>JAGPOW010001998.1:4333544-4372176 GCA_030014935.1 Caiman crocodilus | reverse complement strand
GCACCCCAAGGGAGGCACTCGGAGCCTGGAAGGTGGTCGGGCGCAGGGAGGTGGGCGGCTCAAAACGGGAGCGCCCCCTACTGGCCCGCCACAAACACATGTTCCCATTCATGGGGATGTACCCCTAGTTGCTAAAATGGTAAAACATTATTCTTTTTCATAAACAAACTTTAGAAACCTATTAACCCTTGGTGGTCCCCCTTGACCATTGTTTTAATGCAATATCTATTCTTCCCACTAGCCAATTTCTAAAAGCAAATTTCCAAATATCATCTAGCCATCAACTGACCCCCAGGCTGTGAGAGGGTGCAGGCTGCATGGCCCTGGTGGGGAGCTGAGGCAGGCTGGAGGGGGTTGCTGGACTTCCAAAGGCTTTGTGGGGGCAAGTGCGGATGAGACGGGGTAGGTGGTAGGCATGTTTGAGGTGCTGGCAGTTCTTGGGGGTGGTGTCAGGGTGCAGGCAGGAGCTCCCTTGTGATTTGGGGGGTGGCTGGGTAGTGACAAGGGTCTTAAGGGGGTCGGGGTGTCTTCCCTTGACCTAGTGTCCTGCTGGCTGGTTTTGGTTCCCTTGGGAAAGACTTTATTTTGAGCTATTATGCAATCACTTCATATAACTACTCAAAAAACATAAATCGGGACAAAAATATTTTTTGAAATAAAATATTTTATAACAGATATTTGGTTTTTATCATGTTATTTTTGTTAAAATGTTAACAATCGTTGTTAAAACGTGTTTAAAATTATATCTTCACCATTAATTTTGTGCACAGTCCTCAACAGCTCACCAAAACTTGTGAAGTGGCCTTCCAGCTGAAATTATGGCCCGCTCCTAGGCTGGGGCTTACCTTGCAGCACACCTCCCAAAAAGATTTGGCCCTACTGAATTAGGTGATCCTCTGCAGAGCCAGGCAGAGATTCTAGAGAGTGGAGGAGTGGCACATTGTTTCCTAAAATGAAATAGGTTCAAGTCCACATGTACAGATTTCATATTTGAAGCAACCTCGTAAATGCAAAGTCTGTTCTTGACTGATACAAATATAACTGTCACTGATGGAGTTACCTGTATGCCTACAACATATATTGCAAGTGTTTATAAGGATTTTCCTAGACCTAAATTATTCCCTTATAAGACAATATATTCAAATTCATATTGTATATGAATTTGAATATATAGTCCCAGTATCCTTTCTAAATCTTTGACTTTTTCCATAATCCTAGTCTCTGATATTGATTTCTGTGGCTCTATGTTTTTCTGCCTTGTTAGCACTAAGACTCAGGATCTTTTAAAATAAATGATCAATTGTCTTCACTGCAGCCTTTTCTGTAATACTTTCTTTCCTGCATCTGCTCAGATGACACTGGCTATACCAAAAACAGAAATAGTTTTCTGTTCTTTTTAGAGCCTTTTGTTATATCGTCCATTTCTTCATT
This sequence comes from Caiman crocodilus, assembly GCA_030014935.1. Lineage (NCBI taxonomy): Eukaryota > Metazoa > Chordata > Crocodylia > Alligatoridae > Caiman > Caiman crocodilus. The sequence goes on along the minus strand of JAGPOW010001998.1, from coordinate 4,370,745 downwards.
TTGTTTACACAAAATTTCTTTGGGTTTATGTTCCTTATGTACATTAGCTGCAAGGTTAGTATTTTCCAAATAATACAGTTTTGGAAGAGGGCAGAGGAAAGAGTATGATGGGGCAAAAACATTTTTCTTCAGCATACTAAGGTCAGTTTTTGGTGGCAAGGTTAGACCTTTATATTTAATGAATTAATTAAAATAAGTTGATTTTAAATAAGCATGCGAGTTCCAACCATTCATTTATATAAGATGTATTTTTACTGCTCTCTAAAATTAATCCCAAAATTAGTGTTGTGCGCATCTTTTATTTTAAAAAACCTAAATATTTTTGCTTACTAATGTATTGGTGTCATTTCAATTTATTTCCCAGTCTTTTAAAATCTGCATATTGTGCATGATAGAGAGAGCTGCTTAGCTTGCAAATAATTGACTAGAATTGCTTCGAGTAATTCTGCTTTTTTGGCTTTTTGTACCTAATCAGAATTGATGTGACTGAAGTGCAAATCTTCATAATAATCATGCATTTACTGGCAGTGATCGGAGGACCACCTTTTTGGCAATCTATGGTAATTTTGTTCATGTTGTATATCATTTAATTTATATATCTGACTATTCTACTTCTTGCCTTTGTATCATCTGGTTCACATCTGGAAAAGCAGTGCATTTACAACACCACCAGGCTTCATTTGTGAGGAAAAGATGTCATGTTTTCATCCCAAATGAAGATGTGGTCTTGAAGAGCTTGAATGACTTTGATATCTGACAAATGGCAATGATCATGCATTCTGGGTTTGTTATATTAAAATCAGGTATTCTTCTGCATGCTCTACCACCAAGCAGAAAGATACCAAAACCGTTTTCAAATTTAAGTTTACCTTTAGGAATGACCCGTCCAGCCATGCAAACCAGCTGTTCTTGGGTACATTCTTATAGCAGCAGTATGAAACAATTTAGGTCAATTAGATTTGGAGGAGAAATATTTGGAAGTAAGAATGTAATGGCTGATCATTACAAAGTGTGGAGGAAGGGGAAGCAGTTAACCCGTGTGGAAGTTAGTTTAAAATTTTTTTTTTAATTATCGTGACTCCAGTCCTGCATGCTGGTCTTCATGGTTGGACCAAGGCATTCATACAAATCCCAGTTAACTTTAATGAAGGTTACCATACATTTACGGTTCTGTCCATCTGGATCAATTTGCTGGATTGAAGTTCTAAGGATTTCAGCAACTCAGTTTTGTATCAGCACCAGCTGATAACCTCCTGGGGCACTGCTGCAATATCCACTCAGAGATACGTGTCATGAATTTCTACCATTACCTTCTGAAGTATCATTTCCCAAAAGATTTTATGTCCAACTATTGAACTGGCCTGCCCTTGCTTAATTTATGATATCTGAATTCACTGCCTAAGGTGGGCTGCCAAAAGTCAGGTTAGTTCAACAACAAAATTAAAGCTGTTTAGTGAAAAAATACAGTGATAGTGATTAATAAGTGGACATTGACATCAATGATGCTACAAACAAAAGATCCAGAATAGGAGCCTGTCTCAACCAAGGCTTTTTCAGGGTATATTTGCATTCAGAGTTTACAGGCAAATTCCACTAAGTGGCTGGTGAAGGCCATAAAGTAAATGCCACCTAAAAGGTGTGATTGATCTCTTTTGGACAGAACTATTTCTCAAAGATCCCAGCTGCCTCTTTAATGTTCTCCCTCTTTCCTTGCATCTCCAGATTCATGGAGTATGAGATCATGACATCATAGAGTAAGATCCCTTTTCCTTCCAAGTAGTAGTCCGCATAGCATTCTCACATGGAGGTGGGCTCAGCCCCTGGCTCCAGCTCGAGATTATTTTTACTTTGGCAGTGCTGCCTTGTGTAATCCAGCCCTACTCCTTGAACCCTTCCCCTCTCTCTGCATTTAGGGGGCAAAGGGGTTGAATGCATGTCCTGCCCTCCGTCCCTCTCAACCACCTGGCTCTGGCAGTTTTGTTATTGGATTCCTTTTGCAGCCTGCATTTTGCCTACTTACTTGTTTCATGCTATTTTTTTCTGTGCCTTTCTATTCCTTTTGCTTTATCTTTTCTCCCTCTTGGAAGAGAGGGTTGCTTTTGTTTTTCTCTTTCTTGAAAGAGAAGAGTTGCTCTGGGATACTTTCTTCTCTCCCTTCCCCATATTTAAGGATCATTTTATTTTGCTCTCTGAGGTGCTGCCATTTTGAATCCTCTTGTTTACCTTTCTTTCCCCCTCCCCTTTCTTCTTTTGATGAAGAATTTTAGGAGAGATCCCCATTTTTCCTTGGCCTGTTTTCCGAAGAAATGCTTATCCTTAAGTAACCAAGCTTCAAAACTGCATCTCTTGCAAGGGGTTGATTCCTGTTTCAGATTTGTATTCCTGTTGCCTCCCTTGACTAGGAGAAAAGACATGTTCCTGACCAACATGACATTTGTAAATCAAAGAAGAAACAAAAGTTGAAAATCTTCATGTTCCTGGTAGACAAGTCATTGGGTTCCATGTCTGACCCATGTATGAGGGTCTCCATGTGGTACCACCTCTTTGGGGCATCTTTCCTGGGTGCTGTGCTACTTGGCACCATTGTATTGTTCTAGTCTGATACTGTGGAAGCTCTTACGACAAGGGCTAAAGACAAATTGCTGTCCTCCCAGACCTCTCAGAGGTCTTGACCTTACCCTCCATGCTGGTAAAAGGTGAAATCAGATCCCTGAAGGCAGTACAGATCATTCTAGTTTTGAGATCTCGTGGTATTTTAGGATCTCCAGGGAACTCGTAAAATCTCAGCCCTGTCTGCCTCTGCCTCATTCCTTAGCTCTAAAGGATGCTATCCCAAATGAGTCTGGTGAGAAGGTTCACAGAACAGCATGTTGATTCCCTAACTCCATAGTCTGATGAAGCCAGGATGATCACCCCGTAAGAGACCCAGCACTATAAAAGACACAAGAAGTCCTCTTCAAAGTCAGTACTATCCATTCTCTAAGCAACTCAGCACCACGGTTCAGGTCCTACACCTTGTACATGCCAGGTCCCATACCATGCCTATGTCATCCGGCACCTTTGGCATTGGAACCGCCAATTATTCACCCACATGTCCTCAGGAAGCACTGTCCAGTCTTTCTCTGCAGGGTCCTTTGGCATCACACTTCGCTGTGGCTTCCTCACGTCCTTACTGTCACTGAAAGTGAGGTAAAACCCTGTTCTTATTTTACTTCTTAAGGTGCTTGTCTTCTCACTTCAAAGAAGTTGTCCTTCTCTGTAGAGGGGGAGCCAGTACCCTCCTGGTGCCTTCCAACTCTAGCCTCAGGACTTATCTTCCTTTCTAGGGCCAGCATGACTGTACAGGAAGAGCTACAGCCATCGACTGAGTTCCCACCTACACAGCATGCTTCTTTCCAGCTTTCATCCCACTCTGTCTTCTCCTGTTGTCTCCCTGTAAGGAACCAAGGGAGGTTTTGTTTTCCTGTGACACTGCGCCTCAACCTGGCCCTTCTACTGATGAGTTCTAAGTATGCCTGGAGAGCTCTTCGGGGGCATGGCTAAAGACCGTCATTTATCCCTGAAGGAAACTATAGAGGGCTTGTGACAATATTTTTGTCAGCCACATGGCGACCACAAGTCATTTCCAGACACTGGGCTTCATGGTAAATCAATCTCTGTAGTTTTACGCATCTCTGTCTTCTACTGTTGTTGCTGTCCATTACTTTCCAAATTAGTGGTGAATTACAGGTCCTACTTTTTACCAATTTTCACAAAGCCTATTGCTATTGCAGCTGCATCCTCTCTGATTCCAGCAGGCGGGTGGATAAGTTTGGCAGATGGCAGCTGCTTTTCCTCTCTTGCTCCAGTAATGTATTTCCATCCACACTGTATTGAGCTTTCCTTAGCCACAGCCCTCCTTCCATCATGACTTCTCTGCTTAAAGTAGTATGTTATTAAAATAGGAAGGAGAAATACTAGTCTTCCTCCCCCCAACTATTCTACAGCTATGTCTCATTCCCTCACGAACATGTCAGGTTTCCCCCTCCCGTCTTATTTTTACAGGTCATCTTTGAGACTTACTGTGTCCTGTTTCATTATTGCTGGTCTGTCCTTTGTGGTGGGGTCCATTTGGTATGGGTCTTCGTCTTGTAATCTGCGCTGGCACTATGTTTTCTCTCTGTGCGTGGGATTAGGCTTCTGAGCATGAGCGTTTTCACCCTCTGGCCAGTTTAACTCCCTGGCTCAGGAAGGATCACCCAAGAATTTCTTTTCTACTAGACACTGGTTTGAGAGGCTGCTAGGTAAGTTTTCAGCTTTCCAAAGTTAGAAGCCACATGTTCTTTTTATCCCTGCCTGTGTGACAGCTCTCAAGTGATAATATAGTAAATCAACCAATCAAGGAATTTTGCTAATGGGGCATGTGGAAAAATGTTCTTCCCAAATCTTTAAATTTTAACCAATGCTTACTAATTTATAAGGGAGAGGGAGACCATGTAGGGATTTGAAAAAGTGGATTGTTTCAGTTTATATATGTAAGCAAAGCATTAAATGAGCAGTACACCTTTTAACCTTTTTTATCTCTACTTTTAAGATTCCAGTTGTGAATATTCAGACGAAAATAATCCCAGCTCTTTGTACGGTAGCAGGAACCATATTCTCCTGTACAAACTACTTTGGTGTGATCTTCACAGGTGGCGTTGGTAAAAATGGATCAACTATAGCAGTGAGTGCTTTATTGTGTTTTTATGAATCTGCTGGTGTGGCTTTTTTTAAGTGTGCTATAGTTCTCATGTCTGTTTATAGAAAACTGACAGGCTTTCATGTTGTTTAGCTTAAAGTCTTTTCCTTGTGAAATGTTAGCCTGGATTGGAAACAAAGGATGAATCTTATCAAATCTAAAATATTGAACTTTGGAACTGAGTGTGTACTTTTAAAGTTTTCCCTCCAGGACAAAGGGTTTTTGAACCCGAAAGCTTGCTTAATAACTATTCTCCAACCATTTGGGTTGGTCTAATAAAAGATATCAAATTCACCCAAGGAACCTTATCTACTTTAAAAGGATGCTTGCATAGTAGGTGGGTGATTTAAAACCACCTGTGGTTTTTATATAATATATATTACTGCCATCCAGAATGTCTTACTGTCAGAAATCCATGAGTTTCTCAAACTAATCTCCTTTGTAACCAAAATAAAACTGGTTGGTGTGCTGAGACACCTTTGTGGTTTTATTCTTCTGACAAGAATATGAACGTGCTGATGTTCCAAAAGAGATCAGCATCAGGCACTTCTTGACAGGCTGCTTTTTTAATGCATTTTTATGGTGGTACTTTTCTGTGAACCTCTTAAGGGTGTGCTGTGTTTGTTTCTATGCCAGTTGGGAGTTAAACTAATTTTCATTATATAATTTGTTTTGCTTTGGAGTATTATCTCATAAAACAAAAACTGTAATATTATATGGAAACACCAGTGTGGGTCTCCTGTCAGTTTAAGAGCAGAACAATCTCATGCCATATAGACAAGCATGAGAAAATAAAGGCTGCTGCAGGTGTTGCAGTCTGAAGTGGTTTTTAATTTTCCCCTCTACTATGTGCTTGTCTTGGCTTTTGGTTTTTTGTGGGTGAAACAATATGTGGTTCCATCATGCAGCATACAGCCTGTACGTTGAAGGCACTGACCGCATTTTCAAACGACGCCATAATCACATTTCACTTCTGCCAGCAAGTGAGTTCAAACAGGAACAGTTTTATGTACCACGCATTGCTACTTCCACTCACACACATGCATTTATTTTTATGTGGGTCGCAGCTTTTGTTAAACTACTCCTTTACTCTCTGTCTCCCTGTAGGGAACAAGTGTCCTTTCACCCTTTCTTCATATTGGATCAGTGATCGCATTAGCTGCAATGATCTACAAGAAATCTGCTGTGCATCTCTTTGAAAAGCATCCCTGCCTGTATATACTTATGTTTGGTTTTGTATCTGCCAAAATAACTAATAAATTGGTGGTAAGTGTCTAAGAGTCATTGATTTTGTCTTGCATAAGCACAGCCACAGACTATCTTTACCATTTGGGAAACATTTACCTTCCCCAATTACTCTGCGTTAATTAACCTTACACTTTTGTGCACTACAGTGTTTCACAATAGTTTCTTTGTCCCATATGAGACTGAAGTGGTTCTCACTACCACCAGTGCATGCTCTCCTTGAGAACTTTACATAGCTCATTGTTGTATTAGTGTTAATTCATTGAAAGCACTGAGTCAGGTTGGGGTTTTTTAACACTGCTTTCTTTTTTTTATAGGTCGCACATATGACCAAAAGTGAAATGCATCTGCATGACACAGCATTCATAGGTCCAGCACTTTTGTTCCTGGACCAATATTTTAACAGCTTTATTGATGAGTATATTGTACTTTGGGTTGCCCTGGTAAGTATATTGCCATATTTTCTGTTGCTCGATGTATTAAAGCTGTGTGCTCTTTCATGCATGTTGTTTGCATCCATCGGACACAGATCTCTTGAACAGAAAAATGTGGGCTGCACATGTTCTTGCTTAAACCAGTTTAAAAAGGACTTGTGCTACCTTAGTTTAAATGTGGTTTGGTTGGTGTTATGCCTTCTGTGCTTGTTTTAAGCAGGGTTTTAAAGCTACCTTGAATATATGCTATATTCTAAGTTTAAAACGCACAGAAGAAAAACATGCTAAGAGATTTTGCATGCTGAGGTCCACTGCTATTACAACTCAAACTAGGTAACCGGTGGAATTCCTGAAAATCTTATATACTAAGAGCACAGTTGATTCCAGGCCATGCTTACAGAAGCAGGCTTAAGCAGCACTGTCCTTCCTGATCAGAGCATTGAAAACGAACCAAATTAGGTTAAAATCAGTCTTCCACTTTCTGGATACACTTCCAAAAGAACACAGGACAGGTGCAGTGCATAGGTATGCTCTTCACTCTATTTGGGAATCACAGCAGTCACTTTGAATGTGTGTTTTAACTGAGAGCTCAGCATATGAAAAAAAGTATAGCGTACATAAATTACACTGCTGAAAATTGACAGTTTCCATTACAGTGCAACACTCAAGCATATTTTAAAATAGCATTGTGTAAATGTCCCAAAGTCAGATCACAATTTTGCTCTTTAAATAGCTGCTCTCCAGAACTAATGGGACATATTACAAAATCTTTATTCAGTTACTACTATTGCATTCCATTCGGGAAAAGTAGATTTAATTCTAGGCACAAGGCTTGAATAAGTCTGGTATTTTTAGAAACTTGTAAGAATAAATATTTAGTAAAGGAAAACAAAAATAGAGTTTTAAGTAGGAGAGGGGGACTTTTGATGCATCTCAGTACTGTGTATAATCATAGAGGATAGAGGAAATGTGGTGCTTTCGTGTACTGTATAGATCTGACACGTCATTTTCCCTTGGCAGATATTTTCCCTCTTTGATTTGCTCCGATACTGTGTCAGCGTGTGCAATCAGATTGCTTCCCATCTGCACATTTATGTATTCAGAATCAAGGCCTCTTCTACACATTCTAATCACCATTAGTGACCGTGCTGTCACCAGGATGAGAAATAAGAATCCGTTGTTTTCTTTGAGAGAGAATATGAACATATTTAGGAGACTAAGGCAAAAGGAGCAGATGAGAACAAATCTAATTTATAATAATCAATGTTGTATAACTTTTCTTTGTTACTGGTATCACTCCTAAACTAGTCTCTGCCTATGAGAGGGTGAATTCCAAGTACGCTCCAGTCAAATGTACATGTAGTCAACTCTACTGGTTCAGTTTCCAGGAAAGCATGCAGGGAGTAATGCTTTGTCTTTGTAATTACCTTGAATACAGAATAAACTATCTATGGTGAATGAGTACCCAGCAAATGACATTTCTAATGTAGTATATTTACAAGCTGCAATACAATTTGCTTTATAATTTTAATATTTCATCATCTCTTAGTGAAATACTTGTTTAGTGTCCATTTGAAATTCCTTTACTAAAAAGCTGAGCTTGTAAAACAGAGATATCCCACTAGCTTGCACAGCTGAAATAGTGGTAGATACATTGAATCCAGATTGATATGGTTCATTTGCTCACATATTGCTGAGGAAAGCAGTTTGTTGCTTAAGAACAATATATTTTGGTGGGGTCCTGTAAGTGGGTGGAGGCAAATATCAGCATGCAACATAGTGCGGTATCTTTGTCAATTAATTTTATTTTTTTAATAAATATTATCTAAAAAAAAAAAAGACTTATTCTCCATTTTCTTCAATGGAAGGACTTGACAAGCAAATTTTATTGTTCCTTTTTTATGTATGAAACTTAAGCAAAATTTTCTTTTTGCTCTTTAATAAAAAAGAAAATTCTAAGAGCTACAGTAGTCTTTATATGTGTCTGTCCTGTCACATTTGACTGAAGTATTTAAACAGAGCAGGTTGTTTTTATAATGCTTCTCTTATCTATAGCACTTGTCATAAGTTTCTCAAAGATCTTTCTTTGCCTAATTAAAAAATCTTGCAGCTGAACTCCCAAAGTATATTGCACCCATTTTACATGTGGTAAAAATTCTGGCACAAAGGGCATTTTTTACACGTACTCTGAGGGTGAGGGAGGCACTTCAATGAGAAGTGCCACAGCATCTCGTGTATCAGCGTCCCCACACTTCAGAATGGCGGCGGGGGCACTTGAACTAAAGCTCATTCGCCACTTTGAACCACAGGGACATGGATACACAAGACGCAGAAGCTGACAGGAACACAGTAATGACTACGCTCCAGCACACTCGATTAAACGAGTTGGCTCCGACACACTGCAATTACAACGTGTTGGAAAGAGCCAGGATGTCTACAGGCACCCAAAGAAACTAAGGGCTGGAAGCAGCAAAGAACTTAAGCACCTAAATGTTACGTGCTGCCATGCTTTACTTAAGTGCTTGGCGCCCAAAGTGGAATTCAAAATCTTGAGTGAAGCACCTTGATCTTGTGCACGGTGTAGGAGAGCTCCCTCAGCTGGACTCTGAAGCCCAAGTACACTGATCATGAAGCTGTCTAGAGCTAGTCAGTAGGAAACACAGTGGATAAAGGTATGTCTAAAATCTAACCCCTCGCTGAGAGTTGGGTACCTCACTCAAGACTGCTAGAAAGTGCCTGTTTCCGTTTGCAGTCCACAGCCTGAAGCCATATACTAGGTGCTTAGCTTGTTCTTTGAAAGAATTGGGCAGAGCTTATTTTTTTTCTCTTTAAACATGGCTGAAGGAAGACCTAGTGCCCACCATTTGTTAACAGTGTAATGTACTTGTTCTTAAATCTGGTCCTCAGGCCATCCTAAAAGGTGTGTGGATCAGACTGGTACTACACCCCCTTTTCAATTAAAAGTTCAATTAAGGGCAGCTGGTGGAGTGTGGGAACCATTTATCCATTGGTTACATGTATTGCCTAGGAAGTGGGATAGCTAGATTCAATTCACTCTTCAGCTTGAGGGAGTTCAAGCTCATGTCTAATCTCCCAAGAGTCCTTGAGCCACCCAGCTTTCTGCTGTTGTGGGTGAGAATACTGTCCATCCCTCGTGTTGAATTCTTTGCTGCACAGTCATATAGCTTCAAGATCTGCTGGATCAGTGAAAATATCCCAAGAGGGATTGTGACTGTGTAGCCAGTGGTTGGTTCACTTACCTGAGCAAGAGGAGCCCTGGGTTCTTCTCCCTGCTCCAGAGGTAACAGAAATGGCCCTGGAAGCAGAGATTATAACCTAGCACTTCCCTACCTTCATTGACTGCTCTAACATCTAGGCCTCTGGCCCAATTCATTTTGAATTGTTTTCTGTCTGGTAATTCAGCTTCAGCACCCCAACTAGTCAAGTGTCTGGTGGTTGTGGACATCTCATGGAATAGAAATACCAAGCTGAAGAATTTGAACGTGGTCATTCCAGTTGCAAAACATGCTAAGCTCTAGGCATTATACACAGTGCACTGCTGCTTTGCTTTAATAAAAAAAAAAATCAACTGCATTGTTTCACTTTAGGATTCTGAGGCTCTGCATGTTACAGGTATGCTGGGCATGCCTACGACATGGAGCCTCTGAAGGACCTGGGCAAGAAATGCCTTGGTTCTGAATCCTGATTGGGGTTAGGCATGAAGCTCCCCACTCTTACCAAGGCTGGGGCTGTTTTACCATGGTGCAAAAATGAAGCTAGATGCCTAGGAACTCTCCCCACCCCCCCACCCCCCAAAAAAAAAAAAATCAAAGCATTTTTAATGGAGTTTAAGCACCTCCAGCATTAAACGCCAGAATGAGAGGGCTTTCAGGACCAGTTTTGGACTGAGTTGCCTCAAACCTTTTTGAATCTATCCCTTAATAACTTCCCAGTAGTGTTGTTTGGGGTCAGTAATAGTCTGGATTTTTCAATTCTATACTTTAACTGGGTCTCACTGAGATACTAGAAGCTACACAGTCTATCGAGCTGTACAGGCAAAATCATGGTGCCAAATATTTCTCCTAAAATGCCATTACATCTTTTGCCATATGATCGTTTTGTTACTGGTTATATGATAGTCTAAGGGTATACGTGCTGATGCAGAGTTCTAGGGCAGGCCCAGAATTGAACCTGTTGTAATCAGTATTAATTGAACTTTTTGTGAGCACATAAGCTAATTGCAACAGGAGCGTATTCTGCCTTTTAACTTCTAAACTAAAAAAAGCAAAACTTAGGCCAGGGACAGCTGTATTAGCCTTAAAATGACCTCATCAATCATAGATGTGCCAATTCATGTGGTCAGCTGCTTCCTGGCTACAGTCCTGATGTGTTAAAATTCCTTTTGCCTTGGGAATATGCTGGTCTACAGAACTCCTGTTGCAAGCCAAGGAACTTCTATGGGACCAGAGGAATTGTATGTTTCTACAGTCTTGACTCCTTGTTTCTATGCAACTTGTGTAGCCATTCACACTAGTGTGACAAGATACAGAATGCCACCAAATGGCTCAACAGAGCACGAGGCAGGAAAATCAAGTCCCTACCAGTCTGCAAGGGAGCTAAAAGCTAGTTATTCCTCTACTACTGTTGCCAGTCTGATCCCAGAGGATACAAGTGATGTGAAGAATGCAGTAATGTTCCATGAATGAGGCCTGGGAAGGAGCAGGGCCAAGCACTCACTTTGGAAATGCATCTAAATTGAAGGCAGCTCATGCTCAGGGAATGTTATAAGATGATGCATTTTACCCCGAGCCTTTCATTTAACCTACTAGGAAGATGTTTTCATCTCTGTCCTGGTAACACTTCACCCTTCCCAGGTGGTAGTGTTTGCTCCCTGCTCTTTAGAAGTGTTTCTCCTGTAATCTATGCCATGTAAAGCACACCCAATTACTATGGTAATATATAAATGCCTGTAATAAATAATGGAATAAATAAACTCTACCCCCTTGCACTTATACAGTATGATACAGTCTTATTTATCCTACAGGTTATCTTAGATAGATGTATGGACATAAGACCAAACAATTAAATGCAAAAGTGACCGGGATGAGTATGGGCATTAATTTCATGTGTCCAAAGAGACATCAAATTGCGCATTCAACTCAGAAAACTTCCCCATTTCTGTATTAACGAGCTACTGGAGGGGCTGTCACAGCAAGAGTCTACTGAACTTCCTGGAGCACCAGACAACAAGTACAAACCCTCTCTTGAGAACAACACGTAACCTGTACCTCGTAGAGCTAGCTTTCCCTCAGAAGCCACAGAGATGATGAGAAAATTTCCTGTGTGGGGCTGACAGAGGGAAACTGAGATGGGAGGGGGGTACACGTATAAAAAAATGCAATGACAAGCTGTAAAACACAGACACTGAGCTACTTCCATGGCCCCCACCGCTCTGAATGTATGCAGATGATGTTTGGCTGTGGTGCCACAGGTTACCTTGCTTTTCATTTAAAACAGAAATTCAACACTTGCCTTACACTGTGTTCCTATGTATGTCCCACTCCTCTGTCCTAGGCCAATATTATTACACATATTGCAACAGGCATCTTTGTGGGTTTATAAGTAAATACTCATTTGAATTTAAAAAAAAAAAGATAAGAGAAAGTCCTTTAAGAAATGAAAGCTAGTTTCAGACATTTTTCCTCGGTCAACAATTCAGCAAACCAGGTAACAAAATGTTCGTGCTCACTGTAATCAAGTCTGCTGGTTGTTCTGGGGGCACACGCCCTTCCTCAGTCTCAGGGAAAATGGTAGAAAGTCCCCATCAGTAGAAAATAAACTTCATTTTTGCATAGAGGAAGCTGAAGGTGGAAGTCTGTTCCTATGGGTCCAGCTTTGTGAATTGCTCTTTGATGTACAGGTAAGGCAGGATTCCTGCCCTGGTGGTATCAGATGGCAGGGAGGTGTAGAAATCTTTCTTGTTGTTCAGCAATGAAGTTTAAACCCCAAATCCGCATCCTCTGTACAAAAATGGAGTTTATTTTTCAGCTATTGGGGACTTTTTACCATCCTGAATTTTCCATGAGCCTGAGGACAGGCATGTGTGCCCAAAAGCTTGCAGAAAAAGATATATTTCTTTTGCAATGTCTTAGTTGGTCTAATAAAAGGTATCATCTCTGAACCAAGAGTTCTGGAGTTTTGCATGTTTTTTGTCTCAGACCAACACGGCTACCAAATACATCCCTAACAAAAATGTATTTTTCCAGTGAATTTTCTCAAAATTGAAATCTGCTGGTGTGAATTCTATTCGAAAGCTTTATTTTTTTTATTGATAGGTTCACACACTTATAACATGCTGCCTTTCACCTGTAGTTTGTATCTAGGACTTACAACTTATATAAATCCAAGATACATTTCTTCTACATCCAACTGAATGGGAACTGGGCATAAAGGCATTTGGACTAGAAATCAGAGAAAAGTTACTTAGGATTCAGCTTCTGGCACAAATTTCCTATGGGAGTAGGAAGTGCAAAAAAGCTCAAATGATTTTAAGATGAAAATAATTTTCTCAATAATCTTACAATGCTAATGATAACAGGGGAATAGACTTAAGAATGGAATAGCTTCCTTCCAGTCCTCATGTTCTTACCCTCAGCAGTGTTCACAAGCCAAATCACTTACCTTTACATTTTTGGGGACAGGGATGGGCATTTTCTTTTGCATTGGTATCCTGGTCCGTGATGGGACTCTAGTAATAACAAACTGTAGCTTCAGCAATGTTTCAAGAACATACCTTGGATGTCTCTAGAACGTAAAGGTAGCAACGACTTCATGCATCAGTGTGTAAGCTTTCAGCAGCTTTTTGAAACGGTGCAGCCTGCTCTTCCAGTACAACCGTTGCTGCTCTCACAGGATGGAATACCTGACCACATCCTGTTGTGCCCTCCATTCGGGGCCCGCTCCATCTCGCATTCAGGCAACGCACTCTAGACGAGTGCTCTACTAGGGCATAGAAAAGGCCAGCACCTGCCTGTAAATCTGTCAACTGCAAAATTTCTCATTTCCTTTGCTGCGGCACGTGTCCCCCACAGCCTCTGGAAATGGACTCTAGTTCAAAAAAGCCTATCCAGTTTAAATCCCTGTTCTACTCCCTCAGTCTGCTTTAGGATACTCTTTTGAACACCCAAGCAAAGGTGACTGAAACAAAACTGCACCAAAACCGGGTTCTGAAAAAAGAAATGTGTCTATAAAAACACAAGCACAACCACTTCAGAAATAGCAGGAGGCCTTCTGAAATATATACTCCGCAGGACACTGCTTAGCTGAAAAAAATTGTTTTAATTAAAATATTTTCTATCGATACATTCTATTGCAATAATTAATCTACATCCTTGGTCATTTCAGAGCAAGACCACAGTCTCACCTCGATTTCATTTAGCTTTCACATAAAGCCCATGCTTCTCTTCAGCACAGACAGCAATAGACACTTGTTACAGGACCTGGGTTGCTACTTGTTCAAACGTTGCAGGTTAGTTGGACTGCAAAAACAATCCCAGGCCTGTTTGTTAGCTACATAGAAAAGAACCTTCTAATGCAGTCGTGCCCTGAAAAAGAAGAGACAGAGGAGGAATCGGGCTCCTGTGCTGACTCGGCTTCTCGTTATTCACAGATAGGTTCAGGAGGGTAGAGATGCTCACAGCCAGCAGAGTCCGCAAACCCCTCTGCCTTTGCAAGAGCCATTTGCCCAGTTCAAATAGAGTACAGCTACAGGCAGCAATCTGCCCAGCCCAGTTGGGCTCCTCTCTTTAAGAGCAGTAGTTCAGGAATTTTTCCTTTGTTTCTTTTGTTCTTGATATTCAGTTATTTTCTGCTGGAAGTAGCACCCTGTGGACAAGAAAAGGCTGGATCAGTTGTGCAACTTTCCGGTTTCCCAATAATTCAGGTCATGGGCTGGCTTCTGTTGTATTTAACATGCTGTGTGCTATGCAAGCAGAAGTTAGCCAAAGAAACGCAACAATCAACCAGAGATCAAGGCCCACAACCCGAAGACGGACTGGAGTAGACTGAGATCAGGGCGAGGAATATAAAGGAGCCGAGGCAGTTTTACCATATCGATGATGGTGGGACTTGGATACCAAGGAAATGGAGATACAGAGACTAATTTCTCAGCCCAGGGGCTTGGGGACCTATTTCACTGCAGGAACAGAATCCAGTGCTTCCAGCAAATGAGAATATAAATCACAAACTCCTCTCAGCCTACAGCAGGAAGTGCACTATCGGCAGCATTTGATCTTCATTTACACGAAGCAGTAACAAAACCTGCTGCTCTGCAACTGGGGGTAAAGCGGAGCTGAAACAAACTGCCCCGCATTATGGGGACGTGAAGCTGACTTGAGAGCGTGCAAAACTAAAACCCTACCAGTTGACACATGATGGCTGGAGAACAAAACTCACCACCCAGCCGGCCGCCTGGAAACTGGGACTGGTTGCAAGCTGTTAACCTGCATCCAACACAGGTGACCACTTCAGCTGCTGCATAACAGCTGTGATGTCCGAGAGAGGTTTAGCCTTGTCCAAACACCTATCTAAACCTTCCTCTCTCGTAGCAATCTTATCCTTTTCTCCTTGGCTATGCTTTCAGAGGCAGCCACGCAAAACCAATTATTTCTCACCTGCACAAACAGATAGGTAAATGAACCCTCCCCGCTCTAATCCAAGCAATCCAAAGGATGGTTTCTGCATCTCCACTCATGTGATAATTACCCAACTCTTCTGAAAACACTTTCATTATTTCAGGTACCGCTAACCCCCAATGCTGGCACTGCAGCTGCCAGATTTCCAGGCACTGGCTGTGAGCAGGGCAAGGGGAGGAGATGGCACCATCTACCTTCTTGGGTCGCTCTGTTCCTTTCTGCTTCCTGGATAAACAAGGAAAACATCTGCGTCTTCACAAATTTTTTCACAAACTTGCGGCAGGACTTGGAGGTGATGGATTTGCAGAAGGCCCGCTCCTGCAGGGTGCCCTGCCCGCTCTTGCTCCATTTGATGTACGCTGCATAGTGGCCAACAGTTCGAACAAAAAAGTGCACAAAACACTCTGAAACCTGGGCGTTCACTTGTTCAGAGGCTGGAAGGAAAAGAGAAATATGAACAGCTGGGAAACAGGAGCCGCTGTCTATGAAGTTTTTACACGGTGCCCGTTACCTCAGCAGATTACCATGTTTAATGTACTTATCCCTGGAAAGAGGGCACTGCTATTATCCCCGTTTTTCAGATAGGAAACAGAGACTTATAGAGTCTACATGACTTGTTCAAAGGCAAATTGATTCTGTGGCAGATCAGGGAATCAAACCCAAGCCTCAGTCAGTGTACAGCCTACTAGCCCATCCCTCACCCTCTGTTTGACATTGGAAGGAGTTGCCTTGAAAAAAATCAATCCACATTCTTTGTTTTAAATGCAGCAGTAACAAACACCTGACCGATGCCAGTTTGTATAGGTCCCCATTCCCAAGTGCAGAAGAAAAATGGGAGAAAGCCCTAGAGATCACATTTGCTTGATAGTATGAATTGTAGTTGAATAAGTAGTTGAACTGAACGGCTGCTCAGACCCAGCCTGGTATTTAAATGCTCAGTCATTATAGTAGCAGCAGGTCTATGTGCAATGGGCAGGTACCTGGAACGGCCATGCTTTGCTTTTCTTGTAACACCTTGTGTCCACAGACCTTATCGCCCTGCATACAACCTAACAAAACTGTGCCCATAACTTTCAAACCAGGCATGCACTAGCTGACAGAGAGGCTGGATGATCTCATCTTGCACTGATTTAATTCACAAACTGTGCTTGTGTCAGAAGCAATTGTCATCACCTTCAGACACTAAAACCCGATTTTTAGAGATTAAATCAGTAAAGAGCTGTAACAGCCACTGGCATATGGCACTGACCTGCACAGACAGCACTGGGCAGATAACTGTGCTAATGAAGTAGACATAATCTGTAGTGGCAGAAGGATGTCCAGGTGTCAGGAGGTTTTCACAACTTTTCAGGGTCACTGGCTCCTCTGCTTTACAAAGGCAAAAAAAATCCTACATCTTCTGAACCTTTGGCTGTGCTCTTTAGTGATGGATTATTTCTCTCCTTGTCTTCGCAGTCCCTTCTGCTAGTAAAAATTATGAAGCAAAATATTTGTCTCTGAATTTGTTCAGAGCAAGAGAGCTATAAGAACTGCTGGGTGACTTTCACAGTGGAGTATGACTCTGAAATGACTCAATATAAATCCCACGTGTAGTCTCTCTCAGTTGCTTTAGTTCTATTATATACTTATTTTTGCAAAAAAATGACCCCTGGCCCCTGACAGATCTATCAAAAATAGCCCATGGGCCAGATCTGGTCCCCTGGGGCTTCTTGGGGGCAGAACCATCCACCTCTGCAAGCCAGCTATGGCCCATAGAGCTTGCTACCATTGCTGCTGGAGCCCCTGCTCTTTCAGCACAACTCCAGTTAATGCCACTCACCTTCCCCTACACACCCTGATTTCAGCAGAGGGTAGAAGTTACCCCTGGTGACCAAGATGAGCAGCAAGGGAAAAAGGAGGACAAGTGCCAACGGCATTGACTCCTTGGGCTCTGGAGTCGCACCAAAACTGCAGCTCTGGGAGCCACGGGGATCAGTGCTGCCACCACCACTCACCGATAGTCTGGCTCGTAGGAAACCACCTGGTGTGGATTCAGCCTGTGGGAGCCAAAAAAGTTTTACCTACCAGCCTTAAACCATGCAGAATAAACTAGGTTATGAGTTGCTGGGGTATCTTATTATATCATCACCCAGCCTTGGATGCTGAGCTTGCATTTCACCCATCATCTTCCGTCATTCATGAAGGCTGCAACTTTTGGAAGCCAGACCCATGGCCTTGGCCAAGAAGATTTCCTTTCCCTCCCCCACCTCTTCCTTTCCTTGCTGGGTCTGGATTTGAAGGATCTGCATGCATCACATCTCTTGAGGATGTAAAAATTGCCCGAGTAATTTAAACAGTAGGCAAAGCTGTCTGAAACAGAAGTCACCCCTTCACAGAAAGGGCAGTGATGAAACCATGGAGGCATTGGCAAAACCAACACCAAAGGGGAAATAAGCTTTTGCGTCCTGCAACAGAGTGACTGAGACTCTCACATCTAAAATGACGGGTAGGAGAGAACTACATTAAACTGAACTAAAGCAAAAAGCAGGTCTGTAAAATGGTTGCTTCACATGGCGCAGCTAAATGAAGATCAACAGAGGATGAAGAAGACAGCTCAAACCTGAGGTCTTCTGCCTTTGCTGCTAAAGCGCTTGGGGAAGGACAAGGAAAAGAGTTATAAAGGCAACTAAAAACACAAGAAAAGGCAATGGGGCAGCAGCTGTGATAAGAAAAGGCAATGAGACAGAAGCTGTGCAGAGCTTTGAACAAGTTACAGGCCACAAAGCAGACTGATGCAAGAAGCTGCAATTTGGCTGGATAGTTGAGAGGAACTCAGGAGCAGGAGGTTTGCCTTGGCCTCAGCTGGAGCACTAGCTCTGGATACTGCTGTGATGCAAATTCTCCTGTCAAGGCTCCAGGGCGCAACACCCAGGAGACTGTCAACGCGGACAATTACTCAAGGAACACAGCAGGCATCTCACCATCTGCAAAAAGACAACGCTCCTGAAGGGAACGCGTCCACCTCCAGGGAGCATCACGGTGAGCAACAGCAAGCCCATGTGGGGAGCGGATGGGAAAGAACCTCAGACACACAGGGAAGGGTGTTGGGGATCCTTGGTCGTTCAGACCTGTCTTTTACAGTACCAGTGTCATGGCATCTGAGGCAAATGCTCACTTGGTGCAAGCTGCCACAGCTCTACCTCCAATGACCTTCAGTGGAGCTGTAGCAACAGAGGCCACAGAAAATCCACCCACACACCACAAGCTGCAGGGAGCTTAATCCTCCCCCTTGGAAAGGGGGAGGCCCCAGTTGCCTCTGCTTGGGTCTAGGCATGTTGTTCCAGGGTCTTGGCTGATCCAGTCTGGGTACTTGGCTGTGCCCTCCAAATCAGCAGCTTGCTCTTAAAGGGTGCTTGGGACTGAAGTACACATAGCCTTAGAGACCTGCAGCTAGGAGGCAATGCAGACTCCAGGTCCCCGGGAAGTGCTTTGCTCAGAGCCCCAACAGTCGCTCTATGTGAGCTCAGGACACAAGACTCCTCTGCTTACTCTGTACGTTGTTGTTGCTGTTGTGTCTATCCAAAGATGTCAGCATCTCACTCTGCAGCTTAGCGGGCAATACCTCCTTTTCATCCCCAACCTGAAACAGAGTGTTGTTAAGTTACCCAGTGACTGCAAAGTGGGGCAACCTGGGACCACTGGTCTCTACAGGCAGTGGGAACAGAAGCACCAGGGAGAAAGGAGTCTTACTTGCTGAGTTTGTCTTCAAAACTAAACCATCCTGGGAATTAAAACCATGTCCTTACCAGAGCCTCTGAAACACACTCTACCACAGATCCAGGGCCAGGATCACTGCTGTCTCTGTGGTATTTATTAATCATCATTAGATGCCATCACCTATTCATTTTCATTCCAAAAGGTGATGGAGAGAGACCTTCCCCAGAGAATTTGGTACCTCTTTTTCTGATACCACCTCCCCTTTGCTATTCCTACCAATGCAACACCACCCGAGAAATCAATCTGCAATACACATCCATTGTTCTCTCCCTGGAGGGCAGTGCCCTGTGTGTCTTGAACACGGAAAACTCGTTACATTTCATCCTTTCATAGTTGGTAGAGGCTGGAAGGGACCTTACAGATCATCAGGTCCAGCCCCCCTGCGCCTGGGCAGTTGATCAGTAAGAATTCAGGGAAGAGGCTTCCCTTAAGCCTGCAAAATGCAAATAATCACTGTCAGGTGGGGCAGAGCTGTGTGTTATACCCCGACCAGCCAGTATTAGGGAGCCTACAGGGCCTTAAGAACATTTTTTTTAAAGCCACGTAACAGCCCGAGGGGAAGACAAGTACGCTGCAGGCACCCGGGGCTGGGCAGCAGGGGCGGTGCTTCTGATACGAGGAACACCTACCGAAGTCAAGATCTTTCCTTCAACCAAGTTGACCAGCAGAACCTAAAAGCGACAGAGAGCATCCAGGGTTAGTACAGCAAAGCCACTTGGAAGCAGACATCGTTCAAATATCAATCCTATGTGCCCCGAGTTGCTTGGCCCGCCTCTAAGCCGGGACAGCTGACCAAGAGCAAGGCGAGGGGAAGTGCTTGATAAACAGCAGAGGCAGATCTGGAAAGGCAGCCCAAGTGCCTTAAAAGGGACTTGCACAGAATGAAGGCCCCTAACAATGAATCAGAAACTCCCATTCCAGCAGCCTCAAACCCCTTGGACGCATACATTCATTTGGCAGCTGTGTATTTGACTGCAAGAATCCCAAGCTGCCTAAATGCAGGGTTTTGTGCATGCTGGGACAGCAGCCAGGCATCTAACTCCCCAGCGGATCCAGTCCAGTAGAAAGCAGGCCTGGTACGTACCAGCGGCACTGAGTCCAGCACAAAGAGCAGTCTCCATGGTCACAGTTATTCAAAAACACAGCAAAAAAAAAGCAAAATGTGGCCATGGCCTCTCCCCACTTCTGTAAAACAGACTAGAGGCTAGGATGCTCCCCTGAGAAGTGGCTGATCTGCGTTCTAGGCTCTCCTTTACCTGTGGGGCTTCAAACTCCCACCTCCCAAGACACCTGCCCCTAACCAGCGGGGCAGCCACCGGGTAAGAGGGCACTCTCCATCCCACCCCCGTGCAACGAGGTTCCAGTCCCTGGTCGAGACAGATCTTGCTTTTTGTTCAACAATGGCCTACTGCAACATGTATGAGTAGTCCTGGGAGCAGAAACCAGAGCCAGCCCCAGGTCTTCTACGGCGCATGGTCTAACCAAAGCTATATACAGGAGGGCACCATGGCCACTGCCACTGCCCTGTTACGCTTGACCCTCACAAGAAGATGCTGGTCTTTGGCTCAAGTACTTTTGAAGGCATCTAACATATCTAAATCACACCAGAGATTTAGGCAGGGATCCAGACATGCCCTGAAGCTCAGTGTTTCTATTGGTTCCCCCCTCACTATGCAGGTATTTGAGAATTGTTCTTCAGATGACCCTACCTAGACCTGCTTCCTTGAACCACCTTGCTAGAGCAAGATACATAATGCTTATGCACTGAGGCCAAAGATGGAGGTTTTCTATGGATCTGGCCACCATTACCTTCCTGGCCTTCCAAACTACCTGCCTGCTGAGGAGAGACAGAAGAGCCTGCACTACAGGAGCACATCCAGCCCAGAGGGAAGATGCCCCCAGCTGATGTCTCTTGAGAGGCCTGTGTGACAGGAGTTTCCACCCCAATCCCACTGACTGCCCCAGAAACCACCCCCAACCCACACCCCCGCAGAGGGGAGAAGAGGCTGTAAGGGCTTGGGACCCAATGTCATGTACAATAGCTTTTCAAAAGTGCTCCCAGCACAGCTACCAAGCCCCACAGGCTGTGAGGAGGGAGATTCAGGCTGATTCAGAATACAGGGTGAAGGGGAAGGGATGCCCCTTTGCTCCACAGAAGAGGATAGGGTCCCTGCCCATCTACAAGGAGTGATATCAGCACCCCCTTAGCCTTACATAGCAGGTTGGGGGACACCTTAGGACAGAGGTTGGCAACCTACAGCCTGCCAGCTGGACCAAGCCCGTGGTGCCATGAGGAACCAGTGGCCCTGCTACAGATCCCCCTCTCCCTCTGTAAGCCCCCTCCATGCCCTCTCTTGCCCCGCGCTGCTTACCATGAACGCTGATTTTGCCCCTCTCTGGGGTCAGGGTCAGTAACACATGGTAAGGTGACAGCAAGGGGGCTCGGGCACTGCAGAGGAAGTCATTGCATAGTGGAGTGGGGGCCCATAGTGACAGGGGAGAAAATGGGGGGGTGGGAGGGAAACCAGCAGCTCGCAATACCGCCTGGGTCAGAAGCAGTGACCTGCAGCTCTAAAATATTGATGGAGACCAGATTTAGGTTAGACATCAGGAAGGACTTCTTTACAGGAAGGGTTGCCAGAATCTGGAATGGGTTTCCAAGGGAGGTGGTGCTCTCCCCTACCTGGGGGTCTTTAGAGGAGGCTAGACATGCACCTGCCTGGGGTCATCTGACCCCAACGCTTTTTCCTGCCCAGGGCAGGGAGTCGGACTCAATGATCTGCTAAGGTCCCTTCTGACCCAAACATCTATGAATCTATAGGATTGCCAACCTCTGCCCTAGGTAATAACTTGGCCCATTGCTGTTCCCTTCTGCAGCAATGAGTAGCCCTGTTCTTTGTCCCTGGACACCGGAAAGCTGGTACAATCTCAGTCTTTCACTCAGGGGCCTGGAACAGTTATGAGGCATGAATGGGGAAACAGTTATTTTCAAAGCCAGGTGCCAGCACAGCCAACCCTTGATGCTGCACAGAGCGGTACCTCCTCCATAGGCTGATCCTGAACCTGCTGCAGGTGGCGTATCTGGACTCCAACCATGAAGGGAGTGGGGCAACACACAGTGTCGATCAAGCATTCAGGAACCACAGGGATGTAGGTGTGTGCCCAGGTGAAGGGGTAGAGCAGGGCCGCCACAGCATGGATGCACTGGGATAAGACGCTGCAGAGCAAACAAAGGATCCGATTACAACACAGATGTGGCACCTTCAGGGATTACAGACCCACAGGTCAGCATACCAGCAGGTCAGCTCTACAGCTTTAAAAATGACTTAGTCCCGTAGGAACCCAAGTCCCAGGGGTTCTCAAAGACACAGAGGATCCTAAGTCACTTTGGCACTTTTGAAAAGTATGCCCCCAGTTCAAGTGGCCTGGTTTTATGAGCTCTCTCTGCCCCTCAGCTCCTGGCAGCACTGCCAGCTGTAGACATTTTATCATGACTTGCTCGATATTAGGTGTTTATTAAAATCCCAGGTTCCTGGAATTAGCAATGATGATCGAACCTCAGCTTTTATTTTAGAAAAAGCTAAGTTTTTAGCGGTTATAGATATGGAGAAAGGATGGAAAAACGTCCCATTAAAGACTTAAACACTAGAGGGGAGGGAAAAGGGACTAGAAACTTTGTCTTAAAAAAAGTCATGGTTTTAGTCCATCTCATGATCCCGAGGGGTTGAAAGCATGGCTGTCAGCAGTGAGACACTACCAGTGCTCACAATGGCAGGTCACCAACACTTTAACAGCATCTCAAAGTCGACTTTTTTGGTAGCAAAGATTTGTCCTATTAGAAAACAATGATTCTGTTTCAGACACCTCCTCCCCTTACTACACTCACCGTGAAAAAAATGCTGACCAGCCAATCTGCCTCACTCCGCAAGGGAGAGGGAAACCTCCTATTTCTCTTTCCCAGCCTACCAGTTACAGCACAGCTGGGAGAGCCATAACTCCCATTCTACCATGAAACCTGAGCAGTGACCTCAGCAGTGTAAAAGCAAACGAACTTCCTAGATGCAGGAAACTTGGGATAGTCAGATATGCTGAACCATTTACACAAACAGATTCAAAATCACTGCTAAGGTTACACATCAACAAGAACCTGCAGAGCTTTCCATCAGCAGATCTCAAAACACATCCTACAGGAGGTCAGTACCAGCTTCCCAATATTAGAGATAGGGAAAGTGGGGTGGGAAGGTGACTGGCCCATGTTTTTACAAGAAAGAAGCAGGGATTCCTATTTGAAATCTCAAGGTTTATCCGTGGCCACATCTACAAGTTAATGCACTTCAGGTAACGTGCATTAAATCTAGCACCCCCATTGTGAGATACTAGAAAAATGTATATTAGCCTATTTTTAATAAGCATTTGCTAAAGAGAATGGTTTTTTTGTGATATTTGAATGCACATTACATTAGGCTAATGCATTAAAGTGCACGTGTAAATGCTTTACACATTCCTGAGTCCTGTTTCAGTGCTTTGCCCAATAGGCCACCCAGCGCTAGAGTGCAATCTTGAAAAAGCTTCCGATTTGTGTCAGCTGGTGATTGCAACTAAAGCCAAAAAGGGTGGACAGTATCAGGGTAGAAAGGAATATGGAATTCCCCTCAATGCCTTATCTGTCCATTGCAAAGCTTCAGAGGGATGGGCTGTGTCCTGCTAAAGCCGTAGTCATCATCACTAAGGGGAGTCACTGTTTGCCAGCTGGACAGAGAGGACCCTGCCATGGCATCAATTCTCATCTCTCATTCTGTACGGTGAAAGTCTGACAGCCACAAGTCTGCCGAAGAGTCTGACAGAAGGAATCCAAGACAGAGGACAGATGGGAATCTGCAGGCTGTATAACTAACAGAGGAGCCTGTTTATACTTCCCTGCCACTGTGAGAGCAGCTCTGCTACTGCGTCAGGCTGTTCAGCGCACAGAGAATTAACCCGTAGGTCTCCACCAGGAACTAAGCCTGGGGGTCAGATTCCAGAGTGTGGTTATTTCGTGAGCAGCCTGCGTCCCTGGTGTACTCTTTCAGGCTGGCTACCTATCAGGAGCACATGCTCTTGGTTGTCCCAGGGCGAGAGGTTCCTTGCTTCTCTCCTCCTCTGTATTTATGGTTGGATTTATCTCGTGCTCGTAGGAAGGCACAGGAAATTAGCCATCACTTGGGGCTTTTAGGTGTACTAGCCACACGCAGAACGTGAGCGAGTGACCTGGAGCAGAGGTAGCTCATTCACTTTCTCCAACTTTCTAGCATGAATATATAGAACCATGGAAAAGAAGGGCTGGAAGGGACCTCTGGAGGTCATCTAGTCCAAACCCCTGCTGGACTAGTCCAAAGCCCATCCAAACCACCCTATGCAAGTATCCACCTAGCCCAGTGGTTCTCAAACTTCTTTGATTCAAGGCTTCTCTTACTAGCCTCAAGGCCCCCTGCAGAAAATACTAGCTCTTAGCTTTCATTCACTTCTTGATTATGGAAAAATAATAGAACAACTCTTCTACTGCAGGAAACTAAGACAGACCACAGCAGAGCAAAGTATTTTTGACAATATAGATTCCTATTTGAAACCCCTGGGTTTCTCTTGTAAATAATGTTTAGGCTTTTGCACACCTAACAGAGCTAATATTGCATGATGTCCTTAAAAGGGTCTCTTGGCACCCCATGGTGCCATAGAAACATAGCAGAAAATCACTGGTGTAGCCCATTTCAAGCAAACTGCACAAACTACCAAGCGCAATGCCCAGAAAACATCAACACCGCCTTAACTTGCCCCCAGTGATGCCAATGCAATGAGGCAAGTGCCAGTGCAAGGACAGCAATATGTCAAAATCTGCTTGAGAGATCCAAGCAAAAGGAGCATGCTCCACAGGAAGGCAGAAGCACTCAAAGTCCATGTCAATCAGATTATGGGATAAAATTCCTTCCTGATCCCAATATGGCAATCAGTCTGATCCTGTGCTTCTGACACATTGGGAACAAACAGTAAGGTTTAGGGCATCTACAGGCTGTACCGCAGAGCTGGAGGAGTCACATGTGCCTAGCACTTGAGAGTTGAACAACTGAGTTCCCAGGACAAATGCAAGAGCCCTACCTGAGTTCCTCTGCCAAAAAGATGATGCGACGCTCTAGCACTGCAGAGGCAAAGATCTGTATGATGATCCCTGGAGTGAGACGCTGCAAAAGAGCCTGAAATTCCACGTGTTCCAGCCGGGAGTCCAGGGGCCGTGTCAGTTCAATGAGCTGTTGAGTTAGAGATTGAACACTTTGTGATCTAATGAGTCACAAATAAATGACATTAAAGCACTGGGCTGGCCCTTGCCTGCTACTGCAGGCTGCAAAAAGGAAGCAGCAAAAAGGCGAGGTGATACTAGATGAAAAGTGTGCGAGGAAGATTAACAGTAATTAGCATGGATTTTATTAGCACCCACCACATGCCAGACATTTCACAGAACCTGTCCACCCCAAAGAGTTTCCAGTGCAAGGTGATGTCTATATGAACCTGCCTCTACCAGTGGCAGATCTGGAACAGACAACAGCCACATCCACAGGTCAAACTGCTAAATAGGAGGTAGATCATGTGGTGGATCACTTTGTCCACACTAGGAATCCAACTATTTAGGTAGGTGATTGATCACCTTGTCCCCAGCCAAGTCCTGGTTTTCCTCTTGTGCCCCAGGCAGCCCTGACATGGCTTAGAATCAGGACAAGCTCCCAATAAAAGAAGTTTTCCATGAATGGCTGCTTCGTTAACATAGATAGTATAGCTAGATAAACCCCAACACCAAGGATCCACAGAAGGGTTTCTGATAACGGCAAGTCTTTCAGGGAGGATCTGAAGGCAGCACTGAGGACAGGAGCTGTATAGAGCTACTTGGAAAGGGAAGGACGAGGGCAAGATAGAAGAGCGTGCACCTAAATATCTGGAGAGTCAGGTTGGGCCTGCCTGGTTTGGCTGGAGGATTTCTTTGACCTTGTTCACATACAGACTTGCACTGATATAAATAGCTTAGCTCACAAAACCACCTCCACTTAAAACATTTCAAGCCTCTGTGTAGACAAGTTTTTGAGGCTTTAGAGTACTGTGGGCCCATTTTAAATGGGATGGTGTTAAATCCTTAACAAAAATGCCCAGCCCCCAATGTGTTTATTAGCTGTTGGACTGTACTGATATTAAGGCCAGAAAGAACTATGATGACCATCACATTGGATATCCTGAATAATACATGCCAGGAAGCTTAGTTCAGTTTTTCTAGTAACCCCTGGATAAGCTAAAGCAAATCTTTCTTTCTGAAGAGGTACACAGGCTCAATTTAACAACTAAAGGTGATGGAGAATTCACTGTGCTCCTAGGCAAAATGTTCAGATGGATAACGGACCTCAGTCCTATTTCTGCAGCCTGCTTTAGATAGAATTTCTCTCACTTCTGATGGTTGGAAGTCAATCTGCCTTTGTCTGCTGGCCCTGTACCACATAGCTGCTCATAAAATCCAGTGAAGATGCCTTCTAAACATTTTCCAGAGGCCACAGCATGCATCATCACAAAAGAGATAAGCAGTTATGGGATGGGGACATGATCCACCTCTCCCTTACTTCCCGTACATGGAGTCTCTCTACACAAGCGCTCTACTTGTAATGTAGTTTGAGTAAAACAGCACACTCCCAAGATTTAGTACCATGAGTTGAATTTGGTTTTGATTGAACTAAGCAGCCCCTTCACAGTGGAGACAGCTGCAGAATCAGAGGGTTTAGTATAACACTGGGTTTGGTACAAGTCCTGGCAATTGTTTTAAATGGAGGCCAGTCACACAGTCCAGTCCAAGTAGCTGCTTTCAGACCATCCCGTTATTCTCTGATCTCCCTCAACTTCACTCCAGCTGCCTGCATGTGCTTCCCACACCCCCTCCAGTAATGCTCCCAGAGCCCCTCAAGTCTCTGTAGTTCTGCAAGCAGCCAGAGCATTAAGCAACAGGCAACAGCTTTGCACAATATCAGCCCTCTTCCTGGATGATGAAATCTCCTGTGACACAATGACAAGTTGGTAGGGATGGCCTGGTGCTACAGTGTGCAGACAGCGCGATCTGCTAAGTTACACGGAGAGTCAATTTTCCCCCACATGCATGGAACTATGTGGCTGTAAAGGTAGCAATGCAATGCTCCATTACCTGGAAAGACTCCTGTACGATTGCCTGGCTGTAAAAAAATCAAGGCCTCATCTACACAGGTGCATTTAGCATCTATACAGACCTTGGAGCTCATTCAGTCTCCAGCACAGCTCCCACCAGCTCCAAACCAGCATAAGCCGTGGTGGTATGAACCTTAGTTTAGAACCACATTACTTGGGTGCAGCTGTGCAATGCAGAGAAGGCCCTCCGGGCTCACCTCCGATAGACAGCTTGTGCAGAGTGGATTTAGCTATGCAAATGCAACACTGACACAGGCACAGCTTTACTAAATTAAGTTAACCACAGACATTAATAAGGAGTAAATTGATTTGTATCCCTCTACTTTAGATCTTTTTACAGTTTCGCTGGATGGATACTTTTAAAATTGATTCAATTAAAAATGATGCAATTTTCTAATGTAGAACATGTAGCACTCAGAGCTGAGCAGTGCAGAAAGGAGACTGTAGTGTGAAACAAGCCCCGAGAGGTGTGAATGCACGCTGCATGTCCGGGAGGTGTTAATGCGAAGCTTGATGGAAATAATTACATGCCACTGGTTTTTAACTGGCTCAGATCACCCTTGCAAAAAC
This sequence comes from Caiman crocodilus, assembly GCA_030014935.1. Lineage (NCBI taxonomy): Eukaryota > Metazoa > Chordata > Crocodylia > Alligatoridae > Caiman > Caiman crocodilus. Next base: position 4,343,107 of record JAGPOW010001998.1, on the reverse strand, counting down.
TTTGCACCAACTACATTTTTGTTGCTGAACTCGCTCACCCAAACATGTTTCCAGTCTCTGATGAAGCAGGGGTTTCCCCACACATGCATACCTCCACCCACACCTGCTGCAACTTCTTTTCTTCATAGCAATATTAAGTGCAGTGCCCGATGCGAGGGAAGCTGCTGGCCATGTGGCTGGGCCTGACTGAGCACACAGTAGTAAACCAACACAAACCTCTGTCCCTGACTCTGGGATGAAGCTTTTGATGGTGACGGTTTTCCCAGGTGCAGGGAAGGGGGATTCACGGAGGCCCTGCATGAATGGATAGATGACTGCCATAGAGATCTGACGCCTCTTCTCCACTTCATCCAGGATCTAAGGGAAGACATGACTCTTCAGACACCGCAAGGCAATGAAGCATTGATAGTCACCCTGCCTGTGGGGAGCAGCGGCTGTACCAGACTCATGGCCCTAGGTCCACGTTCTGAGCACCCAAACCGGCCAAAAGTTTCCCCAGGAGAGGTCTGCCCTGTTCACTTATTACAGCATACAGCCCCAGCTGCTCACTGCTCCTCAATCCTGTCCACTCCAGTGCCATCTCCTTCTCTGAACAGAGGTGGCCTTCAGTGCCCATGGCATCTCCACCTACTCCTGCAGGAAGAAATCCTCCCCTCCACCAAAGCAGGGAGATTCTTACCAACACCCACTGACCAGCAGCTGCCTGGGCCAGGCAGGCAAAATGATTCAGCATGTGGAAGTGTATGGGACTTGGTGCTCATACCTTGGAGAATAATCCAAAGCAGCCCAGACAGCTTATGATGCAGAAAACTTCGGGGAGACGAGCTCCACGGCCAACAGGCTGAAAGGGGGATGGGTGCACAAAAGAGTTAGCTTGACAACGTTGGGTATGAAGTACAAAAAGCAAAGCCCCATGTCTATCCCATCACCCCAGGGTCTGTTTGCAGGGCACTGCTAACAGCAGCCACAACTGCCTCCATAAAATGGAAGTAAGGAAGGTCACAGGACAAGCTGCTAAGGAGCCTGAGCCCAGCCCTGCTCTCCTCCAGTCGGTGCACAGATACTTCTTCCCAGCACAGGTCACCTGTATACATACTGGTCTGCAAGGTAAGAGGGATGATCATAAGAGCCCTCCTGTCCTGCAGTGCTCTAGGTCAGTGATTTTCAACCAGAGTGCCTCAACACCCTGGAGTGCCGCAACACTCTTTCAAAGGTGCCACATCCTGTTAGCACTGTTAAGTGTGCAAACATGATTCACAAGATCAACCCAGAAATAAACCAAATGTCAGTGTTTAACACATTCTGACTTGCTGTGGTCTTTCTAAGTTCTTTGCAACAGAAGAATTACGCTATTCTTTTTCCTGTGGTCAAAAAATGCATGAAAACAAAGTGCCAGCATTTTCAGAGGGTGCCTTGAGCCTAAAAAGGTTGAGATCCACTGCTCTAAATGAAGACTATGCAGATCTCCCAGGGTAAGAGTCAGCAACCTATAGTCCACAGGCCTGATCCAGCCAGCCAAGCAACTGTATCCAGCCTGTAGAGGCTGCAGACATCAGCAGCAATGTGGCGACAAGAGTGAGAGGCCCAATAGTGTGAGTACCGGTGGGCGACAGAGGCACCAGCACCGATTTACAGATGTCTCCAGGTCCACTTGGTCTGCTATGGAGCAGCTGGCCCTGGTCTATCCCCCTTTACTGCCCTGCTCTATGCATTTCTTTGCATCCGAGGTGTTTTTCTGCAGTGCTGCTTGCTACCACCCAACCTATCTTCTCTCTCTCTTGCCCTCCTACAGCAGCTGCTGCTTCTCCTGATGACAAATTCATCACTGGTGGTATTTAGTGGCCACTCCATAAAGGTTGCTAACCTCTGCCCATGGGCAGTAGATTGCACTGAAATGTCCACTAATTACACTTCCATGGGGATGTGGGGAGTAGGGGCAGGGGGCATGGAAGGGAAGCAGAGCATCAGGAAGGCATGTGAGGAACACCCAGGCAGGTTTGAGAGATGGGGTCAAGGACCCATGAGGGATTGGGGGCCTAAAGCAGAGCAGAAACATAGGCAGGTCATATCCAGGCTGGGACAGCACACTACAGATGCTATAGCAGAGCTGTCATTCTCCTTGCACCCTGCCTCACTTCCTGCAGCCTCCGGCACTGCCTGCAGGCAGCTGGTCTCATAGGCCAGGAGGGATTCAGCTTTCCCCCCAAGGTAGAAGTCAGCACCAGCAAAAAAGCCCACGTACAGTACAAACTACAAGGCCAGTCATGCGTCATTCGGTAAAGACTGGATTTGTGCAAGGAATCCACTAGAGATGAGCCAAGTAGCACAAGCTTGTTTTAGTCCAGTGCACAAAGGGGCTTCAGAGTGTCAAACTGGGGGTCAAGTCCTTTCAGAAAGCAGCTGAGACTGAGTCATCTCCCAGCCACAATGTAAACCAACAGCTCAGTGTTACTGTCCCAGAGTCATTTGCAGTTTAACAGAATTGAACCAGACAGATTCTAGAGCCCGTGAGCAGTGCTGTGCTATTACCATGGTGCAAAATAATTGCAACAATTCCTGTTGCAGAGTTAACCTCATATTTTGCCACAGAATGTCAGGCTTTGAGTAAACTGAACAGCAGGGAGCACGAGTCTTGCTGAGGATGGACACAGGAGCTTGTATAGTCCACAGGTCCTCAGCTCCGGGACTGTACTCTAAAATCTTAGCAAAAAATGCAAGAGATTCTTTCAGGTCCTTCACTGCTGCTCCTGAGACCTGGGTCTCTGGCATGCTTGAGGGTGGCAACAGGGCTTCGTTACCTACATTGTGGGTTGGGCAGTTGTGGAGTGGGAATGCATAGGTGGGGCAGGGTTGAGAGAAGAACAGACATCCCCTGAGGACCGGCAAGGAGGTTAGGTAATATATGTACTGGTAGTGTAGTTGCAGTGCTGTGGGGAAGGAACAGCTGCTCTAATCATGGGTGCTTGTCACAGGAATTGTGCTGGTATAGACTATGCCAGCATAAGGTGTTTTTACACCAGAGCTGTTTCCATACTTAGGGTTTGCACACATACAGTACAACTAGTTCCCTTCAGTAAAAATATTACACTCCTAACAGGAATAGTTACACAGCTACAAAATATGGGGACGCCTTAAAAGATGACTGTGGAGGCGACTGAATTATTGAACATGTCACTGCTGATCATTTTAGCAAATACTTCTTGCTTAATTTGCTTGATACTCTTCAATCTCCAAGTGCCCCTCCACCTCCACAGCACCTTCTGCATTACACCTAGGCACTGTCACTACATAAATCTGTATCCTATTGAAAAATGGTGGCATGAAGCCAGCATACAGTATACATGCATCAAATCTCCCTTGAATATCAAAATAACTCGCTGAGCACTGTATTGTTATTCGTGTTCATATTTTAAACCCTCCTAATAAATCTAGCTTATCTCCTGCCATCCAGTTACAACCAAGGGCTGCAAAATCTCATGCTCTTGCCATAGACTTGAGGGGGCCCTGCACCTGAGTACATGGCAACTTGGACATAGCTCACTGGTAAGAATCTTCTACTTCTTAAGCAGATGGGATACAACTCAGCAGCCAAGTAAAAATCAGCCTATCCTCCTGCCTCTCAGCCATCAATACCCTCGAATGTAGCTGTTCCAGTCTAGCCCACTCTCTAGAAAGGTGCTCCAAGAATAATTTACTCCACAGAGGTTTCAGCTCGTTCTTGGTGGATAACAGTAATAGCACCAAAATGCCAGCCCCTTTCTTCCTTTTGCTTTTTTGCACTTTTCTCCCCTCTCCTTTTCCTTTTCTCCACTAATATCCATGCATACACCACCTAGACATAAGCTGATGCTTACTGATAAAACAAGACTCTGAAGAAGTGCTTTCTGCAAGAGACAACCACAGTGCACTCCCCAATTAGTCTCTCTGCAGCTGGCTCCCTAAGGCAAGCCCAAAGCTGCTTGGCTTGTGTTGGTGGCACAGTACATGGGGATGGTGCTGAGGTCCTTCTTCTGCAAGCTGATACTGCAGAGTAACTCTGAGCTAGCAGGGAAAGGGATTATTAAAAAACGGGGGATATTCACCAGCAAGCGCCTGCAGTAGCCGATCTTTCTGCTGCCATCAACGTTGGTCAGGACAAAAGAAAAAGTTTCACTGAAAGAAAAGATATTTGAAGTTATTGCTCTGCTAAGCATCAAGCAGAGAGAGCAGCAGACCCTGAGCAAAGGAAGGGGGGATTTATGGATAAGAGCCACTGCCTGAAGGTCCCAGGAGAACACCGTCCTCTCCGCAGCCTAGCTCCCTACCCTTCCACTGACCCATCCTCCCAACAGATGGACCATTCCCCTAACTACCAACTACAGCCACTGAGCAGGAATTAGCAGAGGAGCTGAAATTAATAATATCCCTAAACAGCCGAGACAGAGCTCCTTTACAACAACCTGCCTTGAACAAAGTGTTAACAAATCAACCTTTTCTTAGCAGAATTTCCTGTTCACCTCACAGCAATGCCCAGAGGTCCCACAGTGCTGCATTGAAAAAGAGACCTGGCCACAAAGAGCTTTGGAAAAAAAACCCTTTCAGTAAAATACAGCTGGAGAAATGCCTTACTCTTTGAGCACCCTATATAAATCAGCCAGCTAGATACAACTTTAACAATTTCTTTGCCTCCATTTCCCTGAGCGGAGACTGGGTTACCCCTGCCCCGGGACCCACTTTGACATGGTCTCTCACCCCATTCTCATTAAAAAACTAGGGGACTGTGGCATCGACATCTACACAGTCAAATGGGTCACTAACTGGCTGGAGGGCTGCACCCTGAGAGTGGTGGTGGACAGGTCTTATTCAACCTGGAGGGATGTGGGCAGTGGGGTCCTTGGGGCCACGCTCTTCAACATCATCAGTGACTTGGACGAGGGGGTAAAAAGCACTCTGTTCAAGTTTGCAGATGACACTAAGTTGTGGGGGAAGTGGGCACGCTAGAAGGGAGGAATAGGCTGCAACCAAACCTAGACAGGTTACAGGAGTGGGCGGATGAGAACAGGTCAGTGTTGAAACCCATCAAGTGCAAGGTGCTGCATCTGGGGAGGAAGAACCAGCAGCACACCTACAGGCTGGGGAACTCCCTTCTTGTCAGTGCAGAGGCAGAAAAGGATGTTGGAGTCATTATTAATGCCAAAATGAACGTGGGCCGACAGTGTGGGGATGCAGTCAGGAAGGCCAACTGCACCTTGTCGTGCATCCACAGATACATCTCAAGCAGGTCCAAGAAGGTGATCCTCCCCCTCTATGTGACACTGGTCAGGCCACAGTTGGAGTACTGTGTCCAGTTCTGGGCGCTGCACTTCAGGAGGGATGTGGACGACACGGAGAGGGTCCAGAGGAGGGCCACTCACATGATCAGGGGCAGCAGGGCAGGCCCTACGAGGAAAGGCTAAGGGACCTGAACCTGTTCAGCCTGCACAAGAGAAGGCTGAGGGGGGATCTGGTGGTCATCTACAAACTAGTCAGAGGGGACCAGCAGGCAATGGGGGAGTTCCTGTTCCCCCGAGCGCTACCAGGAGTGACAAGGAATAACAGCCACAGGCTGGTAGAGATTTAGGCTAGACATCAGGAGGCGCTGCTTCACTGTCAGGGCAGCTAGGATCTGGAACCAACTTCCAAGTGAAGTGGTGCTGGCTCCTACCCTGGGGATCTTTAAGAGGAAGTTAGACAAACACCTTGCCGGGGTCATTTGACCCCTGTACTTTTTCCTGCCATGGCAGGGGGTCGGACTTGATGATCTGCTCAGGTCCCTTCCAACCCTACCAACTATGAAACGATGAAACTTAGGGTAATTAGGGAGGTTAAGTAATTAACACCTGTAATTAAGTAACTTATTTTGCTTGTACTATTACGGAGATTTTTGTTAGAGTTAGAAGGCTGATGGACACAAACACAGGATTTAAGGAGAAATAAGAGTGACACCAAGAGCCACACTCTCGAATGCATACTCCTAGGGGATAAATAAAGCTCTTGGGATAGAGAGATCTCCATGCCCTGCATTTACACAGAGCCTACCACAGTAAGGCCCTGGCCTAGCACTGGGGCTCTTAAGTACAACTACTCTATGTGATCATCATGAACAGTAAAACAAAAAATAAACAGGTCAGTATTAGAAACTAGAACGGGGATTACAAGGCATTAACCTGCTGCCAGGCAAAATTTAAAAACAAGGTAATGAGAAATCTGTCCCCAAGTGCCAGGCTGCTGCTGAAGTCAGGCAGGATGGTTGTCCCTACAGCACAGCTGATGTGGCTCCTGTTACCTCTAGGGCAGTCAGCATGGGTACCATGCCTCTCTTCCCCTCTCCTGTTCTCTGCTCCCACCTCCCCAGCCAGGCCAAGGCCCCACACACCTGCCTCCAGCACAGGTATCATGCTGGTCCCTTTGCCCAATTCACATAGGAAGTTACCTAGTGTATTCTGTGAGCGGAGCCCAGTTTTTGCCATCAGGGAAGCAGAACAGAGGGATGGCTTGAAGCAACCTCTCCTCCTCCTCTTTTTGGCCCCTCAACATGTTCTCACGCTGCAATGAAAATGAAGCAAGAAAGAAAAAATCAAAAATGAAATAGAACCCTAGGCTTCTTGCCTGAGGGACCAGACCTGAACTCTTCAGCAGGGAGATGCAAACCAAGAGAAAGACACGTCAGCAGAGCTAAAGCAACCACAGCTGGAACGTGGGTAGAGGGACCCAGGACTGGAACAAGACATGACCCAACCCATCCTCTTGCAGCTTCCTCCTCCTTCCAAATCAGTGGTGCTCCACCTATGGCCTGCAAATGACAGTAATGTCATCTCGCCCACAGGCTTCCCCCCAGTCCGGACATTTCATGGTGAGAAATGTGCTCGCAGCTCTGGCTGCCATCATTCCCCCACTGCCAGTTTCCAGGCCTGTGCAGGAGATCCAGCCCCATGACACTCATCCGGCTCCCATCTGGCCAAACAGGTTGAGTACCACTGCTCTAGACTTTCCAGTGTGGACAGAAGGACCCCCCACAACAGCAGCTGCCTCACTCCCCAGGGGTGCATTGCTTTTGCTGGTAGCAACAGGTCCATGTACAAGGCACAGAGACATTACTATGTCTGAAAATAAAGCATTCAAAACTGGAAATGAGGCAGCATAATGTCAATAAGAGACAATCCAATACAGCAGCCAGATTCCCTAGCTTCTATAGTGCACAGTCCTACAGAAGTGGGGCCATGAAGCCCAAAAGGACTCAAAGAAGAATATTACCTATAAGCACTCCATGCTTGCACAGGCTCTGCTGATACTGGGAAGTGACCAGATTGTGCCAACCTAATCTACACCATAATGGTATAAACAGTGGAGCCTCCATACCATCAGAGGTCATGAATAACTTGAACTGATACTAATGGGGCATGACCTAGCCCAAGTCTCCAAGGAAAAGACTCTCATTAGCATAATATTAATTAAACCCCCATGTGGAAAGCAAAATAAAGCCTGCCAGCATTAATGGGAATTCAAGTTTTTCTTTTGGGGAGCAGGAAGAGAAATGCAGAGCTCAGATGCTATGAATTGTCATGGGCAAAAGAATTTGCAGCAACAGAAACGAGAACTGTTTTACTCTTCCCTTCTTTCCTCCATTCACTTGCGACTCAAGGACTGCTGCTCTCATTGCTCCCGTCAGGGATCTGTGTCCTGCTTTCCAGGGTTAACAACGAAACATCTTCACAAACCTGTTAGTACTATGATAAATGCACCAAAGATGTGCCCTAGAGCAGGGTGCCCTTCCTAAGGTAATCTGGTTTCCAATAAGAAGCCCAATTTTTGCCTCCACATTTCACACAAAAGGTGTCAATCCCCTTGAAATCTTCCATGCTACAGCTCATGCCCAGTGAAGCTCGGGGCAGGTGAAAGGAGAATTTCAGAGTGTGGGGTTCCCCTTTTCAGTTTGGCTTCCTTTGTTTCCTTATTCTGGATCCATTTGGGGACCAGTTTACTCCCCTCATGAGTAAGTTATAAAAGCCCTATGGCTTAGGGAAGCCCATGGGCTTGGCGGTGATGTCTAATGAATACATGCACATTCTGTTTTCAGGGCAGGCCAGCTCCTTACCTTAGGGAACTGATAGGTTATTGTGGGCTCATAATCTCCTCCTGACTTCTTCTTTAGTGAAACCACAACCAAATACTCAAAGAAGAACTGTCCTCCTAGACAAGAGAGGGAACTTCGCTCTCCCGCTTTTCTTGGAGCCTCGGGTGCGCAATCCTCCGCGGGTGACGCCTGATTTTCTTCTGTAACCAAAAGTTAGAGTGAATGATGACAAGACGGGCAGTGAATTGTCCTTACACCAGAATGAGAGGTGCAGAGCAATTTCTCAACTCTCCCCACCCCACGTCAGCCCTTAAGATGGCTTCAATGATCCTGAATTCAGCTCAGACAGCAGAGCACATGCCACTGAGTCCTGTATGAGAACCAGGAGATAGAAATCATGGACACAGAGCCTGGGTCAGAACTTGAACGAAAAGCAATAAGGACTGCTGCTAAGGCAGACCGAGTTAATACCATGCAGGGAGAATGAAAAGGGCTTCTAATGAGTTTGTTAAGGGAAAAAGGAAATCCTACTGGGTGTAGGAAAAACTGCCTGGCAGCTTCCGGAGAGCGGGGAATTGGAAACAGCAGCAATACTGGGATGTGAAACTGTGCTTAAGGTTGCCCAAGTCACTCTCAAAAAGTTTGCTGCAAGGCTGTGGATCCTGTAGTCACTCAGAGCTGGGTGTGTTCAACTTCTACAGCTGATTCTGAATGCAGGGCAAAGTAAGTGAAGAAAGGACCAGGATGAGACACCTCCTAGCAGCAACACAGCCAGGCACACGGAAGATGCAAAGGGTGTCAAGGCCTGTGTTATAATACCACCTCACCTATAAACCATCTTAAAAGTAAGCCAGATTTTTAAATAAATCAAAACGTTTGGGGCTATTTTTAAGTGCCTTCTGGTTTCAGAGACTCAAGAAATCAAATTTCTACCAAGGAACTGAAATGTACTTTCCATTTAAAAATGCGAGAGTCTCATGAAATGTTTTGTTCTTAACCATGCAGGTCCTTAGGCCCCTGCCAGGTATTACACTTAAGATGTGAATAGTCGCAAGAAAATGGGGAGTAAGCCATAAAGTGATCACATAAAATATGTGTAATAATTTTCTGGTTCCTATCATGCCTTAAGTTGAACAAGTGGCCGGTGCACTTCCAAGGCTAGGAGCACCAGCCAGCTGAAAGGGGCTCCCAGCTTGCTGCTTACACTGTGCACCTGGCTTGCTACTTACTCCCGCAAGGGAAGCCCAGGATCACGATCAGGGTGCCAGTGCTGGCAATAAGGGTGTGATGGGGATCTGATTACTGATGCCACAATGCACATGCTGTGGCAGAATCGCCAGCCTGGGCACCTTCCTCCACAAGCGTCTCGCTGTGCCAGCCTGAGGGGCGGCTGGAGAATCCCTCCGGGCAGGGGTTTCAACCCGGGTCACATGACAGAGACCCGGAAGAGGATGCTGTCCTCACCTGGGGG
>JAGPOW010001998.1:4304217-4326189 GCA_030014935.1 Caiman crocodilus | reverse complement strand
GGGTGCGGGTGCGGGCGGCGCGCTCGGCTGCCCCGGACGCCATCCCGCCCCGCGGCCGCACCTGACCGCGCCCCGCCCGACCTGCCCGCCCGCCCGGCCGGCCTCACCTCTGCGCTCCAGGCGGCGCCGGAGGCTTCTCCGCAGGCGGGTGGTGAAGCCGTGCACGTCCATGTCCGTCCCCGCCGCACTTTCGGTTTCCAGCGCCGCGCCGCGCAGCGCAGCGCCGCACCTGGGGGAGGGAGCGAGCGAGCTAGGGGCGGCCCCGGCCGGCATCCCGGCGCCTCCCCCGAGGGCACCGCCGCGAGCCCGGCCCGCGGCCCCCGGCAGCTCGCGCTCACCGCCGCCTCGGCCCGGAGCCCCGCGTGTCCCAGCCGCCCCGCCGCCGCCGCCGCCGGGCTCTGGGGACAGAAGCGCCCGGCCCGTGCGGGGGCTGAGGGGGCTGCCCCGCGCCTCGCCCGCCTCCCCGAGCCCCGCCACGCTTGGTGGCATCGCCTTGTCAACCGGGGCGCTGGGGGGAGAGACGGCATCCCCCCGCCCGGGCATCGCAGCAGTGTCACATGCAGCCATAGTGCCACCTCCACCCGGTCCTAGTCCAGACACCTTCCCCACAGCGGTAATGCCATCTCTAGCCCTACTCCAGACGTCTTCACCGCAGCAGTAATGTCACCGCCTAATCCTAGTCCAGACACCTTCCCCTATGAACACATCCCCGGCTTCTCGCACTAACTCTCTCAGGGTACTCCGCTCCTCCGAGGATGGCTCTGCGCTAGCCCCATGAGACAGCGAAGCCAGGGTATGTCCTTGGCTAAGCACCCAGAGAGCAGTCCACACACCCACACCTTTGTGGGCCGGGAGTTTATGCTTCCCCGGTTTCTACCATGACCCCTATGTCCTTTCCAGTCATGGTTTTCCAGGATATGCTGCCTTGTTTTGTTAATGTGACCTTCATTCTTTGTTCCTCCCTGCATGTCCTCGCATGCGGCGCTGTGAAAATGTGTGTTGTTCAAAGAAGCCAAATTTAGCACATGATCCAGATTGCATTGTGCCACCTGTAAAGCTGTACCAACCATCGCTTAGATGTTTGCTGCAAGCTGATTGCTAAAGATGTGAAACAGGATCGAGCCATGAGCAGAAGTCAGCAGATCTTTATTAGAACTGTTTCTTTTTAAAATACTTTTTGAAGTATAGCAGCTTTTTTTTTGGTATTGATGTAATAAGATACTTCATAATAAGGTAAACCTTTCAATCAGAATGTTTCCCAATGATAAACCAAACTCCATTTATAAGGCTCATGTGTCCACTGTTATCTTTATGAGCTAAATTTGTGATCTTATCAAAAATGCTATCGGGTTTGTTTAATGTAACTTATTTCCCCTCCCCCAAAATGTGGGTGTGCATTAATTATTCTCCCCTGCTTTGATTCTTTTCTGATTACATCTCATTTGCCTGAGATATACATGTACGTCAAGCTAAATGGCCTACAGCCATCTGCATCGGCCTGTGAACATGACACAACATGGACTTTCTTCCATTTTCCCAAAATTTGTTAATTGACATTAGAGATTCAGAGAGTTGCTAGGCCAATTCTTCTAATACGCTCATTTGCAGATTTGCGGGGTGTGCGGATTAAAGGTTTAACTTAGTAGGTGATGTTTACCATCCTCCTAGTTACTGCTGGAGTGGGAGTATTTGCTTATTACTTTAAACTGTGATAAGCTATGTAAAGCACACTTTTTTCCCCCCCAAATACAGAACAGAAATACTTATTGGCTACCTTTGCCACTTCTGCACCATTCTTGACAATTTTGCCGCCTTCATCTAGCAACAGGCCTATCCTATAACCAAAATGTATAGGATATTTTAAAGAGTCTCTGCTTGTTGTCATTCACCTTATGGGGCAGAGGTTTTTTTACATTGACATATTTTGCTTCCCTTTCACAAATGCCATCATTTTATGATGACTACTTCGTGATCATTTTGATCAGCTTCCTCTTTTTAGCTCTTGCTTACACCTAATCTCTTTTGTTGCTACTTTCATTTCCTTTAGCCAGGTTGTTTTGTTTCAATTGAAGTAGCAAACGGGACACAGTCCCTCAACTGTGCTTTTCTTACATGGGAAGCGTGGCACTACTGAAGCTGGAGGAGAGAGAGATCTTAAGGGAGAGCCTGGATGCTGCAGGCTTTGCTTGTGTATCATTTCCTTGAAGGTCTTGGTGTCTCAGAAGGGGGCCCCCTCTACTCTGCTAAACTCAGTGACGTTGTTTCTGCTGATGGAGCTCAGTTTTGCACTCGTGACTGTCAAAGATAGTGTGTGCACAGAGAAGCAGCAGCTGTTGTGGAGATCATCACTTTGGCTGGCAGCAGACAGGCCTGGAAATTCACTCTATGGTGAACTTCAGACATTAGAACAGTACAGCGGTGGGTGCTTTAAAGACGCACAGTGTAAGACATAATCAATCATCATTACAATGATTGTGCTGACTGACCAGCATGCTGCTCCAGTGCTGCTCAGTGACTCAAGGGGTACCAGATCAATACCCAGACACGGTGCTAGGTGGTGGTCTCTTCCAGAAGCTGATGCTGGAGAGTTGTAAGTATGGAATGAATACTGGGATTTTTTCTCACTGAGAATCAGTTGGCTCACGCGTGACCAACCCATGTCACACATGCCCCAAGTGGCACACGGCAGATCCAGGAAGGGACAGGCAGCGTGCAGGAAGCAGAAAGCAGAGCTGTAGATTGGGCAGTGGGCATGGGGTAGGAAGCAGAAAGCAGACAAGGCAGAGAGGGGATCATCATAGTGGTTTTTGAGGAAGATGTGAAGCTGGTATGTGGCATGCCTGCAAAAAGGTTGGCCACCACTGACTTAGCTGCAGGAGGTTATGCTGGGGAAAGAAGGCAACAGTCGTAATGACAGCCTGTCCCTTGGGGCCGTCATGGCTAGATGGTGCTCAGGGCCTCAGGTCAGGACAGACCGGTAAGACTCAGCTGCGCTTCCAGAGGGAAAGGGCTCAGCAATATAGCCACAGGTTTCATTCAGAGAGGGGCTTCTCCAGGAGACTGTCATCTTTGCTTAAGAAAAAACCCCCAATGCGTGTTACTCAGTCCCAGAGGAAAATCTCTCTACTTTCATTTCCTTGGAACGGAAGAGGGTCACCCTCACAGAATAGATGTTGCCACTGTCCTGGCATGAATTCCAAAATGCATTCCTCTCTCCAGGGCTTTTATACATCTCTTTTCTTTTCCAGCGCCTTGACTGTGCTGAGGTTGCTTCTGGCTAGAAAAGAATAGAGCCATGTTTTTATCTAGAGAATAACCCTACCCTTGGAGAAACACTATCCCTTTGTACAGATAACACAATTGAACAAACTTTGCAACACTAAAAGAACTGAACATTTAACATTTGCACTGAAAGCTGCTTTCTGAGGGATTCCAGCCACCAGCAGTGACAGCAAAATCTACACTTGTGGGATGTGAATTGTAGTCTTTGGGCTTGTTGCCAGGGCAGATGCAAAATTGTCTGTCAAGCTGTTTTGTCACTGATGGTTAAATAATTTCAGTTCAGGGAATGAAATGTATTACGCCAATGCTTGTAAACAGAGGCTGGGCTTTTGGTGTCTGCAAACAGCATATTCTCTCAGGGTAAGGTCTCTTTGTTTACAGTGCCCCCAGACTTTGGTGGCAAACAGCTGCTAGTGGCAGCCTCTGAGTGCAATATAGCCTTTATAATCCTTCAAACAACCAACCCTAACTAAATAAACTCAGAAACTGGGTGGGTCTAGGGCAGCAGTCCTCAAACTTTTTAGGCTTAAAGCACCCTTTGTTAGACTTGAGATATCCCTCCGAAAATGCCAAGTTTTAGTATTCACTTATTTTTTGATGACAGAAAAGTAAATACAAATGTTTCTGTTCCAGTGAACTCAGAAAGCCCACAACAGGTCAAAATGTTTTTACCGCTCTGGATTGATATTGTGAATCATTTTTGCATGCCAAACAATGTTAACTTTGTATGACGTCCTGCAGCACCCTTGAAAGGATCTCAAAGTACCCCAAGGTGTCACAGCACCCTGGTTGAGAATCACTGGTCTAGGGACACTGGTGATACCATGAAGATTGTATCTAAATCCCCCAGGACCTGAAATGAAGGTGCCAAAAGTATTTCCCAGATATGATCAGCTACCTCACATACGGAAGATACTTAGAAACTGTGGTATAATGACTTGAACTGCAGATGAGGAAGTAGTTTTTCAAAGGGATTACAGAGGTCAAGAGCTTAGTCAGACTCAAAAAGAGGTTATAGTTTATATGGATAACAAGAACTTGCACAGTCATTATAACGAATGCTAACAGAACAGATCAAGGCTTGGGATAGGATCTAAATCTTTTAACTTCGGGACTGAACCTGACCTCTAACTCAAGATCTGGAGGACAAGCCATCCCATTACTGCACCTTTTTCTGATGCTTCTGCCAGGTAAGATACTGGGCTGGACAGACCCTAGGGCTGATTCTGTTTGGCAATTCTTGTACTCCAAAGAGTATGCAGTGACTATGCATGGATGTTTGAAAGAGCGTAGCTATTCCTCCCTTGTCCTTCATTTGCAGCTCTTTCCTCATATTAATCAGCATGTTTTCTCTCCAGATGTTCTTTTAGTTTCTTCCCCCAACAGGTCTGTAGAAGCTCTTGCAACTCCTGTTGAACCTTTCTATGGCTGTTTCTTAATCCATTCTGCAGAATCCTGCACATCACTTCTCCTTTCCCATTCCCCATGTGGGTTTGTGGTTTTACCATTGGCTCTTTGGAGCACTTTCTAGTAAATCCACGCTGCCTGCTTCCGATTCCTGGAATTCTTATTTAAATCGGGAATTGCACCCTGCTGCCCTTTATTTATAGTTTCTGAGTCAACCCTAGATACTTACTTGACTCCCTGCACTGTAGTAGCTGAACACTTCAGGGTCTTTAACTTATTTATCTTCACACCCCCTCCAGTGCCATTGTCTACACTGTCCACGTAGGGAACTGAGACTCAAAGTTTAAGTTAGGGGCCAGATTTCTAAAAGGACATAGGTACTAAAATAGACGGCATCATACAAGAACTCTCTGCACCTAAATTTCCATTGACTGGTGCTTTCAAAGCAGATTAGGCATTGCTGAAATCCTGCAGCTAAGTGAGCTCTTCAGAGCCCAGTGGTAGCTGAAACCCCAGAGGCCCCAAAGCAGCCAATTTAATTTATGAAGGAAACACCTGTTGCCAGTGGAGCCCTATCCCATAGGCATGCCTAGAGCATGCCTAACTTTCTATGATTTGTCATACTGCCAACAGCAAGGCATAATGCAAGCCAACCATGGGAAGCAGGGCACAAAGCACTCACACACAATCCAGCCAGGGCACAAGGCAACACAGGTGAGCCTGACAAGTAGTGATCATAAGCAAGGGCAAGCAAAAAGAGAAGAGGGCATCAGACGACAGCAAAGCAAATTGGGGGAATGGAGAAATCTAGCAGCAAAGTGAGCAGGAGGAAGTGTTCAAATTTCCGCCTGTGGGAAGAGCAAGAGGGATGGAGGGAGGGAGATAAGGTGGTGTACTGGTCTGGGGATAATGCCAGGGACGCTGAGTGTAGATTGTCAACAGCGGGCACGTCTACACGAGACACTAAATGCTCAGTAGACTAATTCTGCTGTGCATTAGTGCATCACGGCAAAAGCTGTACTAATGCCCCGTGGGATTAGTCTACTACACATCAGCATCACTTAAAGACCATGTGCCGACTCTACTGTACAGTAGCTTACTGTGTATTGAGCTAATATCTGTTATGATAGATACTGGTACTAAACGTAACAACCATGCACTAATGCACATGTAGACACGCCCAGTGGCTATATTATCTGTTGTTCTTCACTACTTTGGCACTTCCTTTAAATCTACACAAAGCTTCCTCTAGTGGTAAAGCTTTAGTTCTGATTTAATCTTGTTCATAAAAATGCCTGGTTGTGGACAGCATGATCAAAGTATGTGGATGCTTCACAGGGCATTTAAAGTAGTTCCCTCTCAGCACCCTATAAAGAAAGGCAGATGGGAAACTGAGGCACAGAAAGACTAAGTAACTTATTCAAGGTCACACAGGGAGTCTGTGGCCAAACTAGATGAGTTATCATCCTTTATCTTCCGCAAAGTTGTTTTCAGCATAACTTGCAAGGAAGTTCTGTGATGCCTGGCTTGCTGTGCTGCCTCCCCAGCAGAGATGGGCGGAGGCAGAGTTCATCGTGACTGCAGGGTGGGCCTGGCTTTGAGTTTTTGAGCGTCTGCAGACTTGCTTGCTTTAATGAACTTGTGTGTCATGTGGGAGAATCTTTCACAGGAGCAAAGCCCTTGGGAGAACATGTCCATGCTCCTTGGAGCCAGCTTCTGAACCTGAGGATACAAAGCAGTTGCCTCCACACAGCACCTCTTGCCCTGACTGTGTGCTGATGGGGTATAGCAATGCTAGTGTGAGTGCAAGCCTCCCATAGTACTCAGGATTGGAGAGGGAAGATGTTTAGTCATAAGAGCATTAGTTTAGGACTTAGTAGATGGAGTTCAGTTCCTTGTTTGGCCACAGGCTCCCTGTGTGGCCTTGGGTAAGCTACGTAGTGTTTCTGTGCCTCAGTTTCCCCATCTGCCTTTCCTTACAGAGTGCTGAGGGGGAACTACTTTAAATGCACTGTGAGGCATTCATATACTTCAGTCATGCTGCCCACAAAAATACTTGGAGACAAGCATTTGGAGGAGCAAAATTAGACCAGCACTAAAACTTTACCATTAGAGGAGGATTCAGTGATACAAATCCAAAAGTCCTTACTGGAAAATGCCCTGGATCTGATATCACAGAGGTCTTTTAAAACCAAACGCAAGTTGAAGGAGGTGTCTGCAAAGGATCCAAGTTCCTGATTCAGTCTGGTTTTCTATATCATTTCCCCCGCAGGATGGCAGTATTACAGCAAATAAATGGACAAGTGGGGAGGTGAGAGCAGAGACTCAAAAGTTTCCTGGCTTGAAAAACATACACTTGTGGTTGCCAGAGAGAGGAAAATCCCTGAATAAAGACTCCACCATTTTCCTTTCCTTGTTTCCTGTTATGGAGATTTGGCTTTTTGCATATCTTCTGGAGGCTTGTGAGGTGGAAATGTATTTCCAGAAAGTGATATATGACTATTTACAGTCCAGAAGTGACTGTACTGCCCTTGCAAGGGGCTTGCAGCTGGCCTGTTCCTGTTCTGCCACTGAATTTCCTGCTGACCTTACCCAGACTGTCTTGTGGGGCAGGACACCACGTGTTGGGAAGACTTACCTTTGTGCCCATCCTGGGGGAGATGTCTCATGGAGGTGAGATGATTCATAGTCCACTTAGCTCTTCTCCGCAGGTTCTCTTCCCTTCTCCCATTCCCGTATTTAGTTCTGCTCAGCTCTTCATGAATAAGAGAAGACAAGGTACACAAGTCCCCTACACCTCTGTTAACTCGGTGCATTTTAAACTGTGGCTGCATTCAGCATAAACAACAGTTTCCTCTCTGGCTGGTTTTATAGCACTGTGGTATAAATCAGTGAGGTTATTCCCAAATCATCACATGCACATGACCCAGAGCACTTCCAGCCCCCACACGCTTAGTTCTCTACTTCCCCCTCAGCAGCAGCCACCCTACCGAATAGTAGACATGGGGCTGGGGGCTGGTCACTAGAAAGAGCTATCTGCATCTCCGCCAGGCCATGTCCTAGGAGGCCTAGTGAGCAAGCAGTGATTGACTGGTACACCACAAGAATAGCCCCTGGGGTTAGTTTAATAGATGCTTTGCGGCAGAACCAGAGAGATTAAGGAAATGGTTTTGTAGGACTGCAAGCTATTATACATTGCAGAAGGCACAGGGGATTGTGTACAATGCATTTAACTTTCCTTCGTGTTTGGGTCTAATGAAGGGAGACAGGACCTTGCAAGAAAAGGCAGGGTGCCGTGACAAGGCAGTTTCAGGGAGGAGAATTGTTAGTTGAGAAGCAAAGAATATAACCTGGATCCACTGGTTTTGGAACATCCTGTAGAGTGACACTTTTGGCTGTGTGGACCTTTGATCCTCTGGATTTTCAAAGATGAGCCCCTGTTGTCATATCTAGGAAATTCAGATTTGGTAGTGGAAGCTGTTGCAGGCCCCTCACCCTCTGTAGGGGACCTAACCACCCCCAGACGGGGGTTAGAGTGCCACAGGGAATGGCTCGGGGGTGTACCTGGTAGTCATTTTGGTCTGAGACATGAAGACAAAAAACTAGAACTCTCAGTTCCAAAATGATACCTTTTTTTAGACCAACTGGGAAATCACAAGAAAACTGCCTCTGCAGGGAACAGCTGTAGGTGACGCCCCAACCTAATGATGCAGAAGGGAAGAAGTCTAAGGGCCTAACGGGAATAGCTCAGGATCAGTCAGGTGCTATTGGAACCATTCCCAGGCCAGCGCAGGCTTCCTCCGGTTTCTCGTTTAGTCACCCATCTCCCATCCTAATACAGGCTGTACTTTCTCAGTTATTACCTGTATAAACTGAAAGGCTGTGAATACATCTGCTTCAGGGCACAAACCAACCATGGTGTGACAGGTTTAAGAGGAAACTTCTCTCCTGGGCAGATTTTTTGTAATTGTATCCTGGGAAAGGGGGGGACGGGGAGGGGGCTGGAGTGTACTCTGAAGCAGCTGGTGCTAGCTGAAAAGACTGACCTCAGCATCCCCTTTGCACTGAATATTCCCAAAGACAGGCACTACGTGTCAGAGTAGAGCCCAGCTCCACATGGGTATTTCCAGGGGCAGATCGGTGAGGTGGGGAGGATGAAGTGATGCAGTGGCACCCCCGTCTTTGATTCCCGTTCCCCCCAAAGTTTAAAACAAGCTGTCTGGCAGCAGCAGCATTTCTATTCAGGCAGCAATGAGAGTCACTTGCCTTCATGGCTCATTATAATCTACCTGCTTCTTCTAAACTCTTCATTCCACAGGTATTAATGACCCGCCCGCCTTTTAATGGTATTAATGTTCCACTAATCAGGCTATTCTTTCTTCTGCAGTTTTGCTCTCTCTGAGATCCTCCTATTCCATAGCCCTGCAGACTCTTTTTAACTATTTTAAAAGTAACTGAAGTGTGGAAATAACTTTCAGTGAAGTCTTGGATGCGCTGCCAAGATGCTTAAGAAGGCTCGATTTTGTTTTATGGCTCTGAAAGAGATGCCCATCCAATTCTAATGGCTACAGGACTGAACAAGCAACAACTTTTGATTATTTTTGCCTAGCTTGTTGCGTTCGTTAATACAAAATATGTGCTACAGGAAACTAATGAACATTTCAATCAAGTTATATTTGTGAAACGGAATAATATTGACTAAGCCCCCTACCACATGAGCAAGAGCTCCTAGTTTCTTTTCACTTGGAGAAAGATATGCATGGTCTTACATACAGTGAGGCACCACGCCACCTGCACCCCTCTTTTCAAAATTCTAGATCCGCCCACGGATATTTCTTTACCATCATATAGTCAGTTAGGCACAGGGTGATTTTTAGAGCAAGAGTGAATGCATCCAGTTGATAAAAGTTTCTTTCCTGCACTGTCCCATCAAAGGATTTCTGCCCAGCAGGGTCTGACTATATACACATCAAAGCATGTGTGAGGCCCAACTGACTGAGTTGCTATTTTTAAGTGGACTGTAAGTCACTGGCTAGACATCCTCCGATCTTCCAGATAAGCCCACTGGGCTGATGCTCTTCTGCAACCTGTTTCTACTACTTCCTTGGCTGACAGGTGCAGCAGCTATGCCTTTTGTTCCCACAGAAACATAGTGCTATGCTGCACCAGTGTCAAAGATAGTCGTGATCTGATATTCCACAGTCATCAGCTGAGAGGAGACTTGAGATATTTTGGTAGTGAGGGTGCCCCACTGAGTGGAAAACTCATGGCTCCCAGGATGTTAATGGGAGCAGCAGCTGCCTCCTTATCTTGGGTTTTGGGTCCAGTGCAAGAACTGCAGAGAGCTGGCTGAGTGATTGCTTGGTACAGACTTTGCACTTGGGCCATGTGGCTCAAGAGCATCTATCAAAAAAAGGTTGGTACAGGTGACTTAACTAAGAGAGGAAACAATGCTGAGCAGAAAGCGGGTGGCAGGTTCACAAAGAAGGCAGCAAATTGGAAAGAGAATTCCCAATGGGAGCTTTACTTGCAAGATGTCTGTAAATATTGAATCTCATCTCATGGCAAAAGTCCAAATGATTAAACCAAATTGACTGGGGATGGAAGTGGTGGTAATTTAACTGCCTGTAAGCTACGGCCAAGGATTACGTGATAGAACTTTGAAATGTGTAATGTGTTTCTTATCAAAGTCCTTGGAAGAAAAAAAAAGGGTAGAACTTCTTCAAAGATTCCTGACTCCTAAGGAAGAAAGTGGCCTGTTTGCTGCCATCTCCACAGATAGTGCCTTCCTAACTCCTCCGTGTGAGAATCAAAGGACCCTCACCTTCATCGCCTCCTGACTCCGCTTGTTCCAGGTATATTCATCCTACCGGGAGGCAGGGCTCCTGCTATAAGTCTCTGAGGGACTGAGAAGTCTGCTCAGACAGTGAGTAACCCAGAATAATGTTAAGTTGTTCATTGACTGAAAATTATCCACATAAGCAGGCTTTATAGGTCTCTAGAGAGGGATGTGGTGAAGAAATGGAAAGGAGTCTGAGTAGCTAACTGAGTCCCTGCCTACCTATTTTTAAATACCTCTATGCCTGGGCCATCTTGCTGTTCATCCAGAACATATCCCTAATTGAACATGCTTAATGCACCTTTATGTACCCAGAGCTGATTCCCCAACTATGGGTAAGTGTCCAAAACTTCAGTTATGCAGCTGCATACATGCCATTTAGGCATGTCGAGTGAAATAGGATTTAGCCCTTAGCATTTTGCTTCAAACCTTATCAGCTGGAGGCTGACAATCGCTTGGAAATGTTAGCTTTTAGTTTTTACTTTTTAAACCATCTTCTAGCCCTTGCAGGAATAGAGGGAAGCTTGAAAACAAGAGTAACCCTGATCTATCACAGCCCCGTGGTCTCCAGTGCCAGTATTTTGTGCTTTACTATAAATCTATAAATGGGGGAGAGGAGGGAAAATCTGGGACTTTCATCTCTCCCAGTTACTTTCAAGTCTGTCCAAATAAAGATTAGTTACAGTTAATGCTCACAGTTTGGGTCATTTCCAGTGTCACCCAGGGAAGAAATGGAGAGGTGGTGTTGATGAAAGATTAATAGAAAGATCATTCCAGGGGTGCTCTGGGGAGAAGTCGAGTTGGCATACAGTCCCCTTCAATGGGAGATGATTGCAATGATGCCTTGAGAGAAGAGGTGGAAGGATCACGTTGGCATGCTAGGGTGTAGCTTGCTTGCCTGGGTAAGCTGGAAGATAATTACTGGGGCTGAAAGCCTGTTCCCATCAGATCTGAGCTTTCACCCAAGCTGCTTTATACGTTTTGATAATCCCTAAATATTTGTTGGCATTTGGAACAGTGATTTAGTGCATGTTTCACCACTGCGAGTACTTTCCAAAAGGCCATGCTAAGTTTACACTAGAGCTGACAGGATCAGATATCTGGATGCTGGCTGTTCCTCCAGTACTCTGGCTCTCAAAGTCCAGGCTGAGTGCTGCATGCACTCCTAACTATCAAAACTTCCCAGCTTCTCAGAAAAATGCGTAAAAGCCCCATCCAACAACACGTGGAAAGTTGGGGAAGTGAAAGCTGCCTCACACAATAGTCAGCAGCCCCGAGCAAGGTTGAGGAAGGGAGGCACTTTCAGTTTAATTCATAAACCATAAACTGACTTTCGGGGAAATATTAGCTCACTCTGTGGCCTTAGATTCCCTTTGGAGTCACACAGGCAGGCACAGCAAATAAATCAGCCCTCCACATGCCAAAGTAGCTATCGGCCCACAGGGTCCTTAAGGGCTTTACAGGCTGTGAAACTAAACCAGCTTCTCACCTTGTATGACACCTCTCAACTCGGGGTGCTACAGCATTTACAGGGTGGGTAATAATAACCCAAAGCCTTCACACTCCTACATTTCTCAGCCTCCTCCCATGGTCCAGAAGAGAATCAGACTGCAGTTATACAGCTCCCCTACTCCCTAATGTGTCCTACAGGCTGCACAAGAACCACATCTGCCAAGGTTCGCTTCTGTCGAGTAAGTTATTGCCTGTTTAATTTCCTACAGCGCCCTGCTGGGATGAGACACATTCTCTGTGGTATCTACGTCTGATAAGAGCCGAGTAGTATCACAACTCATGGATGAGACATGTCACAGGCTCACCTAGTGGCTGCACATACATATTAAACAGGGGGGGTTTATAAATAGAGGCCTACTTAAGGTCTCCAAGGAAAATGGAGTTTCTTAGATAGAGCTGTTCGTCCAGATCACAGGTGAGGAACTGGCACAGCATAGTCAGTTGGACCTAGAGTCTCAACAGCCCTCAAAGACTGTACCAGCACAGACACTTACAATACAGCCCAATGAGATTATGAACAGGATTGCAGGATGTGGTTGCCTGCACCTTCCTGGACACCTGACCATGTCATTATACCAATGCTTCAATATCTATATGGCCTCTGCTTCCTACTGAGACTGGTAGCTATTCACTGAGCGCCCAGAGACTATTGCAGAATAGTGAAGTTACAGTGTTAGCATGCAGGCCTGTCTACAGTTCACACTGGCCGATAGGGTGGAGAGAGAGGAAGGTGGCTATTGGTGTAGCTACTCAGACTGTTATGAGCTTATCTTTAAGGTCCTTCTACATGTACAAATGCAAAAATGTGTGAGGTCAAAAACCTGTGAGGTCAAAAAACCTGATCTCACAAATCCTTGCATTCAAGGAAAACTTATGAATTATCTTCAAAGACAGGCTGAGGGACAAAATGGCATGATTTCTCTAGGTTGACTTCATATGGTTCATTATAATCTACAAGCTAATCACTCTGCACTCCACAAGTGATAATGACTGTCTTCTCTTCTGTATGGTCTTGTTCTTCCCCTATCAGGTTATCCTTCCTACAGAATTTCTCTTGTTTTTTAGCTAATCCTGATAATGCCTCTCTGCTTTTTTTTTTTACAGATTTTCTCCATTCCTTTAAGCCTATGGTCCTCAAACTTTAGATTCAGGGCACCCCACCTTAACGTTTTTGAATCCCAAGGTCCCTTCCAGCCTTACAATCTAGGAATTTAATAGTTTCATAGTTTCTAGGGTCAGAAGGGACTTGAATAGATCATCAAATCCGACCACCTGCCCTGGGCAGGAACAAGTGCTGGGATCATAATACCCCAGCCAGTTATCTATCCAACCTCCTCTTGAAGACCCTCGAGATAGCACCCTAGTTGAGAACCACAGTTGTGCTGTCTCAGTGCACCTCCATGGTGCTCAACCCGAGTCCTGCTGCCACCATTGTGACTGGGTGAAGCCAGTCCTCTCATCTTCTTTATGCAACAGTGTTGTCTGCTGGGTTTTGGTTATCTCCTTATCAGCCATACTATAAATTCTCATTCAGTGCTGCTAGCATTTCTTAGCATTCCTTTGTCCCTATATCCAGCAGTTCTTCGATGCCTTAGGGCTTGGCTGTCCGTGCAGCAAGAGGCTCTGAGTGTTTATGGGACGGAGTCCAAATAGCTGTGTTGTAACAATGCAAGGGTCAGATCTTTTGAGCAGCTTATTTATTTATGCCTTATAAGATTTATGAGCTGCCTTTCCCAAAGGCTCAAGGCAGCTTACAGTGAGAGTCACAAACAACAATGTAAATGGAATAGAATATGAAACAAAAATTTCCTTAAACAGTATCCCAGCCTAGCCTGGCTTGCTAAATGCCTACCCGGATAGGAAGGTCTTACACCATCTCAAGAATATGTCCAGGCTCAGGCTCCGGTGGGCCTCCAGAGGAAGGTAAGTCCAAATCTGAGGAGTGACTACTACTGATATGTGTAATGAGAGAAGCTCTGATTTAGAGATGTTCCCTAACTTAAAAGGCTGAAGAAGTTAACACCTGGGAGATGGTCCCTGAGTGACAGGTTAGTTAGGGACAAAGGGACTGTAGAAACTTGCCTGCTGCTGCACAATACATGTTGTAGTTTAGTTCTTTCATTCATGCATGATTGTCTTTATTGGATGTGATGAATGTTACATGGTGTCAGAAGTGGCGAATGAGAAGGAACTTGAAATAATTTGAGATTCAAATGGAAGAAGTTGGAAATTGAGGGCCTTGTTACACATTTACTGTTTCCTGGAGCTCTTAACCCCTAGGTTATCCTCAAGTTAACACCTGAAAGTGGTTTTAAACTCACTTTAGACAGTTTAAAGCTTTGCTGCTCCAGGGCAGGTTTCTCTCTCATCTGTTACCCAGACTCTATTCTGTTAATGTGTGGCCACTCCCCACAGGTGAGTGTCTGACTTGCAGTCCGTCTGCGCTGCACTCCAAGATTCAGCATCCCCTCACCAACCCTCTTGATCTGTATGGACAAACTTTCCACCCCCTAAACTGTACCTAAGTCTGGCACCAAACCAACTCCCTGTCCCACCTCTGGAGGTATGCCCATCTCCCCCCCAGGGTGCAACCCCATGCAAAGTGCACATGCCAGCTAGCCAGGTTGCAGGGCAGACAGGGAGTAGGGTCTAGGCGGGGTGAAGGGGAACAAGGTAGGGGGCCATGTTGGATCTCCGTAAGTTGGGGCTTCCTTCCCAGGGTACAGGAAATATTCTCATGCTTTAATTTACTTCCTCTTTACTTCTTTTTAAATACATGAACTTCTTATTTTAGCCTTCAGTGGCTGACTTCATTCATTTCACCGCCCTTCCCCCACCCCCATTCCATTTCTACCTCCCATTTCATTACCCACCCCATCCCATTAACTCTCTACCTCCCAGCATCATACTCCCATGCACACCTACCCTTACCCCAGCAATGTGGAACAAGTAGGGCTGTGCAAAACAGCACTGTTCCATTCTGACTTCAGTTTCGAGGTCTGGAGGGAACAGTGTTTTATATTGAATATAATTTTGACCCTGTCTCAACCATTTCGCCGAACCAGGGGCCTAGGGAAAGGATCTCTGCCCAGCTGGGCTGATGTTCCAACCCCAGCTGGGGGCAGGAAGGCAGCCCAGCTGGGCTGACTTCCCAGATCATGCTGGGGGTAGACAGGCACCCCGGCTGGGCTGACTTCCTGCCCCCCACATGATCTAGTACCAGGGATAGTGAGGCAGATCAGCCCAGCTGCTTCCCCACCCCCCATGTAATCTAGCATAGGGGACGGTGCGGCAGCCCAGCTGGGCCCCCTACCAGGTCTTGTATTGGGGATGGGAAGTCAGCCCAGCTGGACTGACAAAATGTTTCGACTTTCATTTCAACTTTTGAAACATTTAGACTAGCCTCGTTTTATTTTGAGGCTATTTCAATGGCCTTTGTTTCATTTTGATTGTGCTGTTTTGACCTTGAAATGAGTCGAAATGGTGTTGAAATGAAATGGCCATCGAAATTTTGCCCATCTCTAGTAACAAGGCCCCAAGAACAAATGGAGCAGTCAGCCACATGGGTAGGCAAAGGCCTTCACAAGTGTTATGCCTTCAGAGCCACAAGCTAAGTCAAAAGACAGCCATGGAAGTATTGCAAGAGGTGAAGGAGAATGGAAAAAGTAGTTCCTTAGGTACCTAGGGATCAGATGGGTTAGGGCCTTTAGGGTCAACCTAGTACCTTGAATTGCAACTGGAAAGCTGTTGAGAGCCAGTGCAGAACTGGGACACTGAAGCTGTGCTCCTGATGGCCTAATGCCAGCGGAAGTGTTCTTTACCAAACTTCTGGGAAGTCATGGATGGCAGCCCCACATAAAACAGTGTGGTAGTTTAGCCTTGAGGTTACAAAAGCATGATTTTGGTGGCCAAGTCCAAGTCTGAGAGAAAGAGTTGTAGCCTTCTCACCATGGTGAAAGGCACTCCTTGCCCCTGCCACCAACTGAAGGTCCACATGCAGCAGAGGATCTGGGAGTACCCCTATGCTGCAAACCTGAGTGTCAAGGGGAGGCTGAACCCCATCAATTATAGGTGTCCTAATTCCCCAAGCAGCCTTCTCACCACCATCACATCTATCTTGTCTGGATTCAGCTTTAGTTGGTTCAGTCTCCAGCTTAACTAGGTACTGGAAAAGGTCCAAGATAAAAGAACCGAGGTCAGATGAGAAAGAGATAGATGGCATACTTATGATCAGGGATCCTGGTTTTCTCTGTTTAAAAATCCCAACTTCTCCAATTTAAAACCCCCAAATCTGCATTTCTCTGCGATTAAAGCTGGCCCTGTAGCATGTGGATTCCTTCAATAACAGGAGTCGGTGTAAGCAACAGGGACAGGAAAGAGCTTCCCTTGTGTGTACTTTAGTCCCTAATTGTGCATTATACTGTTTCATATACTTTCCTCTGAAGCAGAAAGTGGTGGCTGCTATTGGAGATGAAGTTGGACTTCAGAGATATCTGATTTGACCCCTTCCAGCAAATTCGTTGCTCTTAGAGAGAGACTAATGCACACAATACATCCTCTTAACTGTCTTTAAAGAAAATACTTTTAGGTAGATTTCCAAAACAAAGATTACGGTGCAAAGGGAATACGTACATTAACAACAAACCAGGATGTGCTGGCCAGTAAGATTCCCCAAGTCACCTCATTCTTGGGCATTCCCATCTAATCTGGATGAAGATCTCCCCTTTCCTTCTAAAGTAGGGTAAGGTGCCTGGTGATCCCTGAGGAACCCTTCTCTGTTCAACACAGGTGTCCAGTGAATCCAGTATGAACTTTCACATTGTTCAGGCATCCTATGTCCCCCTTGCCAGAAATGGAAATGCTTGAAATTAGGTGCACGAATACCCTGCATCATCCCAAAGTCTTTTAATGATGGAAAGAAATGAGCAGCAACAAATCTAGCTCTCTAGTCTCCCTGCTATTCCCTGCAACAGGGGATTTAACTAGTGGTGCTGGCAGCCAGGGGAGGTCATTATGGCTACAATTGTTTTGATGTGAGAGTTTTCTGAATAAAACCTGAGACACTAAAATGGCCTTCCCTGGTGCAGGATGCTGTGCAGAGCCCAGGAAAATAAACTCACAGCCACTACTACCCCCATGTTACATCAGCCTGTCCAGGTCTTTCTGACTTGGACTACATCTGCACAACGGAGAGAAACTTGAAGCCCAGCAGTTTTTCTTAAGGCCTGTGCCAAGCATCACGGTACAGAGGTGATCCCAGAGGCTCCAGGCACTGTTCCCAACACTTCTGCTGCATGGCCTCAGGTACAGACCAGATTTTGTTTCCCCGAAGGCTCCTCTACTGGGGCCTAGGGGTTCATAGACAACCACTCTCTCCCACAAAAGCTTCCCTTTAATACCTTATCTCCCCATTATTTCTCAATTCAATTCTTGGGAAGCATGCATATTAGGCAGATGACTTCCTTCCCCTTGACCAGCATCTAGGCTAGGTGCTTTTCCTAATCATTTTTATAGTCAAGAATGACAACAAAATTACTGTAAACTCCTATCAGATTTCCCTCGGCTATTATTTATCTAATTCAAGAGTGAGAGAGATATCATTCTCTACATAAGATTTCTTTTTGAAGTGTTCTTAGTCATCGTCTAGGCAAATGGAGACATTTCTCTTTGAAATGTATTAAGCCATTTTTGATACACCCTCTGATTCAGGAAGGCATTCAGAGTCTTGCCACCTCCATGGTTGCCAAAGAAGAGTCACTGTATGCAGAAGAGTCACTATCTGGTGAGGAGTCTTGACATCTGATTTAGTGACTGATCATCTTTTGATTAAGTCCGATTACAAAAATACAAAAGATACATTCGTACGAAATGCCATGGTCTGTACCAATAAAAATGATAGAACTGGAAATAGGTTAATACTAGCTGTTAATAGAGACCAAACATGGGAGTAATAAATCCAGTTAGGGACATTTATTTACTATACAAAGATATGTTCTCCAAAATCAATTTCTGTACACGGGGGTACCTCGACCATTGCATAGAACAATGCGATTCAGTCAGAGCTCTTTTAAAGGACATGCATCCTTTTTTTGTTCACCTATGGGGTATATTTGAAACCCCACCTTAAATTTAATGCTAATGGTCTCAAGTGCATACATGCCTCTACCAACTGAGTTACAGGCTACTAAGTTATATCATAGGCTACTAAGTTATATCTATTCCTGCATGTAGACTGGAAACACAAGGGGACACAGTGTGACGCACATCCTTTATCTGCAAGTTTACTGCCACATTTGGACAGCAGAAGAAAGTGGGGACTCAGGACTTGTGGGGTCAATTCTAGATCCTGGAGGGGCATGTGGTTTAGTGATAAGCTGTGCTCTCTTCTTCATGCCACCCTCTGCTTCTCCACACACTCCCTTTCCAATCCAAACTCCTAACCAACCCTTGCTTTTATCTGCATGCATCACAAAGCCCTCTACAATCTTTACTAACAGATTGACTTGGCTATTTATTGCAAGAATACCTTTGTCAAACTCTGGGCTATACCCATCTCTAAGGTGGAGGATGGTGGCTACATAACAGTGCAGAAAAATTGGAAGCAAGAAGGTGGGCAGAGAAAGAGATGGATCTTCAAAGAGCAAAAAAAAGAGACCAGGTGACATTGGCAGGGGAAAGGAGACTGGAACAGATCAGAAAGTCTGTGGGAGAAAAGATCAGATGAGCTTGGGAAGAGTTGCTTTATTATATGGAACTCTGTCTAGGACCCTCAAATGCGGAGCACTCAGCCACCCTACCCCACACTTTACGTGGAGCACATCAAACAGGTTAGCAGCATCAATTTTCACAAGTGACTGGTTACTTTTGGGTGTCTTGGTTAAGAACCCATTACAGGGGCCTGCTGTTTAGGAAAGCTTCTGAAAAAGTCAGGCCCTTACTAGTTCCTTAAGTTGAGCATCCAGAAACACTAGTCATATTTGAAAGCACAGGTCCTCTTCTTTTCCCCTCTCTCTGCCTGCTGGCAGGAAGACTTATAATCGCTGTGAAAGGAGCTTGGAGATACCAAGGGCAGGTAAAATGTAACCGTATTATTGATTGGATGCATTGTATAGAAACAAATAAATGTTAAGCAAAAAAAAAAGGGGGGGGCACCAATACATGTGCAGAGAGGCTGCTCTGATGCATGGGAGCAGACTCAATTAAAATAGAGTTTGCTGGAGTGTGGCAATTACTGTTCTCCAGCAGACTCAAGCATCATGTGTATCAGTGTCCCTGCACTAAAAAAAATGGCAGCAGGGGCACTTTAACTGAAGCTTGTTGAATCAGCTTTTGTTAAAGCACCTCCACTGCCATTTTTCAGTCCGGGGACCCTGATGCACGCAATGCTCTGGATATTTTAATTAGAGCAGCTCTTGGAGCTCCTCTATTTAAAGTGCCTCCCCCCCACCTCCTGGAGCACATCGAAAAAAGGCACACAAGGTGCACTGTGCAGAGGTGCTAAGGAACAGGGTACACTAGAGAGTTTGCAGGTTGAACCCCATCGTACTGTTCAGTCTCAGGATATTATTCATGCCATCATTGTTTATGAGTGAAGTAAGTATCTAATTGTGTGACACACAAAATGGGAAACTTTTCTCTGTGTACAAGTCCACCTGCTGCATATCTAAGGGATTTGACTCAGCCTGCTGTGAATATCATGATGACACTGTGCTTCGAAATGCCTCTTCTTGGCATGCAGGGACACATGAAAGGACTAGGACTGTATTTTGCCTTTAAGGGTTTTGTTTGCAGTGACATTTGCAATTGGTCTCTGTGATCTTTCCCCATGATCTTAGTTTTTGGGAAAAACTGACTGCATCATCCATGAGAACACCACAAGAGCCAGACTGTGAAGTAAGCGAACAAAAGGTGGGGGAAACCCTGTGGGCTTACAGATCAGAGACACCAAACTGTAAATTCACACCCACTACTTTTCCACATCAAATTGTGTAACCCATCACATCCCTTAAGGGACCATAAACCCATGTAACTATATACAACATAGACAATGACAACAGACTGAAGACAAACACCTTGGGTTAGACCATCTTCTATACTATGTACAAAAGAGATGCCATACAGAAGAGGTGCCTAGTATTCTGCATTTCATAGTGGCATAGAGCAGATGCTAAGGGGAAGGGTACTTAAGTAGGGCCTAGCCAGGCTAATCTGTTCCTGCCGCTCTTCCTTTGGAGCTTCCAGTATTTAGAGGCCAGGAGATCCTAATTTAGAGCTTGTCCCAAAAACTATAGTGTTTAATATACCGCATTAATAGATTAGATTAATTATGGGATGACCCACCTGGAGAAGTTCTAGGACATTGCCCCCATCAGGATGGCATGGTAGCCTTATGAATACAAACATACAGGGTGGCACAAAATAGGCATGCTGCTGAAGTCACACCCCAACAGTCTAGGTGGAGGTCTTGTTGTATCCCAAGGGGCAATACAGGCTGTTCTCTAAAGGAACAAGAAGGGGCAGTTCAATAGGCATACCTCTTGAACCAAGACTGCATGTCTCTTGATCAAATTCCATATTGTAACGTACACCTCCATCTGGTGCTGAGATACAAACACATTCCAGGAAAAATCCACATGATAGGTTACCTGCCTTACAATAGAAGAAGCAATATTCATGTTACCAAGGATAGCATATCCATTTAGCATCTTAGGAAAGCTATGACCCAGAGAAAACAGGGTTCCCCATTCTGTTCAATCACTCTCCCTTTTCCTCTTAAAAGAAAAGTAGGCGTCAAAGGTGGGCAGCCAAGACTTAGCACTAGCAAGCTAAAAGCCTAACAAGCATCTATCCTGCCAAGTAGCCTGCTAGGTACTACAATGACTGCTGCTTATAAGCAGGCAGCAGTGCCCATGCAGGTAATTAGCTAAGCTGTGGTGGGCAACAAGACTCATTTGGGTAAACACGGCTACCTGGGGCTAATTAGCTTGTCTGCTGCCCTGACTCCTGCCCTAGATGGGAATGAAGGCTGGTAGGTAATTTCCCAAATGAATTCCACATGAGAGCATTGAGAGGCAGACTAATGCCTTCTCACTTTAAGTGGCATCTTGTATCTGACACTTTCAAAGCATTTTGTAAACAGTAATTAGCAATGTCTCACCACTTTACCCTATGGGACTGAAGGAAGTTGTCAAAGTTTTGGTAAAACTAAATGATATTTTAATCTGTTGTCTGATGATACCAATGTCATAGGAGAATTCAACACGGACGTTTCTAATCCCGTGGTCCTAACACTCTTATGTTAAGTGGGTCCATTCGACAATTATGGAGATGGACTACAGTGAGATACATTTCTGCTTGGGGAAGAAGTAGTAGCCTCTCTAGAATAAAGGCATGAAGCTTACCTCCATCCAATTCCAAATACTCATTTAAAAAAACACATGGAAAGCAGGCCCAAGAAATGGGGTAGCTCGATGATAAAAAGTATTGTTTTCTTGGTCCTTGGTGCCCCTGTGGGCCCAGTTAGGCACATGAGTTGAGCAAAATGAAGCACAATAGAAGGCAACTCAAAGACAACTGGAACAAAGTAGGAGCTAAAGTATATGAATATGAACCAAGATTTTTTTTTCAGTTGAACATCATAGTCATAGTGGACAGTGACACTGAGATATTTCTTTTTCTCTGCTCAATCAGTCGCTGAGTCATAACCTTCAGAATATGAACCACTTTGTAAACCTGATCTGGTTCCACATTACTGCAGACGCAAGTCGAGCTGTTTGACGTCCGTTCTTGTGAGGAATTGCTAATATACTTCCTGATGCAGATCGCCCGCCACAAAAGTGACACACAGATCCAGAGCCATGCTTTGCTTTCCCTCTGTGAAGTTCAAGCCTTTAAAAGTAAAAACAGCCCCTTCCCCCAAAAAACAAACAAAC
>JAGPOW010001998.1:4250094-4263464 GCA_030014935.1 Caiman crocodilus | reverse complement strand
AAAAAAAAAAATTGAATTCCAGTAAAACGCATTGATTGCAATAAATAGTTTTTATTCCAGAACAGACTGAGAGGTGAGAGCCCTGCCTGAGCTACTGAGGAGATAGACAAAAGCAGAGGTGAGAAGGGAAACTTTGGATTTCACAGCTCCCTGACACAAAATTCAGCGACCAGGAAAGAGGCTGTGGCTGTCACGCCACGAGCTTCCTCTGAAACAGTGTGCAGGGCAGACATCTGCTGCTCTGAGCAGCGCTCCAAAAGGGCAGCTTGCTGCAGCATCTGAGTTTCTGGCAGACCACAGATGCATCAGACTATGGTCCTTCGTGCCATTGGCCTGGCAGCGCTGGCTAAGGCTGACCGTGTACTCCCAGGACATACATTATTGGAGCAGGTCTTGCATTCAGAGCTTCCGCGCAATCAATTAAGGCTCACAACAGGACAACTCAAACAGGAGGCCTTGTAGACACGTTAATTGGCTTAGTGTTGATCAGTTTAGTAGAGCAGTCACACCTTAAGGCAAAAACCATGAGACTGAGACTGTCCCCACCTGTAGAGCTGTGGCTTGCCACTAGAGGCTTGGCGAGCAGGGGCAAAGCGAGGAGCCTATAAGTTAAATGTTTCTTAGTGCAAACCAAGGCAGTGCTGTCAGCCACGATGTCTTCACGTCTTGTGCGTTTCTTTTTTAGTTGCGGGCATTTATTGGCATTGGCAGAGCAGGCAGAGCCAGCACCACAGCCCAGGAGCTCCTGACCACCACAGTGCTCCCGCCACCATCTGGACCAGCTCGCGACTTGAGCTCCAAGGGGCCTGATCTGTTTTTTTTCACCAAATCCCACTCACCCCGCCTGGGCTGCCAGCTGGCCAGGTGCCAGCTGAGCTCTGAAAAGGATCGGGCCCTTCCGAGCTCAGGCGGTGCCAAGTCGGCAGGCAGCGTGGCTGGCGCAGAGCAGGCAGGGCAAGCTCCAAAGAAAAAAGGATCGGGCTCCTCGGAGGTGAGCCGGCTGGACACCACCTGAGCTCTGATCCTTTTCTCCCCCAGGGCCTGACCCCCTGCCCAGACTGGTTCACAGCTCCCACTGTGCCCTGGCATCCCCATTTGCCCACTGCATCCTGCTGGAAGACTTCACTTTGGGCAGAATAGCTGTGGGAAGAGGCCACATCTTAATGGAACTGAAGCAAAATTAGGCAGATTAGAGATAATCCTACCCTGGAGTGGAGTAACTTTTAAAATGAGTAACGAGTGCTTTAAGCCACTTAAGAGGTGTTAGAGTGAAGTGAATCCAGGGTTTAAGAGCTCCAGAAGCCACCTAAAATTACAGTGTAATAAGGCCCTGTGTCTACCCTGGTGGTTTTAGGTTTTCACAACTCCCTATTTGCTAGAGGAAGCTGTAGGGTAGACAGGATGAGGGCAAGTTATTCCCTGTGTCATCTGCCTACACATGGTCAGAATACAATTTTTTCCCCCAAATAGTTTAGCTGAAAGCTGAAATATTTGCATTCAAAATGGTGCCTCAGTGCCCAGTGGAGTTGTAAAGTGCCTTATGCTTCTGTTCTCCTATATGGGCCGACCTGTCTGCCCAGACATCTCCCTCCCTCTCTCCTCAAGAGAAGAGGTGCATCATGAGACATGTACAACCTGAAAGGTAAATGGTGATACTGGAAGCCTCAGTCTGCTTCCCATTGCCCTGGTCCTTGCCTCCTTGCTCCTCACTCCGTCTTTTCGGTTCCAGCAGCTTCCAATTGCTCCAGCCCCAAGGCTGAGCCCCACAACACAATCCTGGGAGCAGGAGTCCATAGTTCATGCTGCAGAGCTGCTTTCTTTTTTGTTTTATTTGCATTGAAAGTAAATAGCATCCCCAGCTGTACAATTCCTCTTTAAATACCCAGACAGGTGTCACCTGCAAAACAAAAAGTAACAGTGCAGGATACAATATCAAAACAGTACAATGGTTGTGAATAAATAATGCCCTTCACTAGCTCAGATAAATGTCTGGTTGGACTTGGAAAGGGCGGACCATTGCAGATCGCCCAAGTCCTCTTTTTGACCCTCTTCCTAGGACCAGTCCATTTACAACGCGGGCAGAGCCAAGGTGGCCACTTGGTGGATTGAAGGGACCCATGGACTTGGTGGGAAGGAGCAGCTTGCTCTGTTCCTGCTCTCTCAAGCCTAGTTGTCCAGCTCAGTGTTGTCGATGTTGTTAATGTTCTTGTTAGTTTTACAGCAGAAGTACTGGTTCCAGATTTGCAGGAATGCCGTCCTGAACTTTTTGATCTTGAAGGCATACACGATGGGGTTCATGGCCGAGTTGCCATGAGTCAGGAGGATAGCGATATATATAAGGATCATGGGTTTTTGGCAGGAGGGAAAGAACAAGGTGATACAGTTTAGGATGTGCAGTGGGAGCCAACTCAGCGCAAAGAGGAACAGCACCAGTGCTAAAGACTTTGCGATTTTCAGCTCCTTCCCATAATACTTCTGGGGATCTGTGGAGTTGGACGAGACCTTCTTGTTGAGTTGCTTGCGGATCAGGTTAAAAACCTCCAAGTAGATGATGAACATCAGCAGCAGAGGAGGCAACACCCAGACGAAGAAGTTGAAATACACCATGTACTCCATGCTGATGACCGTCTCGAACTGGCACTTGATGACAAGCCCCACATGGCTGGCATTGACCATCTGAGACTCCCTCATCTTGTTCAGGTTGTTCCAGCCAAACATGGGGGTTAGTCCTACAAGGAAGGAGACAATCCAGCAGCAAGCAATGGCCACAGCTGCTCGCTTTGGGGTCACCACGCTCTTATACCTGTGGAGGAGACAGAAAATATCCAGAGAGCTTACACACTGGCTGAATCACGACTGGGTTTGTTCTTAGCTCCGAAGTCTGCGGCTGGGGAAGAGGACTGCCATGTGACCTCAGCTTCCACAGAGCCCCGAA
Source organism: Caiman crocodilus (assembly GCA_030014935.1). NCBI lineage: Eukaryota > Metazoa > Chordata > Crocodylia > Alligatoridae > Caiman > Caiman crocodilus. Next base: position 4,260,529 of record JAGPOW010001998.1, on the reverse strand, counting down.
ACTAAGACCTTGTCTACGTGGGGCACGCTAGAAAATTGATCCAAATGAACTGGATCGACAGAACCATATTAAACCTGTATGTGGACACTCATTCAGAACGAAAGCTTAGTTTAATTTACCGTGGAAGTGAATTCAGCTAATTCAGATTAAGGCCACTTTAATTCTGCATGTGAGTGTCTGCACTGAGGTTTAATGTGGTTTAACTAATCCACTTTACATGCCAAGTCCTATAAATAAGGTTGATTTGCTTGAATGCCTCCTGTGTAGACAAGCCTTGGGTGGCCCAAGCTGCAGAAGACCATGGCTGGGAGCATGCGGGCCATGGACCTCCCCTAAAACTCTGGTTCCACATGCTGAGCATCCATCCCTAGGGGAGGAAAGGTGTTGGTGTCCAGGGGAAGGAATACAAATAAGTGGTAGGGTGAGAGCTAGGATATGATGGAGAGTGAGAGAAACAGAGGGTTAGAAAGGGAGGTCATAAACTATAGGGGTGAGACTTCTAGTACGCAGACAGGGAGAGGGCCTGAGTCCAGTCTTACAGTCTTGGCCTAAGGGGAGTGACTCCAGATTTACAGAGCACATAAGATGAGGATCAGGTCCAACATGATGAGTTTGGACAGAGCAAGGCCACCGACAGATTTAAAACCAATGTGGGTAGGGCCTCCTGTGGACCCTTCTTCTCTAAGTCACCTGCTCACTTCCAAGCCAGGGGGAGAAGGTCCTCACACACGAGTGGTGGCATTTCACCCTTTCAGTGCACGGGTGCAAATGGCATCCCTGGGCCAGGGAAGGGAGATGTAGGGCACGTCTACAGTGTGTTGGCCAGCGCTGCTGTGAATACACGCCTCGACCACTCACTCCTGCCAAAGTACGTTGTGTAACTGTGTCCCAGCACATGCAAGGCACACTCAGTGCTCTCAGTCCCAGACGAGCAGGGATGGCATGCTGAGCACTGCACATGACACCTTTTGGGGGGTATGTGCCGGCAGGCATGTCGTTCCCGGTGCTGCCCCCTCAGGTTGCCCAACGTAGCCTAGGCCTGCCCTCAGGCCTGAGCTCCTTTACTAAAGGCTGCTGCCCTGGAGGAGATTTAAAGGGTTATCCCAGAGCAAAAATCTGACATCTCGTGGCATCTTGACATTATGTTCATACCAGATGGCATCACGTTATGACAATGCAAATGTTTCAAAAGGCACGTGATGATGGCACTGGGTGGAGGCTTTCTGTCTCTCTGGGCAGCTGATCTAGGGAGCTCTCCAGCTGCCGGAAACTAAGCGCTGTGGATGAGGAGAGTTTTGTCAGCACAGCCCAGCTCGCCTGCAATGGGGCTTGGGAAGCCTCTTAGAAGAGCCCTGACACTGGGCAAAAGGTTCCTCCCGCATCAGCTGGCGGCTTGGGGAAAAACTGATCAGTGCTGAAGGCTGCCGAGGAGGTGTCTGGCCAAAGTCTTTTTCATTTCCTAACGTGTGAAGTCTTAAGGACAAAGGCTGCTTTTCCCTATGGGCTGGTGCCAAGGGATGCAAGAGCAAGAGCGTAGCTTGGCTTCAGCTCTGCTTCTGCCAGCTCTGTGTGTGTTTATCTCCAGCTTGAGCCTCTCTTCTAAAGGGAACTGGCCAGAGGAGGAGACTCTGGGGGTTTGCCCCTTGGTAAAATATTTCATAAATATAAGTAAAGCCCGACGGGTTTTATCTCACCTCCAAAATACGACAATAGGACCACAAAGTCTTATCCTCCCTATTTTTGCAGGAGGGCTGCTTGGAGGGCACAGAGATGTGAAGAAACCCATTAGCAGCTCTCAGCTGACGAGTAGAGGATGCCAAACTTGAACAAACAGCTCTTTGCTCCCAGCTCTTGCTTGAACGTTTGAATTAATTCACAGAAAACGAAAAGCCTTAACCAGTCCGACTGAATTCCCCTTGCTTTTCCATTGCTCACTTTTCACTTCTTTGGTGGGCAGTGTGGGACAAGTCTCCCACAGCGGCCACAAAAAACCTGCTGGACAAGCCCTGACACCCTTACAGAGAAACCAAGTAGAAAGAGACTCGCACTCTCACTGTCCAGAGTTTTCTTAATATGCCGGCAAGCAAAATAAGGACCCAAACCCAACTGTTCCCCACTGAACATTTTACCATGAACATCAAGGCTCGTGCTAGCTCCTCAGTATCACGTGTGATCTCAATGCGAGGAGCAAGCGTAGCCCTAACTGAAGCAGTGTGGAGGGACGTGTGAAAGGAAAGGCTGCCAGTCTCACTAATGCGCAGGCAGCATCAGTTATTAAGTAACCCTCAGCATAGTCTGGTGCTTCTCATCCGAGAAGGGTTTGTAGCAATCAGTCTCCATTTGTTCCCCTTATAACCACCTCTAGTGTGGGAAGTGGGTCCCATAAATCAAAGGGGTAGGCTGGCTCCCATGGGAAGACATTGGGACTGAGAATTGCTCACTCTTTCCTTCTCAAGATGAACCCTTTTTCTGAGTCGATGATTTATACTCATAGGAAGGAGCAGAACATCATACATCTTCTGGCGGGGCAGCGAGAGACCCAGGAGACAGACACGGTGGCAGCAGGATCCCAGCGCACAGGGAGCGGGAGAGAGGAGGCACAGAAAGCTGCCTGGCCGCGGGCACAGAGATGCTGCGGAGACAGCGGAGCAGAGATGAGGAGACCCTTCAAGGGAGACGGGGCCCCTTCTCCCCCGGCCTCTCGGCTGAGGTCGAAGCATGGCTCATCCTGCTCCTGCTCCTCTCTGCACTATTGCACTGTGGGGAGAATTCGCTTGCAGGGAGCGGAGGGAGCATCAAGTGGATTTGGGGGTGGCTTGGAAATGCTGTGGGGATGAGTTTTCTGGAAGAGCTGGGTTGGGGGGAGAGCAGAGGAGTGGGCAGCGGGCCTTGCTCCAGCTGCCTGTCATGGGGCCTCCACCTCTGCACCCCATGGTTTGGTCACAGGGCTTGGGCTACCCGGTGAGGACCCCTTCCAGGGATGGCGTGGAGGCAACAGCCAAGCAGCTGCTGGCAGACCACCTCTCTCCTGTTTTCGGTTTAGGTCCTGCCGAGATCTTGAGGATCCGAAGCCCAAACTCAACTGAGTCAAGCACGTGTATGGAGCAAAGCTACGGCAGCACCGCACCTCTGTAACCGGTGGCCCTCCCGCAGCGTGAGGGCGCGAGGTAGCACGTGCACTGCTCTAGCTGGAATTGTCCCGCACAGGAAGGGGGAGGGATGGAGGAGGCTGCAGGGGACTTGCCCGTACTGAACGTCCTCCCCACGCCGCACCAGAACACAGCATCCTGCCATAGATGATAATCAGTCCAGCTGCCAGGGTCATGGAGACCTCGGGCTCTGGGTGTGTTGTGTACGAGGCAGTGCTGACCAAAGAAACGACGCTGTGAGAACCCATCCCTTCATTCCCTGGGCTCCCCCATGTAACCGGCCCTTTTCTCACACCCCTTTCCTCCCTCACCTCCACAGCACCAACCCCACACTCTGTCCTCTACTTATCAATCACCCCCCAGTACACCCTTCTTCATTATTCACGGCCTCCTTTTCCCCAGGACCCACAAACATACATTTCTGCAGGTTAACAGGGAAGCCGCTCACAGCACATTACTTGCTCAGTTCTGTTTCCCATGGGTCACTGAAAACTGGAGACGACTGATCTATGCCACACGCCTGCCTGGTTGCACATCACCTACCACAGCCTCTGTCTGTTCCCCCGGTGTCTGCATTCACACACAATTCACTCCTCAATATTATATAGGACTGAGAAGTTATATGTCACTCCCCTCGTCACGCTGTATACACAGAACCAACCCTAGGAGCCATGTGAATTGGGTAGCAGCCTAGGCCGAGCCGGTTCATTTTCACATTTCAGAAGTGGCCTGTGCACTCAGATGCCATCAGAATGAGTGTGTGTGTGTGTGTTTGCGCGTGCGTGTGCACGCACACACTCAGTGGAATGGAAACAAAACAGCGACATTTCACAAATGAATGAAAAATTTTCCCCGCAGAACTAAGGGAGTGGTGTTTTACTGGAAAATACACACAGACAACAGAGTTGTTCCCTGAGGAGTCAAATCTGAATGCTAATTTCGCTCATTAAATTTGAATGGCAGAGGGATTCTCAACCAGTACATCCCAACGCAGCGTTAGCGCGGAAGTCGCTGTCAACGTCTCTGCCTGCAGACCTGCCACGACGAATAAGCAGGCTGTCTGCTCCCTCCCTGACTGCTTTCCAAAGGCTCATTCATGTGCAACACACAGTCACTTGCCTTCCCCACACAATGCTCATCCCCTCTACTGGTGCTTGGTTCATCAGCGCAGAACTGCCACCCCTATGCACTCATCAATGGGGCTGGATTCCTTTTGTGTTTGGCACAACCTTTTTGCACAGCCTTTGCCACATTTTAAAACTTTTCTGAAACCACCACAATGACTAAACAGAAGCTGAGATTCTTGCCTAATTGTTCATCTCCAGGAGCTGGGGCTTGAAGTGAAACCTCAAGTATCACAGACAATACCACTGGGAGGGTCGGCAGTACTCTCACCATGTGTACATTCCTTGGGGTCACACACGGTATTAGTAATCTTCCCCCGCTTCCACTCCTGCTTTTGCACTAATTTGCTCAAATGGCAGCACTTAGGCTGGAGCTTTCAGAAGAGCTGGGTGCATGTATAACCAAGCCCAAATACTCCAAAATATTGTGAGTGCCTTAACATTAACACCATTAAAAAACATAAGTAAATGCCATGCTCATTTTCTTGCTCTTCTCATTTTTGGAACTTCAGGGTGACATTTTGCAGAAAAGTACCTTTTTTGTAAAAGGGAAGGGGAAATGCTGATATAATCACTTGATTCCAGGAACTGGGGCTTACAGATCCATGCAAAATGTTCTGAGACTTGCAACAGGCTCCCAAGAATGGAGGGCATGGGATAGCACCCACAGACAGTGTCATAGTCTCATAGGACTACAGCATATTGGGTGCTGAGCTCCTTTGAACCCTGGCCTGCAGGAGATTCTGGAAAACACTGTGAAGTCCCCTGGGGGGCAATGACAAGGGAGGCATCCTGGGCTGCTCCAGAAGCTGAAATTAGATACAACTAAATACAATACCCCCAGGATGCTCTAATGTATGGCAGTTCCACCTATCATGCTGCCTATGACTGCAGGGCAGGCCAGGATCCTTGTAGCACTTTGTACTACACAACCGACCCCTCCTACCCATAATCCTGCACTGATATGCCCCATAGATGGATGCTTACAAGGGGAAAAAATGTAGTCACTTACTGTACTGTGTACCATAGCTGTATTGTGCCCATATCATTATTCTCCCCCAGCTCTTTGCAGAACCTTTACAGATCCTGCGTGCTCCTGGAATGACAAATATAAGTCAAGGCAGGAGTCAGAAGCCTCTTTAAACCTGTGCAGCCATGATTCATGGAAGAGCTAACGCAGGCAGGACTCAAGAAAGTTTGCTGTTTGTCTTCCTTCCTTTCTCATATCCTCTTGCGACAAGGTATTTAGCAGAATTTGCAGATTCATTGGAATCTGACAAGGCCATGCCGTGAGCGCTTCTGCTGTGGCCTCAAATGCTCAACCTCTGTGCTTCCAGCCACTCACCCGTGTCCATGTCACCCTTGTTCAGGGTAGAGTTATTAGGGTCTCATCACGTGGGACACTTGTAATGTGTTAAACGTGTGCAGTATTACAGTTAGATTGTGGACCAGGCACCTGGTAATGTTTACTACCGTCTCTAGCATGCACAGATCACTGACTGTTGGTCTCAGCGCCAGCACCACATCAGTCTTGAACCACCTCTGGTGCATTGTTGGGGCTGGGATCAATAATCGGGGAGGAACCTGACAAGGGAAAGATCCAGGATCATTCTTCTTGACATGTGGCTTGGTACAGAAGAAGGGTCCATGGCACAGCCGGGTGAGGACTCGAGATTGCTCCTACTATCTCCATGGAGCAGTCTGACAGTAGCTGAACATGGTACTTAATATGCTCTGGAGATCCTCTTTGCATAAAGTCTTAATTTGATTACAATAGGAGCACATTTAGCTTGTGTTTTCATAGATTTCATAGACATTAGGGCTGGAAGGGACCTTGTGAGATCATCGGATCCAGCCCCCTGCCCAAGGGGCAGGAAGTCAGCTGGGGTCAAATCACCCCAGCAAGATAAGCATCCAAACACTGCTTGAATGTGCAGTCACTCACCTGTTAAGTACATTTAACACATGGTAAGTGTCATGTGCAACATGTCCCTTAGATAATGTGGTGGTGAACATGTCTGAGGGACATCTACACCGACCTACACCTGACACCAATGGGGCAGCCCAACTGGTGAATGAGAGCTCAGATATCCGATAGCTTACACAATGCCTCTGGCAGCCTTGTCTTATGATGTCTCCATCGTTCCAATTTCTCAGTAGTTCCAAGAGCAAGACCAGAGTCCTTGGGCCAGGGAAGGAAAGACAAACTGTCTGTAGTGTCTTGCAGTCATCATTCACCAGCTGGGCATTCCCCACTGCTAGTGGCAGATCCATTCTGCTACAAGATGCTTGCTTGGCAACAGCATGCAGCCTCCGCTCTCTTTTGTTATGCCTATCTCTCGCTTATCTAGCACCCTGCATGTGCATGGCACACCGTGCTATAAATACAAGCAGACTTGCCTCCTGGAGAGTGTACAATCCAAACTGAAGCATGAGGAGACAGCAGTCCTAGAAAAAGCAAAGGATGGAGCACTGTGTTAGGCATTATTGTGATGCTGCTGGGGAGTCACTAACACGCAAGCCTGAGAGGGGCGAACAAAGAAGTTAAGAAATGGGAATCTGCAACAGCTGGAAAGATCACCTACAACCTCCCTTCCCCTTTCACCAGAGTCCTGCCCCTGCAGAGAGGTGTCAGAGCTTTCTTAAAGCCCACTAGAGACTTCATTATTCTCCAAAGAAGGTGCTGAGATCTGACAGTGATGGGAGATTCATGCCAGCCACTGCTGTGTGCTTTGTCTCCTCTGCTCAGGCTGACCCTGAATATTCCTCTTTTCTTCTTCTTTCTCCTCTACCATGCTCCCTATGGAGGGAAGATCTTTATTTTGGCACCTCTCTTGGCTCATTCAGACCCCTCCCAAACACTCAACTCCTGCCCAGGAGAAAAGGAGGGGAGAAGGGCCAAAATTCTGGACCATCAGGGTGTGGATGGTGAGACCCTCGTGTGCCTCCATCCCCATGCCCGTTCTGTTTTGTGTTTGTCATGTTGAATTGAGTGTGCCTGGGCCTTAATTTGAGACATGGCTGCAAAACAATATGAATGGCAAAGACATTCATTATTGTTATGCTTACTTCTCAGTGGAAGAAAATTAGAAAGGCACAAGAAGCAGTGGCTGGAAGTTCAAGCCAAAATGAAATGAGAAATAAGGCACACATTTTTAACAGTAACAGTGACTAAGTGTTGGGACAAACTACTGAGGGGAAGGGTGGATTCTCCATCTTTTGATGGCTTAACACCAGGACTGGATGCATTTTTTAAATATATGCTTTAATTAAATGCAAGTTATTTGGCTCACTGAAGGGGTAACTTGATGAAATTCTATAGCCCTTCTAATACAGATGTCAAATGACCCAGTCTAATAGTAATTTCTGGCCACAGAACCAATGAATCTCTATTTTTACTACATTTTCTTTTATTTACACGCACACGCACACACACACACACACACACACACGGCGGGTGGCATTCTATTCTCCAGCTGTCCAGATCTGGCCGTCTGCCTGGCATTTCTAGTTATCTAAGTGCCAAAAATGCCATTTACACCTCAGATAGGAAGTCAATTCCTGGATGTTTAAGCAACAGCATAACTAGGGGTAGGCAAACAGGACGCTGATTTAGGGGGGTGCCAGTGGTGGCAGCCAGCGAAGAGGGAGCCTGTCCTTCAGCCGCAGGAGCCTGAGCCTGTGCTGATGCTGTTACAGCAGCATCCCAAGTGCAGCGATCCCGTGCTGTGGCAGGAGGATCTGGTTGCCCGCGCCTCCACTCTACATGATATTAAGCTCACCACCCCCCAGCCCCAGGATGCTGAAACACCTATCTACACCTCTGCAAGTGAGCCTGCACATGCACGCAGTCCTCTCCACACACAGCCTAGGCATTTGCACTGGCAACTAAGTGGCAAGTTGGGGAAGGAAGGGACTATTTCAGTGCCAAGTGCAAGGGCTAGTGCTCATCCTGGAAGCCAGATCCCCCTCACCCAGCAGGCGGGCTGACTTTCGAGCACAGCCCTTTTACCCCACATTTCAGGCCAGACATTAAGTCCCTTCTCTGGCACTGGTAGTGAAGCTGGCCCCCGGGGCAGCTTTGAGAGGGAGACATGCGGGGTCAAGAGGCCAGACTAAGCCAGAGGTTGTGAGGTCGATTCTTCCCCCTGCACGGCCCTCTGAGAATCGCGTCTTCCACTGACTTGGTTTTTTAAAAGCAAGGGGCTACGTGGATGGGACTTTCTAGGTCATTGAATCCAATCTCCTGCTCGCAGGCACCTTTGATAAATGGATCAGATTCTGTCTTAACACCAGTCATGTTCATTACCCTCAACTTAGCATCTGAAATTCACATAACAAAGGAGAGTGGTCTCATTACAATGTTCCTGATAACAATGCCCAGAGTTTTAAAATTGACATCCATGTTTATTCATGCTATCCAGGAAGAGCATGCACCAACTGCTTGTTACATCAGCCTGACAAAGGGTTTTTAAACCCAAAAGCCAATTTTTTTCCCCCCAACTATTTAAGTTGGTCTAATAAAAGATATCAGATTCATCCAAAAAACCTTGTCTGCCTACATGCATGTTTAAGCTTTTTCAGATTCTGTTTTCAGCATCTTCTTGGAGTCTCAGCTCGTAGTCTTCGTCCCTGCAGCCCTGCTGATGCTGGAGGAATTAACACAGCAGCAGCCACCTCGGCTCAGCAGAGTAAGAATGGAGCCGGCCGCCCTGCTTTCACCAGGGTTTTTTGCCTGCAAAAGTGACTTTTTGAACAGTGACATTGAAAATGTCTGAAAAATGATTGAAAATCATAGAAAACGATGTCAATGACAGTCCTCCGTTTTTGTGGATACAGAACTGGATGACACTGTTCAGGTTGATTCGCTTTGAAATCATTTGGTTTTGCTCTGGGGAGCCTCAGCCCCCATGTTCCATTGGCAAGGCAGCAAATCCCCTCCCAATTTGAATCCAATGTCCAGCCTGAGCCAGGAGGCTTATCAGGCTGATAAGAATAAGATAGCCTTTGTCTGCAGCCAGTGGCACAGAAGAGAGTGGCGGGGCCACCGTCGCTGCTGGCTGGCTGTGATTCACACCCACCAGGTACCCACTCCCAGCTGGGATGGCTGGGACCAGCCCTCAAGGCAGAGCTGGAAACGACTTGACCTTGTGTCCTCGGAGCCATAGCAAATCAACTTAATCATTCTGTCATCTCATCCTCTCCTTGCACCCCTGCATCACTTCTCTGAATTTGGTGGCAACCCAGCTGCGAATCACTGCCCTGCAATAACAACACATCCAAACTGCCTGTTTCCATTGAAAGCAAAGCAACAGCCTTCCCTTTTGTTTTGCTCACAAAGCCCGATCATTTTTGATGGACTATTTCTGGCTTTTGCAAACCTTTTTGCAGAAAATATTTACTAATTTTCAACCAACCCTAACAGCTGTGCTTCCCTGAAACAAAGCAGGGCTCTTCTACCAAGTCTTATTCCAATAAGAAATTTATGTAATTAAATCAGTGAAAATTTCTCCATAAAGACAGGGCGTTGCTAATTAAATGAAGAAAGAAACAGTGAGGGGAGAAAGGATGACACAGCTGTCGTGCGGCTCATCCACTTCCAGTTATGATTCTGGGGGTGAGGGGGAGAGGGGTGCACTAAAATCCATAACAGCAACTCATCTAATTGAAAATCTCCTGACAAACCCCCTTTGATCTCTCTCCGCTTAGATTTCTGTTCCTCTTCCTCCGCATATTTTTGTTTCAGATCTTGCCGCCTCCTCTGTGCCACTGCATGGAGACTTGCAGGGTGAGAACTGGGAAGAATTGTGCAACTTCAGATACTTAAACCACGAAGGGTTTGAAGGGTACTTTGTAAAAAAAGATAAACATTTATGCGGCTGGAGCTGGATCCTCATTCCTCGTGAAGTTAATTATTCTCCCCAGATTCCTAATGTGAACTTACTAATTGTTTCTACCCAACTTAGTTGCTGGACACTTTCCAGACACCTGGAAAGTCCCTGCTAGAGAGAGCTGATGGGATCACTGTTATCTTGATTGATACCAGGGCCACCCCAACACTGGAAGCAGGCAACACTTCAGCCTGAGCCAGGCTTATCAGCCAAAAACTGGAACAGACCTACATCAGACTGAAGGGGGAGGAGGACAACGAGGAGGAGCAGA
>JAGPOW010001998.1:4221026-4238122 GCA_030014935.1 Caiman crocodilus | reverse complement strand
TGGCCTTAAACTGCAACAGAGGACGTTTAGATTGGAGATTAGGAGGAACTTTTTGACAACGGGGATGGTCAAGCATTGGAACAGGCTGCCTAGAGAAATCGTGGAATGTCTGTCCTTGGAAATTTCCAAGAGCAAGTTGGACAGACATGCGGCCGGCATGCTTTAGTCAGCGATGATCCTGCCTTGAGCAGGGGACTGGTCTTAATAACCTTGTGAGAACCCTTCCAGCCCTACTTTTCTATGATCCTACGATTAGCACTGGCACACTAGGCCACCAGGGCTAGGGACAGACATTACACATAAACTGGTTTACGTGATTAGAAACTCGTTTAAACCTGTAACATAACAGAAGTTCAGTGCACATAAACCAGTTTGAAAAGGGCTGAAACTGGTTTGAGGTAGACCTGGTTGAATGTATTTTACTTGAGCTTGAACTGTTGAATCCCTGAGGGTATTGAACCCTTTTTTAAATTTAGGCCACTTCAAAACAAACGTGCCATCTCAAAATGAAAAATTAAAATGGTTCACTGTAGTTATTTTCAGTCTCCATTTTTCTGAAAGTTTTACTAGTTTTTTCTAGGATGGACATTTTTTCTGTTTTCTTTTTCCCTGATAAATATATTTGCTGTACTCAGACAATTTCATTTCCCCCAAGCTGGCAGTCTTCAGCAGCTTTCTGTTCACTGGAACACATTTAATCCAATACTAAGTCTTTCATCATTAACCAACAATAGCATCCCACTCTTGGGTTGTTGGTATTACAAAGTCTTGCAAATTTATCTCAGCTGTCAAGATATATTGTACACACCTAAAACTCCTACTTGTGGAATTATGTGGCCATGGAAAAATCCTGGTTTTTCTGAAAAACAACCCTCCTGCCTGTAGGGGAAAGCTGGCAAGCATGACCACTATGACACAGGAACTCGAAGGGAAAAATCCCCAAATGTATTTTTGTACAATTCCATTTAATCCCGGCTGGTGCAGTTGTAACATTATGCAATTAAAAAAAATGAATAAGCACAAATGGAGAGTATTCCCTTGGTTAGCAAAAGCGCTCCAAAGGCGGCGTATAGATTCAAGTTTTCAAAATATTTAATGGGTACATCCCAAGAGTGCAGTCGGGGCAACCAACCATTCTTTAATGAATAAAAAGTGCAAGTGTGCAGCAAGATTAAAACAGACTACAACAAAAGCCCTGTTATCCGGCACGAGTGGGAAATGGGGGGTGCTGGGCATCTAAAAATTCTGGTTACCTGAGGCTGGCAGTTTTCGGCAGAGCGGCGGCAGCTTAGGGTGGACGTTTTGACCGGATGCAGAGCAGGGGCAGCTGGCTGACCGGCCACCGCATGCAAGCTTACCCACGCCCCGCGTCTGGCCCGCCAGCCAGAATTCCAGTTAATAGAGTATTCCAGTGAGTAAAATGCCAGATAACAGGGCTTTTACTGTATTTGAGGTTTCCCAGTTTGGGTATTTAAATCATTAGGAAGTTCAGCAAGAGAAACAGCCCCTGATTTTCATCAGAGTAGCCAAGAGCAGAACCGTATACCCACAAGGTCAGCAAGTACAGTGGAATCCACCAACAGATTGACCATTGTTTCAGTAATTACAAACAATGCTTCTTATTCATCACAAAGGCCATTAAGCCTGAACAAGGAGCAGTGGGCACACCTGACCACCTGATTGCTGTCCAGGTATCTAGAACCTCCAGGCATGAGTGAGTTTTTCTCACCCACTTTGTATGAAACCAGGATGACCTTCCTCTATCTCACTGAGACTGTTCTCTTTTAGCATGGAAGATACGAAGCTTAGGTTCTGCTCAGGCCTTTGGAACAGGTTGGGTCTAGGTCTGCATAGGTGGCCAGAGTGAGGGAAAGGGTCTGACATATTAAATGCTGCCTTGTAGAGCAGGGGTTGTCCACAAAGTCCACCCGTTCCCTGAGCGTAAGAACTATGCCAGCCGTCTATCAAAGACTACAGCAGTGGCTCTCAACCTTTTTAGACTCAAAATACACTTTGATAAACCCAAAGCATGCTTGAAAAATACCGGCTCCAAGTTTTCATTTGTTTTCTAGCTACAGAAAAATAATAGAGTAAGTCTTCCATTGCAAAGAACTCAAATAGACTACAAAAGGTCAGGATGGTTTTCGACACTGCAGATTCCTATTTGAAATCTCTGGTTTTATCTTGTGAATCATAGACGTCATAGACATTAGCGTCTGGAAGGGACCTCATGAGATCATTGAGTCCAATCCCCCTGCCAGAGGCAGGAAGTCTGCAGGGATCAGATGATCCCAGGAAGATAAACATCCAAATACCTTTTGAATGAGTCCAGAGTAGGTGCTTGCACCACCTCACGTTTGTGCACCTAACCGTGCTAACACTGCAGCAACCTTGAAAGGATCTCAAGGCACCCCAGGGTGCTGTTTCACCCCGACTGAGAATCATTGGGCTGCAACCATCTGCTTCCCAGGCCAGCGAAGCACAGCTGTCATAGGAGTGGCTTTTAAAGCCCTCGTCATAGGTTGCTTTAGTCAATGCTCCTGAAGCCAGTGGGCTAGCCTTACACATTAGGGGCTTCTCCATTCCTTTCTCCCCAAGGAGGGATTTATATTAGTATCGGCCTCTTGAAGGCTCAGATCATGTGTAGAGTACGTACAAAGTGAAGGTGTGGAAGGTACGGCGGACCAGTCTGAGTGGCAGTGTTTTGCACTGGGTAAATGATCCCACAAGAAGCAAGGAATGGAAAATTTGGTCCAAGGCACCTGGAGCTTCTGGCAAGCTATCTGGCTCCTATCACACTCCACGGCTTGAAGCCGCATCTGCCACATTTGAAAGATCATGGGAATTGCCTGAGTGGGTCCATGAAACCGAAACCTGCTTAGGTCACCATCTTGTACAGTTGCTAGTGGAGGATGCTCCTCAGGATCCAGACTAGACCCTACAGCTGTAGATACCATACTTGACTGCTTTTGTGTGTTGCTGTGACTACATTGCTTTCAGTGGTGTGAGTCCTGCTTTATGCCTGTGCAAAGGCAGACCTGCGCCTGCTCTCAATCTTCATATGACTCTTGTCTTTCACCGAAATAAGTACAGAGCTTGCTGGCACAGGAAAGTTGCTTTAGTGTAATTTAAGATATGAATTTAAACCTATGCCATTTACACAGTGCACCTCCCTGAACAGACATTGATTTCAAGATAAGAGCAGCTTATTTCAGCTTAAGTCAATTGGAAATAAATGCAAGTAAAATGGAATAAGCCCATCTTCTATGGAAACATGGCCCTTGGCAATGGTTTAACAACACTGATTTAAAATCATATCTTATAATATCTTGAGGCCACTTTCCCACACAGATGAGCTCTAGGCTATTTGTTTCAACAGTGTTCTGAAGAGTGAATTACCCAGTTCAGTTAGTCACGGCATAAAATTATGTTTCTCTTAAAAACATTTCCTTTTGAAAACACCTGATTGCTATTCATTAAAATGATGGTCATAATTGCAGGGAAGAACACAGAGAAGTAATAACTAAAATAAAGTACTAATTCAAATACTAAGAGCACCTTCCCTTGATACAGAATTACTCAGTAGATCCCCACATACGTTACAAAGGAGGTAAGTATTTTCAACCCCCTTTACAGATGGGGAGACTGAGCACAGAGTGAGAAGGGGCAGGGACTTGCTTAGGGTCACTCAGCAAACCATGGTTAATCGAACAGCAGAAGGAGTTGTGTCTTCCATGAAGAGCTCATACTTTGCTGGTTTAACCCCAGAAAGAGGAGAATAGGTGAGCACAAGCAGAACGATTTACCCAAGTCAGATACAGATGTCAGCTCAAGTCTGGAAACAAATGAGGGTGCAAAAAATTGAAGGAAAACAGTTAAAGAAGCTGAAACCATCCAAGAGGCCAGTGGGACTCTTCTCCCTCCCTGTACAGGACGTTATTATAATCATTCACACAGGACAATTTCACAACATAAGACCGGGTTTTAAGCTCTCATTAGGTACACCTTCACAAGTCCTGACCCAGGAGAGCCCATACCCAATTTGGTAGCATTAGGAGAAATCTTTCACTGGGTGCATCTACACAAGAAATTATCTTGATGCAATACACTCTGGTGCAATTCACGGCGGAGTCAGCTGCTCCTGGGTGCAGCATTTACACATGTGCCTGGGATCACAACAGTTCAAGTCAGGGTGGAGCAGCCCTGGGCTGGCAGGGGCTCTGGGAGGGCGGGGGTCAGCCCCGGGCTTTTTCTGGTAGGGTCGGGCAGCAGAAGGGCTGGCTGGGGGACAAGAGAGCTATAGTGCTGGTTGGCTGGCTTGCAGCCCCCTGCACTGCAGCACCCTCATGCCCAGCCAGCCCCAGTCACCATCTACACATGCTTTGCAGTGGAGTAAGTTAACTCCACCACAGGACAGTATTTGTCCCAGAAAATACTATCCTATGGTGGAGTTAATTAATTTACTGTGCCCTAATATGGGTGCACATGTAGATGGTAACGCTTTACTGTGGAGCTAATTAGTCAACTCCACAGTACACCGCATGTATAGATGCACCCACTGTATGATTTGGATTCAAGTGGCTGAAGTTATCCCTGAGGAGAGGGCCACTTATGAGGTCTGTGCACCCATGGAGGGCTTACCTGGGACTTGTCAGCCCCCTGAAAAAGAAAGGAGTCCACCCAGGGTAAAATATGCTTTAATCTCTTTTCCTCATCCCATTCGCACCCCTTTCCTCCTACTGCTGCTTCACAGGTGAGAAGTAGCCAGTGAAGAGGCAAGACAGTTATGTAGTTATGGTGTTCACCGGAGACCTCCTCTGCTACAGACTCCCTCTGTGATTTGAATTCCTGTATGCCTCAGACCCCCACCGGGAAACTGGGGATAATGGCACTGCCTTCCTTTGTCCGATAAAGATAATAAATGTACTCAGATTGGGAGATATTCATGGGCAAGGAAGCCCAGGTGGCTACTATAAATAGGAGAAGATTCAGAGGTGAGTGTGCCCCATCCAAGACTGACCTTGGGATCACTGATCATTTTTGGGCAATCCACATATATGTGCCTGTATATTCTGTCCTAATCAAAGCCTTATGATGTACCCATCAATGTAGTACCTTAGTGCCCCTTTGTGTGATGTTACCCACAAGAGGAGAGGGCAAGGGAAGAAGAGGGGAAGATGGCTGCAGGCAATAGCCTAATAGGCAACAATCAGGGATGTACTGTGGACAGACATGAATCCAAAGAAATCTGGAATAGAAGATGGGTATGCAGGTGACTACTCCACTTGGGTGAGGAGGTTATGGGCCAGGGGATGGAGGAGAAGAGAGTCTGAAAGAGTTTAAACCTGAGACTTAAAGCACTGGTCCCTGAATGCTAAACTCTTGTTAGCTGACAAGAGCAGCAGAAGTCTGTAGTAGCCCCTAGGATGACCACTACAAGGAGACATGGCATATGCACTGCACCATTTTGTAGCAGCTCAAGATGCTGCAGGGAGAGACATAAGAAGACGCAGCTCTTCGGGGCCTGGGAGAGGGGGAACTTGGTCCAAGTATGTCAGTGAGCAAAGGAGCTAGGGTAAGGATGGAGCTCCAGGCAAGTTCCTCTGTGCATTCATTTGTGCCACAGGCTTCCTGTGGAGAGCTGCTCGGCAGGGATCAGTCAGGTGCAGGATTTCCCCATCTCTTCCAGTCCCTGGGTATAATGGTTTGCATTAAAAAATCAGGAGAAACACACAACCAAACAAAGTGCCTGCTAGAGCCAAAACCACTTTCAGAAACCACAGCTGGGATACAGCATCCTAATTAAGTCAGTAGAAGAAAACAGGGCAGAGTGTGCTCATAGCACACAGATCACTCACAATCTTACCTGGGAAACAAAGCCCAAGGACGAAGAAGAGCTGGTGGAAGGAAAGACAAGGCAGTAATGTGCCTCTGTCTAACATCAGTGCAGCACTACTGTGAAATCCTGAGCCCAATGAAGCGAACATACACGTCCCACCGACTCCTGGGATTTTGCTCTAAATACCATACATCTGTGCACTTCCATGTACCTGCATAGCAAAATCCACTCAGTGTACGCAGGGCCAGTGCACAACGACACCCCTGTCTCCCTGATGAGACAGCACAACCGTGCACAGGATTTCTGGTCTAGGGGAGAATTTCACCTACAGACGATGGATTTTATGCCTTGTAGCCCAATGCCAAAGGGGTCCCAAATGGCTTTCTTTATAATCAGGATGCTATCTATTCAAAGTTGGCACCAGGCTCCAAACAAGTTTACGTGCCTCAAGGCAGGCTGTGGAGGGTGCTGGCTGGATAACAAGGGTGGGTGCATTTGTCTCATTGCTATTCAGGAAGGGACCTCAAACACTGTGTAGTTCTTTGTGGCAGCTCTGGATTTGGTCAATCGTTCTTTCCTGTGATCACCCTGAATAAAAGCCTGGGCTTCAACCAAGCAGCTGGCAGGAGCCACCCTGTCAGCATCTGAGGAGTTTCTGCAATTAGCACGCTTGTTTTGAGCCAGCTAGTCCTGTTCTTTGGAGATCCAGTGTAAGTGATGCTCAGCTCTGAGAACAGAAAAAGGCATGGCAGAGCAATGAAAAAGCTCAGTGTAATTAAAACCCATGCACCTTAGAAGGAAATCAATCTAGATGCACAAAACAGCAACTGGTACCTGGTCTCACTTCTCTCAGCTAATCACTCCAGTCCAAATGCAATCCTGGATGAAAGCAGTGTAGATATACACCTTATAGACTAACTGAATCAGAGATGTGTAAGTTTTCATGAGCAAAAGCTCGTGTCATCAGATGCTATGAGAGGACATGCAGACAGCAGGCTATCAAATAGAAAGAGCGATCTGAATACAAAAGACAAGGAAGGGAGGAAAGGAGCTGTAGTGCTGAGGGGCAAACAAGTAATAAGTGGTAGGGGCAAAGGGATCACAAAAAATAATCCAGGCAAATTGGAGAATGGGTTTTTGCACCTTCCCCTGACAGAGTCTGCCCTGGGCACTGAGCACTGGACCAGAAACAAGAACTTGGGTTTCGTTGCTCATTGGCATGCTCCGTTACGGCAATCCCTGTGCTCTTACATCACACTGATGTGACTCTGGAATAGCAATTCTGGATTCAAGCTTACATCAGCGCCCTGAGATCAGGATCTATTCCCTAGTCTATCTGCTCCATATGTTTCTATACAGAGGAACCTCTGTCTCAATTTCCCAGGGCAATTTCTGTTCTGAAATGGAATAGCCTCAGGAGAGCTCCGTTTCTGGTCTTCAACAAATGTTTTGTGACCTGAACAAGCTCACGTTGTAGGTCATTTAATCAAATGTGTTTTCTCCAATACTTTTGCTTCCCCTTTTTGTTCAGTGCGAGCATACACAGACCTTCTGCATCGCCTGTGCCTCTACAAAGGAATTCTGAAACGAGATGCCAGGATGATTGTCTGGATTTCCATTCCCTAATTTTTCTTTTCAGGCCATTTTAGCCAACTCCCTCAGTCTTGTTAAACCCTCATTCCCAGAGATGAGTGGCACAGACTCCTTGGTCTGAGTCACTCTTATGGCTATCAAATAAAATGTTACCACATCTGCTTTTATTTCAAGGTTCAGCTATCACTCATCCTTCCTGAGCTAACTCCTATGTATTCAAGGGAGGGTGGTCAGAAGGTTCTGTGCTTTGTCCTAACACCAGAACAAAGGAGGACATCCAATGAAATTGAATGGTAGCATATTTAAAAATGACAAAGGAAAACACTTTTCTTCTCATGCAATTATACTGTGGAACTCACTGCCACAGGAAAATGCAGAAGCCAAGAACATACCCAAATGTAGAAGGGAATTATGTGACTCACAGAACCACATGGGTGGAAGGTCATCTCTAAGGTCATCTAGTCCAATACCTTGCACAGATGTGGGATTCATTGTCCCTAAATTATCCCTTCTTGAAAACCTCCAGTAAAGGAGATCCTAGGGCTTGGGCTTCATAGGTGCCTGCTGTGTCTGCAATAAAGAGACTGGATAGGACAAGTCTGTTAGATTTCAAGATATGTGGTCTATTCCACTAGTCCAGAGATAGCAGGCAATGACAAACAGTGACTCAGGCCTTCAGCTAACACCTTCAATGCCTGCTGGGCCACTAACAAGGCTGGCACCAACTACCGTGTAATGGCAGGTGAGATGCCTGATCTTGCATGAATCACTCCTACCTAGCGAATGATTCATTTGGCTCTGTGCCGGCTCAGCTACACATGTTCTGCGCAACAGGACCAGAGGGAGGGAGGAAACGGGGTGACTGTGCTTGTACTTTCTGCAGTCAGTGTCCTTTGAGGAAATGGCTATGCATTTTAATACATCTCTTGAATACGGGGCTCCTAGATCCAGGGAACACTGCATCATACAATCAGAGTCCTATAATGACAGTGAGCTGTTGTCAGGCAGGGGGGTGGGATCAGACAGACTTACTGCCCTGACTGGTATCCAAACTGGTGGGGTCTTTTGTATGCAGCCTTCAAGATATCCATACATCCATAAGCCAGTCACAAACTGTAAAGGACAGCTCATGCCAGTGGCGGACTGTGGGCCTGATTTTGAGGGTGGCTGGAACCCAGCAGCTTGGTCAGGGTCAGAGTTGCAGCTGTTGGCTGGGTAGCCTCGTATGCTTTGGGATTTCTTGCTCCAAAGCTGCTTAGACACCTACCTGTCATTGAAACCAATGGGATAGCAATGGGATTCAAATTCCCAACTGCCTAAGACTCTTTGGAAAATGGGATTTATGCCACTAAGGGTGTGTATAGATGAAAAAGGAGCCCTAAATTGAAGCGGTGGGTTTTTAAAAACACCACTTCAACTTAGGGCTAATTAAAGCCCCATGTTTTGCAGACACCTGACTTACCTGCCTCTCCAGCAGTGAGGAGGGGAAGGCGAGCTGCCGGCAGGTGGAGCAGTCCCTGGGCTGTTGGGGTGGAGCTGGTGCTTCCCTCCATGGCAGCGGCAGCCCCCACCCCAGGTGGCACCCACCTGCAGGCACCTGACTTCAGCAGTCCAGGGGGGCACCACAGCCGTGAAGAAAAGCACAGGGCCCCTGGACAGCTCAGGCAGGCAGGTAGGCTCCAGGGGAGGAAAAACAAAAAAGATCAGGCTCACTGCTTTTTTTTTCCCCTCTCTTGGGCAAAGCCTGCCTTCTCAGGCTGCTACCAGGCTGCCTGCAGGGCTTCCTGCAGAGCCCCCGAGCTGCACAGAGCCTGGCGCTTCGCTCCGCAGCTGGCACGGCAGCAAACTAAAACTCCTTGGAGGAGATTTAGTCTGTTGCACCCTAAGTCATTTAAGGTGCATTATGCCACTGAATTTGCTCCAGCGGCTGTAATTAATGTGCAATACGTCACCAAGGTGTGCAAATACTGACACCATTAAAGCAGTGCAAAAGCATTTAGAGTGCTTTAAAGTGTCATGCACACACCTGTCATTTCATCTACACACAGCCTGAGTCATTAAAGTGCTTTAGAAAATGTCACCTGTGGTCAGCCCGCTAAGCCAACAACCCTGATGTCCCAGAGTGCTCTGAAGGGTTTTACTACTCAGTGAAGTGCCCACTGTGCCACTGGTCTAGTGAATTATTACACCACTGAACATGCAATGCCCTATATTTTTGGAGTCCCCTTACTGGTCACTATGATATAAAGGCAGTCAGTAACAGATGCAGTGACAGAGGAGAAGACTGGAGTCTTTGTGGCAGGACCTTCCACTGAATTTTTTCCATTTTTGGACTGTGGCCTCAGTCAGGACATTCTCCTTGGCCAGAGGACTTCTGGGGTAGGAGCAGGAAAGGATGCACCATCAATACTATTTGATCGTAAGACAGATTTTCTTCCTGAGGTTTGTGATAAACCACCTATGAAAGGCCATCTAAAGCCCATTATTGGAGGGAAGCATTAATGCACCTCTTAAGGAGCCACCGGACATGCCAGACAAGCAAGGAACAGGTCTTTGTCGAAGAAGCCATTTATGAGCATCAACAGCCGCAACAGCTGTTCTCTCTCATGGTGGGTAGTTACTGTCATTTTTCTAACTGGTTTGCTTCATCTGAAAATCTCTCAGGTTCCCATCTATGCCTTTAGGGGTCTAAAATCACCGAAAATCTAGTCTGCAATGCCTTAAAGGTAGCAGGCACATAAGCTGAGGATGTAAACCCATTGGTATGGGAGACAGAGGCTCCTCCAATCTGTCTGCCATTTCCTGCTGATTCAATCCTACTGCTTCAGAGCCAGTCCATCTGGTGCCTATCCATATCCTTTGCCTTTTGATTTTAGTCCCATATCATTTGCTCCCTTTTCTTGGCGAGTGGTACCAGGGCAATATATACACAGCTACTCAGATGCCAGGTAGCTACACTTCCAGTTTTTAAATTCATTTGGCCTTAAATCAGAATGACACTGCATTCATTCATGTTATCAGTCTAAGAAGCCCTCATTTTTCCTCCTCTCTTAGAACTGCTCCCAACCACTTATGACCAGGGCCATTTTGATGACATGGAGGTAGGGGATACTATAGCCCTTGATCAATCCACTGAGCCATGTCATTTCTTTTTGAAGGTTGCAGATGCAGCTGTGGTGGCTGGGAATCAAACCCAGGCCAACTATTTACAAGCCAGCAAAGCTTACCATTACACCACAGACCTACCTTTTGACTCCCTATGAACAGAGAAGAGAAGTAGTTAGCCATGTTAGTCTCTAAAGTGCCACCCTGCCCTGCCCACCTCCACGTGAAACTGGTTTTATTCGACCATATACGGTACCATTAATAATTAACAGTTTAACTGATTTTGTTCCCTTTCCCCATTAGTCCAAGCAAGCCCTGATGCTGCAGTTCACTTACAAGAACCAATCCCACCAGTTATGTGTCAAACTGCTTTTCAAAGAAACAAAATCTTATCAGGCTCCCGTTGTCTAATGTCCTAAATGGCTCTGGAGGGCTGTGAAAGACTCGTTTCTAATACACTCCAAGTGCATTTACTTCCTGGCTGCTTTACAAATTAACTCTGCTCCTACATTTATGTATTTTTTTTAATATAAATCATAGTATGAAGAGATGGCTAAGCCCTGCTGGGTCTCATCCATCCATCTCTCTTGACCAGCATTTGACTATTGACTTTGCGGCAGGATTAATTCACGAACGCGAAGTACTTTGATTATAGAAAGGCCTCTATAAATGCCTGGGCTTGCTTCAGCTCTCCAAATCAATGGTGTTGAGATACATTAACTCCTGCAGCTCCCTGAGTTGACACAGGATTGCTGCCATTCACCCCACTGTTGGAGGTGGCTCCGAATCCAGCCCACAAGTTGCTCCGTGGTCCAGGTCCAGATCTAGCCCAGCGGTCCAAACGAGTTTGACACCTTTGCCATAAGTTCAGGAATCTGAAGGCCAGGAGGAACCATTAGGCTGCAAACAGACATTGCATTTCTCTTGGGAGACATCCTTTCGTCCTTGGAGCCTACAGACTTGTCTTGCTTCAAATCATTGTCTCACTTCAAGTCCCTGTGAATTATGCTTGCTAAAATGCGATGACACTTTTTTCCTGGGACGCTGCTGTGTGTGGCTATACATTAATTGTGGCTCATTTAATTGCTATATTTTCCTCACCTATCAACCCCCACAGTCCAAATAAGACACGCATCTTGTTTTTGGGAAGGCAGAATGAAGAAAAACACATTTCCAAAGTTATGGCTGCACAGACCAGGGACAGAGCTGACTCACTCTCCCTTTCCTACTTATTTAAAAGCTGAAACCTTAGCTGCTGCCGAAGACTGGTCTCCATAGGTGAGCCTATAATTTTGAAAAGCACTACAGTCTTCAGGGCTGTGAAACAAGAGAAGAGAGATCGGGAGCAGACGGAAAAACTGCCTGCAGAAAGTGGATCATCAAAACCATTAAAAAGTATATATTAATTGAGTAATTAATTATGTGCCATTAATGGTTCCTTCTGACCAATGGAGTGAAGCCATTAAGTCAATTAACTCCCTCTGCATCCTGAACAGAAATGCCACTGCTGCTGCCCAGTGGAAGAGGAGTCTTCTATTTTGGGCAGAAAATTAGCTTCCTTGCTCAAGACACGCATCCCTATTTTGAGTGACCGATGCGGGGAAGGGAGAAGTACCGATGGTATGCAAGTAAATATGGTAATTGTAGTTCATTTCAGGGCCAAGCCTGTCAGGCTGTGTGATCTTGCTGGCCATCTACTGTCAGAGGAGCAGCAATGCAGCTTGTAAGGGCTACATGTGTAAAGGGCTGTGCTGCTCCTGTTTTCATCCCAGTCAAAACCCGAGACAGTCAGGTCCACCCCAAATGAGACATGCTTACAGTCTCAGATCTTCTTATCCTGAATAACAGAAGCCACATAATTTTGCCCAGCTGACTGTGTATCGAGCCCGGCAGTCTGTACCAGCATGATCCAGAATCCTGTCAGACTAGTTTTGAGGGGCTAAGATCAGACACCCATGTGGGTTAAAAGAGACAGAAATGTCGATTCTGTGCAGAATCTTTTAAATTGAATTTCTGTCTAGATTTCCTCTGGTGCAGATGAGCTTTCATAAGCTTGATTATGTAACAACAGAAGCTAATGCTTTCATAAAGATTATGGCATAAGAAATCCTCTCGTCTTTAATGTATTTGGAAAATAAAAGCAAGGATAAACTACTGACTCCCTTAGTAAATCACTATGAGATCTACTGATGAAAAGTGCTATGTAAAAGCTGGGGATTACTCTTCTTGATGGTGTGCTTGATAAGTTATTTATAATACAATATCATGCATCGAAGTGTGGCTAAACTCTGTTTTCCTGAGGTTCCTGCCCCTTTCTGCATCTGACTTTGCAACCCATACATACAGTGTGCTCACATGAGAGTCCAGCTGGGTCCAAGTCTCTTCCCATGAGCACTTCTGTAGGTCAGGGGTAACTCCACTGGAGTCACTGGGGAAGGTTTCCTCAGCACTCAAGTCACTGCCAAAGTATGGAGCAATCCTGGAAGTCTGGTCCAGTGCTTGCAGGTTGGTAACCATGGGACTGTAAGCAGCAATTTGGCAACAAAAGTGAGAGCCGTGCAATTGGATTGTCTGTCTCTAAGGAGCCACCCTGCCCTACCTACTGCCCCTCTACGTCCCAGGATGGAGGGCCTGACTGCATGGAGAAGGTGAGCTGTGTCCTCTCTGGAAGACACTGTGGCCATCTGTTATATCAGGGACATAGAATCGGAGAACCACAGAAGAGCAAGGGCTGAAAGAAACCTCAGGAGGTCAATGAGCCCAACTCATCATCCCTGTCTAAGCTATCCCAGTCAAATGTTTATCTAATCTGCTCTTAAAAATTTCCAAGGATGGAGATTCCAGCACCCTCTCTGGGTAGCCAATGAACCCCTAAATTTCCTCAGCTGCAATGAAAGCCATTGCTCCTTCTCCCATCCCCTTTAGCCATCTTTCATATAACCACCCCTCAGGATGTGAAGACTCTTCGCAGGATCATAGGCAAGGCCTGGAAGGGACCTCACAAGGTCATCCAGTGCACTCCTCTGCTCAAGGCAGGACCATCCCTGACCTACGGAGACTGTAGAAAAGCAAAGGAAATTACAGATCAGCCCATCTGACTTCCCTACTAAAATGGCCAAGTTGCCACTTCTTTTTGATTCCTTTTTGATTTTCATCTCCTTGAAGAGTTCACATTTTAGTCAGGCTGACCTTGTGCTGGATATCCTATACTTCCTTTGCATCAAAATAGCTTGTTTCTGTGCCCTTTATGAAGCCTCTTTAAATACTGTCAGCACTCCTGGACTCCTTTGCTCTCAGACTTGCCGCCCAGGGGATCCTGCCCACCAGTTCTTTGAGTTTGTTAGCCTGTTTTTTCTGAAACCTGTTGTCTTAATTCTGCTGATCTCTTCCTCCCTTTCCTTGGGATCTTGAACTCTGTATTTCTTGGTCATTGCTGATGATAATTGAAACCTCCCATGAGGACTAGATAGAGCTACACCACCAATTTTTCCCCCTTGCCTGTTGTTTCCCTATTATCCGAACTGCACCATAATTCTGCGATTGTACTAGGACTTCCAATTCTCTCTGGATACATCAGCTGGCAGCAAACTCAGTGCTGCTAGTTTACCCAACAGGACCCTTGTACCACCATAACTGACTGACCCAGGATTAAGGAGTATCCCAAGGAACCTGAACAGAGGCATTTATTGGTCTCTTGGGCAGTTGCTCTTGTGCCGTTTTTCTTGGTTGCAGGCAGTTCCCTTAAGTGACATTCTTGGTCTGCTCTGTCACTCAGCTCAGAAGATGTGGTCATTCATCACTGCCACTGTCTCAAGGGAGACACTTTGACCATCAAAAGGCATCCCCCACCAACTGTTTGCCTGAGGGCAAACCTTACACAGACAAAACTGCCAGCCTGAAACTTGAAGTACATGGTCTTGACTGTCAGCTGCTCACTGGGCAGGAAGGACACTGAAGGATAAAGCATATTTGTGATGCTGCTTGTTGTCCCCAGAAAACGCCCTTGCACGCGCACTCTGGCATGCAGCAAGTTCCCTGGGTGGGGTAGGGGAGGCTGGGCTTGCCCCAGCAACCTTACCTGGGCTCCTGGGGGCCTCCCTGGGCTCCAGCGGCAGCAATCTGGGAGCACAGAGCCTAGCTGGCAGCTGGCGCGTGGCTCTGGCTGGCCAGGCTCCAGTTTCGGCTGGTGCACACTGCTACCACAGGCGCCACTCCACTTTCTGACGGATCTCCCAGTGTCAAACCCCCCCCCGCCGCACTACAAATTTGCAGCGCAGCAAATGCCTGCATGCATGTCATGTACTGTCTGCAGCACCGCAAACTGTGTGTGCACGCTCATCTAGATGTGCTCTGTGGGCCTCAGCCGTGGAGAAGTGCTGTGATATGGTGTATTCCTGCAGACTTTCACCCGTTCTTCTTCTTTTCTGACAGCTCTCCAAATACCAGCTGGGCTGGCACGCTGTTCCTGCCATCTCTAAGGTCCTGTCACTCATCTGAGCATAAAAGGCCCATAGTGTAAATGAGAATTCAGGCCTGAATTATCAGGTAGAGCTGAGTGAAACATTCCTGACAATTATTTGTCTATTGGAAAATGTCTTTTCATCCAAATCAAAGCTTTGTGTGGGAACACATTTGGTTTCAAGAAAATTGTGTTTCAGAAAAATAAAATGAAAGCGGCGTGTTGATGCAAGGGATTTTGATAACATTAAAACGATCCATTTCAACGTGTTCAT
The DNA here is from genome assembly GCA_030014935.1 of Caiman crocodilus. NCBI lineage: Eukaryota > Metazoa > Chordata > Crocodylia > Alligatoridae > Caiman > Caiman crocodilus. The sequence goes on along the minus strand of JAGPOW010001998.1, from coordinate 4,222,852 downwards.
AATGGAATGCTTTGACTTTTCATTTTGAAGCAGCATTTTTGTTTGGAACTGTGTTTCGTGTTGAATTGTAAAAATAGTAAAAGAAATCAAGGAGTAACAGTCAGAGCAGAACGTTTTGATTGTCCAGAAACAATCACTTTTTATGGAAATTTCTAACCAGTTTGTTTTCATGGAGTAAAGAGTGCAATTTCCTGGTGAGCAGAAATGTCAGTGCTGCACAGCTGTTTAATCAAACATGCTTTGGGTTGCAGCCTAGATGTGAAGGTTGCCACAGGTCCACCGCCTCCATTTTCCTAGAAATGCTGTGCCCTCTTCCTCCTGGTCTTCTCTCCAGCCAGGCATTACTCACACAGCTTGCCTTTCCCAGCAGGGCTAGCAGCTTGGAATGTGTGCCAATGCCCAAAGCCTGTGCCGTTTCCTTCATCCTTCAGTTTTTGCGGGCACAGTCTTTTGCATCCCTTTTCCTTTCTTAAATAATCTTGCAACCAGTTTTGTAGGAAACTGAACAAATTCCTCCCCAAATGCCAGGGAGTTCTGCGTTTGGCTTACTTCATCATTCAGAGACCCAGCATCTCCCTTCTGCAAAATTAAAGGCAGTCAACTAGCAACTGCCTGATACTCCTACCGCAAGGCTCATTGCAGCTCCTCACTAGCAGATCATCTGTCTAGTCTCTGTTCCCTAGGACTTCATTTTTTGTTTTTGCTCGTATTTTGTTTTTGGAAGGGACAGCTCTTCTTCAACCCATTAAGTGCCTGAGTGGACTAAGTGTTATCCAATTCCACCCTTCTCATGTCTCTGAAATACCACCTATTTTTGTAACATGGTGTCATCATAATGTTAAGAGTAAGTTGAAAAAAAACGTGCTGGGGTCAGGGAGGAAGACTTATCCACCTTCTGCATTAACAGTTTTTTCAAGGATCTAAGCAGCACTTAGGTGCCTAAGAGGTAAAATAAGATTGTCATTCTAACATTTCTGGACAGATTTTCAAGTAAGCCCTGCACCACACATACTTGAGCTGCCAGGCTCTGTGAAAAGGTCTTCCTCTAATCTGTTGCTTCCCTGAGAGACTCCATTCAGGACTTAACCGTCTCAGAAGGTCAATTAATTCAATAGACCTATAGCATCCTTAGAACTTAACATGCATTTCTATAAGCACAGATGTCCCTCGACCTCCAGGATCATGCATCAGGCATACTGAAAAGGCTTGGGCTCTTGGACAGGGTGATTTGGATTCACAGGTGGAAGCCATGAACATGAGTCTGACTGCAAACAGTCCTGAATACAGCATTCTCATGACATCCTGCTTTACTATCCTCTCCTGCACTCTGCCGAAAAATATAGCCCTCAGCATGGGTGATGCGTAGTGGGGGCATGGGGGGCACGTGCCTGCCCTGAAAGGCTACCACCACTGCCACCAGCAGCGCCTGTGGGAGCTCGCGAGCTGCGGCCCCGTCGCTGACACCTGCAGGTGTCTCCCGAGACTTGGGAGGCAGGCACCAGTTGCCCACGGCCCTCATCCTGCTTCTCTTGAGGAAATCACCCCTTCAGCTCTACCTTTCGATTCTTCCTTACTACCAAGCACAGCAGGAATGATGCCAGTGCTCTGGCCAGCATCTGTCTCAAACATATGCAGAAATGAATCCTTAAGGACCTAGTGGGTGAAATGCAACTCTACTTTTATGTCTGTTGGTTGACTTCCACAGCTAGCTTTGGGCCACTTATGTGGATTTTTCCGAAGGTGCATAACTCCATGTACAGTATAGGAAAATGGAGGAGAAAGGCAGTCCTCATACCCTTTTAGCTCGGTAGCCCAGTGGTTAGGGC
>JAGPOW010001998.1:4192565-4208705 GCA_030014935.1 Caiman crocodilus | reverse complement strand
CCTGGAGTCAAGCAAGAATCAAGAAATTCCAGCTTTCATGAAAATCCTGGAAAAGCTCATTCAAGAATCCGTGTGCGATATGCTCGCAGAAGGTACGATGCTGAATGACAGCCAGCGTGGCTTTGTCACAGGTAGGTCTTGTGTTACCAATCTCATCTCCTACGACCAGGCCTCTTGCCACCTGGACATGGGAGATGTGGTAGACATGATATACGCAGACTTCTAAAAGGCTTTTGATCTAGTATCCCATGATATCCTTGTGGGAAAACTGGAAGATTGTGGGCTCAGCTGCTTGACGGTGGGAGGGAAACTGGCTACAGGGTAGGACCCAGAGAGTTCTCACGAACAGATCTGTGTCGTCCTCACGAGAAGTGGCCCCTGGTGTCCCTCAGGGGTCCGTGCTTGGACCGGTGCTTTTCAACATCTTTATCAATAATTTGGATGGGGGAGTGAAAAGCTTGCTGGCCAAGTTTGCAGACGACACCAAGTTATGGGGCAGTGTGGTCATGTCAGAAGATAGGCTGCAGACACAGGCAGACCTAGACAGGCTCGAGAATTGTGCAGACCAGGACAAGATGAAGTTTAACACTTCCAAGTGTAAGGTACTCCATCTGGGGGAAAACAACCCTCAATGTACATACAGACTCGGTGTTGACAGCCTGACTTGCACCATGGCTGAAAGGGGCCAGGGGGTGACGTCTGACTACCATATGAATATGAGTGGTCAGTGCGAGGCAGTGGTCAGCAGGGCAAACACCACACTGGCATGCATCAACCAATGCATCTCGTGTAAAACTAAGGAAGTGATACTCCCACTGTACTCAGCACTGGTGACACCGCAGTTGGAGTACTGCATCCAGTTCTGGGTGCTGCACTTCAATAATGATGTGGAGAAACTTGAGAAGGTCCAAAAAAGAGCCACCCGTATGATCAGGGACTTGCAAGACAAGCCATACGAGGAAAGGCTGAGGGACCTGGGCCTCTTTAGCCTAAAGAAGAGAAGGTTGAAAGGGGTCTTGATAGTGGCTTATATCAGAGGAGCGCATCAGGAGCTCAGTGAACATCTGTTCACTAGGGCATCCCTGCAGAAGACCAGGACCGATGGACGCAAACTCCTGGAAGGCCACTTCAGGCTTAATACCAGGGAAAAACTCCTTCACAGTCAAGGTGTTCAAACTGTGGAAGAAACTCCCTGCAGAGGTGGTGCAGTCACCTGCCCTGGAGGTTTTCAAGGGGAGACTAGACAGTCACCTCACTGGGGTCACCTAACCCCAGCCGTCTTCCTTCCTAGGGCAGGAGGGCTGAACCCAATTATCTGCAAGGTCCCTTCCAGCCCCTAACACCCTACGAATCTATGAAAGAGTGTGTTTTTGGGCCTCACGACTGCAGAAAAATATTGGATAATGTGACCCCTGCTGTTTCGATACCCGGAAGACAAATTAACAAGAATCTGAGCATCATTCGTTTGTGAAAACGAAAGATTTTTAAGCTAATCTCATTAATTTGGCAGGGAAAATTGACTCATGTTCTCTGAAGACTCGAGTTTAGCAAGAAATGGAAGCAGTGTTATCAACGACTCCATCTGACCACCCGTGGTTCAAGCACTTGCTCCTTCCCCTTGTTATCTCCGAGATCCTGCACTCTAGTGGAGCAGGAAGGAAGCAGATCTGAAGCTCCATCAGCCTCGCACCAGCTTGTGAGCAAGTTAGATGCACGGACCCTACCGCAACTTTCCTATCCTACTGCACCTATTTCTGAGTTCCTGCTTAGCCTCCAGCAATGCTTTTCATTACCTTGAGACCCAGGGAGCACCTCCAAGGCAGCACCACATACTCCATTACTGCTGAATCCAAAAGGAGACTGCTGGTAAAAAAACACAAGGCTGCAGGGGTGCAAGGTTGCTTGGGTAGTCTCTCTCCGACACTACACTGTTATGGGTATCTCCCTGCAAAGATATCTGGAATTCGCCCTGCTTCCTGCGCTCTGAGCCTGATTAAAGTAGCTGTGCAGGCAGAGGCAGGATTTATCAGGAAAATTTATGCCCCTGGCTTAGCTCTGCTGTTTTATCTTTGAAAGCTCGGTTGAATGCACATCTCGAGGATGGGATGGTAGTGTAGTTACCATACATAGAGCTGTTTCTCTGCAGTTGCCCTGGTGTCAGTCATGCAGCCTCTCTATTATCCCTAACCTTGCACTTCACTTCCACATAGCTTTTACTCTATTCTCCTCCCCACTGAATTTCCAGTTTTCCTATCCTAGCCATTTCCAACCTTGCTTGATATAATTGTACCAAGTGGATTCATGAGCCCTTCTCAATTGCCACTCGGCAGGTTAGACCTGGGAAGCTTTGCCATTCAAAGATGTCACAAACTAAAACGGTAACGCTTGGTCCACAGCTCCTCTGGCAGGAGGGGAATGTAACATGTGTAGAAAAGTATCCAACAGGTGATTTCTGAGTGCAGGGCTCTCAAAAATAAACATTTCTGACTTGAGAAATGGGTCTCTCCCCAACACACTCCCCTTTCAGGCCTCATCCCCAAGAGAACAAGTGCAGTGAAGTAGGGATGCTCACAAAGCAACAGCAACAAAGCACAAGCACAGCACTGGGCATTTTCAGTGAATGTCACGAAGACTGATCCAGCCCCTGGACACCTCCAGCCAAGGGAAATTCTGCACCTCGCATCACCTCTGCTTAGAAGGAAACACAGCCACAACTTTCAAAGTAATCCAACAAGCTTGACAAAAGCTAGGTCTCCAGTGTGCTGAGCCGGCCGCCTGTCCGGCTTGCCATCGATATAGTGTTCCCTACCTACCGGACTCCATCTGATTTCTCATTTATATTTAGACTGGGAGCTTCTGGGCATTTTCCTCTGGATGTGTTCAGTGCCTCCTACAACAAAGGTCTGACTTGGGAGGACTGCTCTACGTGCTAAGGGAATAATAAATACAAGGAGGGGAATGCAGAAAGTCAGCCAAGGATCTTAATTATCCCTCCTGGTACTACATGGAAAAGACTGAAATTCTAGAGCAGAGCTGCCAAATGTACAACCTGCGCAAGCAGGTCATCCGTCTTGCAGGGCTTTTTGCTGCGACTGCCAGCAGCCGCTCCATCACTGGGGCTGCTACAGCCGTAGCATCAGCCTGGCCAACACCCCGGGAGTGACAGCCACCACAATACTTAGTGGTTTTGGTCACCGCTGGTGGCTAAAAACAATGACGTTCAGTACTGTGGCTCTGGCACATACAGTGGTGCTGAGTGATAGCAGCATAAACTCCTTAGCTGCTGGAGCCAATACTGTGGCAGTGGCAGCTGAAGCCAGAGTGATAGTGATACCATGGTCCAGTTTCCTCTTCTAAAGCAAAGCAGGGCTCCAGTGGGTCCTGTCTCCCACCTCCAGCAGTGGGCAGTTCCCAAGGTTACAGAAGGTGCAAGAAACACCGTAGTGAAGAGCTATGAATGAACCTGCCCTTGCAGGAAATATCCTTGTAACCACCATGGGGGAGCAGCTGGTTTATGGGATTTCCCACTCCTTATAAAACTTTTACTGTATTTAGTATAGCCAGGTATATTCTCGCTACACTTGCAGACAGACTTAGCTATTAATCTTTCAGCATTGATCTGCAAGTACTTTATAAAGGAGACATCATTAGCCCATTCAGTTGAGGGAATGAAGCACTAAGCATGACCTCAAGGTTACCCATCAAGGCACTAGAAGAGCAAGGAACAGACCCAGGTCTTCAGAGTGCTAGGCCGAAACCCCAGTCATGAGGCCATCCCATCCCCTGTACAACATCGAAATCCTTTTTCAAGCTGACCTGCATTTGTGGCTTCACTGACAGGAGGTAGCAGGGAGCTCTATGGGGTAGCTGTATAAGGCATGACAAAGTATTTCCTTACATTGGCTTGAAATGGTCTACTTTTCAGTTTCATAGATGTCAGAGCCAGAAGGACCCATGGTGACCACGACCAGTCTGATTCACTGCACAGAACAGGCCTGGACGCCTTACCCAGGAGTTTCTGCCTGCAGCAAGACAGAGAGCCAAGACCCTTTCAGTTTTGGCCTATGGCCCCATCTAAGCTAATGCCCAGTCTCTGAAAGAAGTGAGCACCAGAGTAGCATGTATGAAAGGGTCCTGTGTGGCCCAAGCTTTGTAAGTGCAAATACACACCTTTGCAAAACCATTAGCAGGTCTTCCAATGATGTTGGGACAGTAGCTCCCAAGTACCATCTACAATATCCACTCAGATTCTGCCACCCCTTGCATTGCAGCTTCTTCCATGAGCAACCCTGGTGAAAGCAATGAGACAACCAACACTTGTCAGAGAAGGTACCAACCAACAGGAACAAAAGGGGGGCAGAATCTGGCCCTTGAGAGCTGCCTTGGGTACTGCTGGGAGGAGGGTTGGAACCCACCTTTGACATGGCCCAAAATGCTCATTCCCATATGCATTTGACCAACCTGTGCTGGTACTGAACTGTATCGTTTATCATCATTTGTGCACACTCAGGATCCCCTGTCCTGGACCAGCCTCCCCTTACACAAGGTGCTGTACAGAGACCAGACAAAATGAAGCTCCCTGTCCCAAGGAGTTTACAGAATGAGAGAACAAGTGGGCACGGAGAGATGGCAGGGAGCACAAAGACACAATCCCCCTAACTGAATGCATTCACTCTTGCCATTTATGAAACCCTTTTTCTGAGCCGCTGCAGTGAAGTCGATCGACTCAATAAATCATGTCCCTGATGGATCCTGTCCCTTCCATACCAGGTCCTGCCCTGCACAGAATCCACCAGCCCCTTTGCATGCCTACCTGGAAAGCAGTCTTCATGGCCCGCAGGTTTGTGTTTGAAGCCTAGTGCAGTACTAGTATCAGGCCTGGAGCCATGGCTTAGATAAGAGGTGTAGGCTCTGTGCAGGCGGGCCTCCAGAGCTTGCCTCAACATTGCCACTCCCCTCTGGGACCCTGAAGGAAGTCAGGATTTTAGTGAAGACACAAGGTAGCCAGACACACCCATGCCTCTCCTTTGTTGATGTCTCTACTGGCATCGGCATGCAGGATGGGGAGCCAACGGGGGGAGGAAGTGCTCTGTGGGGAAGGGGAAGTCTGTTCTTGCCAGAGGCTCCATTTTGGTCGTTTCCAGTTACTTTGAACTTGACTCATATTCCTGTGCTAAGCACACTGATCAAGAGCATGGTCCCACCAGAGGAAACGCAGGCCTGCACAAGGGCAGGAGCACATATGTATTGCAAAGGAGGTTCCTGGAGGGTCGGCTACAGTGACACTGCTGTGAAGTCAGAAAGGGCACGGAAATGAGGACTCCCAGCTTGGAGTAAAAAACCTGCTTTCCCTACAAGACTTCTCCAAACAAATTAACCCTTTACCTAAAGGTACGTACATGGCCATTAGGCCTGTGCCAGTCGGCAGCGATCCGATCCACCCTCTTTGGATGGCAGCGATCCGATCCGGAGATCTGGACTGGGTTTCCACCGCAATCCAGCTGAAGCTTAGGAGCTTCCTCAGAGATCCGGCCATAGGGTATAATGGGGGAATCAATGAAATATCTATAACTTTGTTCTTTTTGTCCAGTTTGGAAGGAACTTGCAGGGATGGTAGCCACTGCTGAGAGCATGAAACCTGCCAAGTTTCAAGAAGATCGGTGCAGGGGTTTGGGGGGAACTGTACCCCAAATTCTTGAAAGCAAAACTCCTGTCACATCTATGTGTTACAACACAGGGAGGTCAAAACTGCAGGGCTGGTAGCTCTTGCTGAGGCCACAAAACCTGCCAAGATTCAAGAAGATCGGTGCAGGGGTTTGGGGGGGAACTGCCCTTCAAGCTGCGGACAAGCAAAGTTCGTGCCATGGGTGACACTGCGTGTGTTCAGGCACAGCGGGGTGACAGCTGCAGGGATGGTGGCCCCTGCCGTGACGCCTGCCAGCTGTGGAGAAGATCAGTGCAGGGGCGTCTGGGACCCTGCACCCCTAGCTGCTGACAGACAAAACTCCTGCCATGGGTGCTTGTGGGACTGACTGTGTCGGTCTTGGGGCAGCTGATTGTCTGTATTGATTCTTTCCTCTCCTTAGCCTGGTTTTGTAGGTGCTAGTTCAGGGGCGGGCAATTATTTTGGGCAGAGGGCCGCTTACTGAATTTTGGCAAGCCATTGAAAGCCACATGACAGGCAGCCCAGGGCAGATTAATATTAATATTCTAAATTTTTTAGGGGCCCTGTGGGCTGGATTGAATAGTCTGGCGGGCCACATCCAGGCTGCATTTTGCCCACCCCTGTGCTAACTGATGGCAATTAACTGGCTACATTAGCTAGGTCCTGCGTATTGAGCTGGTCCCCGAGTGAATCATGATTGATTGGTAATTGGTAACACAGTAGTTTAGCAGCCAGGACTGCAGTAGTGTCTCCCACACCAAGACAGACACAGTCAGTCCCACAAGCAGCCATGGCACGAGTTTTGCCTGTCCGCAGCTAGGGGTGCAGGGCCCCAGAACCCCCCTGCACCGATCTCCTCCACAGCTGGCAGGCGTCGTGGCCGCAGCAAGGGCCACCATCCCTGCAGCTGTCACCCCACTGTGCCTTAACGCACGCAGGGTCACCCATGGCGCAAGTTCTGCTTGTCCACAGCTTGAGGGGCACCGATCCAAACTCCTGCACCAATCTTGCTTGCGCCCAAAGCTTCTCTGAATCCGAAGGTTTGTCCAAAGCCTCACACAGCCCTAATGGCCATCCCCGGTGCACTTCGCAGTGTGTTTACCCTTATATATCCCCATGAGGCAGGCAGGTGTCACTACCTGCATGGGAAACTGAGGCTCAGTGGCATGCCTAAGTTTTCAGAATTCATTCATAGCAGAGTAGGGAACACACCCTCCTAGCCTGGTCGAGTATCTTAAACACACGGCCATGTCTCTGTGGCTAGGCGGGCAATACTTCTTACGAAGTATTGTTAATAAATCATACAGACAAAGAAGTTAGTGGCAAATAAAAACCACTGCCCAAAGCCAGCCAGCATAGCTGGAATTAGAGCCAAGTAAGAATTTTTGAGAAAATGTGTATTTTCACTGTAAAATGTGATACGCAAAAGATTTTCAGGGAAGGGGTTTGGTTTCAGCCATTTTCTCATCTCTGATATTTCAGGAAAAAAATTCCAGAATTGCTGAAATGACCTGTTTTGTCATTTTCTTCATGAACAATTAATGCATACCCTTTTGAAATGATTTCTTGATTTGAAGTTTAAGCTAATTGATGTAAAACCGTTTAAATAAAAGGTGACCACAAGCAGAACAAAACCATTTGAAATGATCAGAATGAACGCTTTCATTGACTTGAACTGATGGGTTTGCAGGGAGAAATCAATGCTCCTCATTCACTGTCACAGAAAACACTAACAATCCCTGCCCCAAAGAGCTTGCAACCCTCTCTCTTCTGACATCAGCCAAGGCCACTGGAAATCTGTGTTACTTTTCTTTCCTTCCTTCCATTTCCATTTATCTGTTTATTACCCGACAGGACAAGATGTTTTACATTTTGAATCCTGTATTTACTTTCATGCAGGTGCAGATAAGGAACAAAATTGATGACAGTTCTGGACTGGTCGGTTGCGAAAAGAAGGTCTTGGAAAAAAAAAAAGAAGAACCTAAAACTCCCATTTGCCACAGTAAATAAAGTAAAGAGTCCCTTGACCCCGCTGGGCTTGTCAACACTGCAATGACAAATCCAGTGATGATGATGGGGCTAAGCGTGCCCAACGACATGTTGTTGCCACTAGTTAGACAAGCCCTCTAGAGCCTTAACTCCAGGTGCAGAACACCTGCAAACCCTGCCCTGATTGCTACCAGATGTGGCTGCATGAGTGTTTGATAAAGGACTAGAGGAAGCTGCCGAACCACACATACCACTCCTGAGCAAAGATTTCTTCTCTGCCACTGCTCAGCTCTGTGTCTGAGTGCTGACTTGCTGAGTGACACGTGCTCCCAGCCAAGTAGATAGACACCAGGCATTTCCCCAAAAGCAAGCCAAGCTCCTGGCAATCCTCAGTTAAGGTTAGGGTTGGCAGCAGTAGAGATAATGACCAGGCAGCGAGTATCCCCTTTGACTGACAGCTGGACTAGTTGATTAGCAGCTGGCACGTGTCACACATGACTCCTTTCTATCAAAATAGTGGCAGTGCAGCAATGAAAATGCTCAGCGGTCAGCATACACTCACGCTTGCTGCTTTGCTCATTAGCTTAATTTGATCATGCAGGATTTCCCTGAACATGCACTGTTGGGAGGGGAGGAGGGTGGGTTCGAGACGAAGTGGAAGGTCTGTAGCCACTTGAATTACATGGTAAAATTCAGAAATTTTTTTCTGGGATCTGGAGACAAAACCTTTTTTCCCCCTCAATGGAAGAGTTTGCCTGTGACATGGCAATAACAGGAAAGACCGTTCCCCCTGTGAGCAGTTGTCCTCCAAGGTAATACTTTGCCTTTCAATGGGACCTTCTATCTAGGGCTCCTTTGTGAAAAAATGTCCCTTTAAATTGCAGGACCATGATTCCCACATGAGGAAATGAAAGCAGAGATGATCATCAGGTCAGAATCTACAAATATGGAGACAAAGATGCAGCTATGAGTTTAAAGACCCACGTTAAGCACCTATGTTGGAAAATGTTGACTTAAGCCCATAAGCCAGACTTCAGACATATGTCTGACTTACAGCCTGAAGTCAAGGCAGGGACAGAATCCACGGTTATCCTATTGCCCCGACCTGCGACGTTGGCAGGTGCCTGGACCACACAACACAAGTGCATTGCCTAGGGGCTGTGGTGGCAGAGTGGCTATGGACTTGTGGCACAGGTTGAACGCAGCTGTGGATGGGCACCTGGTTACACAGGTGTAGGGAACCAAAGATGAATGTATGTGACACTAGACACGTCACTCCACTGTGTGTTGCTGGTGACAAACTAGTGGATGCAGAAGAAACTAAGGGACACGGAAGTGACATTTTTCATGCTATCGGGCCCCTGAAAGCACTCTTCAGCCATGCCGTGATGCATGTGCATGACTGCAGAGCTCTGTTAAAGTGGCTGATCATGGGAAAAACTAACTTTCCTCAAATGAGGTATTAGATTAAAGCACTCTACTTTAGAGTCCCTTAGGGAACTTGTGTTATACTGTGTAATTTTTTTGCACGTTCGGGGCTGGGCTGATGGAGCCCATCCCCATGGCCATCAGCAAGGAGGGACACAGCAGTGAGCTGTCAGCGGGGCTTTTCCCAGTCTGAGCTGGAAGTGGGGGGGGCGGGGGGGAAAAATCAGGGCCAGCCCACCTTGTGCCCCACCCCCAGCTTCCCCAGCTGGAGTACTGGGGCGAAGCTAGGCCAGGTCTGCAAGGCAGGAGAGGGCTCTGATCTACCTAACCCCTTCCAGCTCAGGCCAGGCAAAGACCAGCCAACAGCTCACTGCTACTGGCTTCCCCCTCCCTCCCTGCTGACAGCCCCAGAGCTGGGAGCAGGGGGCAGGGCTGGGGAGAAGGGCAGCTCCCCAACTCACGGTTGCGGAGGGTGTGCTCTAACTCATGGCACTTCATGTAAAGCACCATGAGTTACAGTGGGGGCCTGCATGTCTGTCAATGTTCGGTGCATCTTAGCCATGTTGGAACTGGGATGGACCTTGCCCTTGACGCTCCACCCAATCAAGTATAAGTTAACAGAAAAGGTGGACACGTCGTCTCACGTAGCTGAGGCCTTTGACATGCAGTACTTTTGCGGTGCTAGATGGGCACTTTTAGTGAGTCTGCATATGGTCATTTTTTGTCGTGCTCTGTGCTGCATTAAAGAAAACAGAAAATAATCCACCCAATATTAGAACGGTGGATCAGCGACAAAAACAAACAACAACAAAAAACACTGTTTCAAACACCAACTTTTGTTGCAGGAGACTTTTCTGCCACAAATGTAATGTATGTGCAGGGTTGATATCCCAGTATGTCACCCCCAGTATCCTACAGTGCTCAGTGTACCTACCTCTCCTCTCCATGAGGGAGAGAGGGAGAGCATCCGACTCCCTGATAGTCCACCCAGCAGCAAGCCGTCAGTTAGTCCTGCAGATAGTCTTGTCACCCAGAAGCCACCCAATCAACCTGAGACCACTCAAAGGCAGCATCATCACCTTTTCTGCTGGGTGGCAAGGATAACAGGGGTGCAGCGGTAGCAGGGTCTGATCTGGTAAGTGCTAGTAGTCCTTTACATTCCCAGTGGTTTAATGGGTCCTGGTGCTCTAAAAGCACCAGAGACCATTAAAGTACTGGGAATGTTCAACTGCAATAGTGCTTTAACTGTTTCCATACTGCTGTTGCTGTAACAGTAGCAGAAGGAACAGCAGAAGCACTGGCACCATTAGGGTTTTGAGATTCCAGTGCTGTAATGGGCTGCTGATGCATCAGTGGTTTTCTGTGTTTTACTGCTTGAACACTAGAAGCTCATTAAAGCACCTGGAACTTTAAACTGTAATGGAGCAGGTGCTCTAACCATTTCCATGATCTCTAGCAAGAGCCTGCCCAATCAGACCTCTATGGGTTGCAGCCTCATCAGCTGCTGCCACTGACCAACTCCCTTGGTGCCGGCAGGGGATGGGGAGCTGAGAAGCAGGCCCCTATTGCCCTCTGACTGGAAAACACATGTCAAAATACTCTTCAAAAAAAAGGGAGCTACAAAAAAAACATGTTTAGGGCCAGAGTCTTAAGGCTGAGATGGAGCATTAAAAACAGGTGCATTCCCTTTTTTCCCAGGGACTGAAAACAGGGAATAGGATCGCGCGTAGGTGTCTCCATTCACTTAGACACTTAATGGGTCATATAGTATCTAGCCCAAGGGTAGGCAACCCCCTGCACATGTAAGCAACCCCCTGCACATGTGCCAGGGCATGGCACATGAAGCCATTTTCCTTGGCACATGTGCCTTGGGGCAGAGGAACTGCGAAGGTCCTGACCCTTGTTGTGGCAGTGCAGCCCTGGCCCCTTACCTGCTGTCTGCCTAAAAACACACAGGTACCTGCCGCTGGCAATGAGCTGGGTCAGGGCTACACGGACCCCAGCGCAGCTGTTTGCGGACTCTCTGCCGCCTGCTGAGAGAAGGCTGGGCTCTATGGCAGAGCCCGAACCAGCTGTGGCAGGCAGCCAGGAGGCTGCAAGCAGCTGCACCGGGGTCCATGGAGCCCTGGCCTGGCTCACCACTGGCAGTGAGTGCACACACACCTCATGGTGGACAGCAAGAAAGGCGCTGGGGCTGCACTGCCACAGCAAGGATCGGGCACATTGCAGCCCCCCTACCATCTGCTCCTGGCATGCCAACATGTTAAAAGTCGAGGCTATGGGTGTTTTTGGCTCTGCCCAAAAATATTGCCAACTCCTGATCCAGCCCATGGGGTCTCTCTCCTCTGTGCAGTGCTCTTTTGCTCCTGCGGGCTCTCAGTAAATGACTGAGTATGAAGAGACCTTAAGACCAGGCTGTCCTGGGTCTAGAAATACAAGCCAAACCCTGCGAGAGAAGTCCTACAACTCCAATAGAGGTTGCTTCAGGCTGAAAATCTGCTTGGTCCCTGGCACAATGATGAAGGCAAAGTGCTGGCCAAGGGCTCTCTTGCTCTCATTCTCTTTCCACACCTCAGGAGTCAGCAGCATTGGACACGCACTGCTGCCAGAGCACCTTCCTGCCAGCAAGCACGGAGCCAGCACTCGCTGCGTAAGCCCCTGATAGCAGGCATGTGGCAGAGGAGGCTCCTAGTTAATTTAAGAACAAACAAACGTGCCAGATGGATTGACGTCACTGTCCCTCACTTGGCGAGACAGGCAGCTCCTTGATACAGCTACACATGCTTTTAGTGTCCACTGAGAAACTCCCTCCAGTGACACCAGTAACCCGTGGTGACTTCCCTGGGAGGCATTCTGCCCATCTCATCACAGGTATCTGATGGCTTGTCCCCCAGTGCATGAACACATTACACCCCTCAGTATACAGTCTCCCAACACTAGAGGCACAAAGAGAATAAGCAATTTGCCCAGTGTTACTCAGGGAGTCTGTGGCAGAGATGGCAAGTAGTCCAGGTCTCCCACTTCTCCAGCTGGCTCCCTAACTGGTCGGTCAATCTTGCAGCCTAGTACATAGCACAACGCTGGCTACCAAGCCTGAACATGGCAAAAAGTTGGTAGATTCACCTCTGTGCTACGCATATGGTGCTTGTTTCTTCCTGGGCTGCTCTGCCTCCGTGCTGCACACTGTCTTTGTGCTGTCAGTCATCGGTCCTTCACGTCCCCGTAGGGTGGAACATGCTGGTGCTGTGCTACTGTAGGTGGGCAGCCCTGGGTGCACACTCTGCCCTGGTAGGGAGCAGCGTGTCTCCCTGTATGTAAACCTCTGCTGCAGCTGTTAATAGATTCCAGAATCAGATCACAGCCTTGTTCTCAGCTCTGTTCTGTTCCAGCACCCGACCTGCTGGAGATGCAGTCCTGAGCTCACAGCTCTCCCTGGTCTCTCCCACCATACACCGCAACCCACAGGTGCTGGACTTAGCTTTCATCTGTGCTCTTGAGACTGCACCTAGCAAGGAAGGTAGTTCAAGATGTGCCCCTCTGCCCCCTCCTGTCCAGCAGTCACAGCCCACTTATCCCTGCTGCTCAGTCTGAGCAAGACACAAAACCCACAGCCAAGAATAAAGCACCATCCTCACTGCCACCACCAATCCCTCCTCCCGTTTGTTCACAACAGTCACAGGACAGGATTAAAAAATGTCTCAGATTAGGTCACTTTAAACAGAACCCACCATACCTTTACACAAGAACATTTGGATAGTCATTTGGATAATCCGGATGAGCATACAAATAATTTGGCCCCTATATGAACCTCTCCCAGCCGGCATCTCAGGCACCTGCACTAAACCACAGGTAGATCCCAAGTTGGGGCATAGAGAAGCAGCAGTCCTCACATCCACCTTCCCTGGCCAGGTCCTGCCTTTGCATCACTGCTAGAGGATGCCCCCTCTTTGGGTAAGCATCCCCACTTCAGGAACCTGAGCACCCAGGAACTCATTCTCAGAGCAAGGACTGCAAAGAATCCAGGCTCTGCCCACAGCACCCAGCACTCCCCCTTGATCCTAGAGCAGCTTGTGGGTGATCATCAACCAGGACTGCTGAGAATTTGCCCTGAGATCTCAAACAAGTCTCCCAAAAAATCCACAGCCCTTTTAAAAGTCTGTCACCCTGATTAGCACTGCAGTGACACAGCATTTAAAGCTGACTCACAAAGAGCATTTTGGAGCACATTTTCATAACACAGGAGCCTTTTTTATACAACAAGAAGCCAGGTGAAAAACTGTACTGGGCTTCGAGTTTTGAAAAATCATTTAAAAACTTTTGTCCCAACCACAAACTTCAGTATTGTGTGACTGCACCCTGACAAATCAATAGCAAGGTAGCCTGCTCTGCTTCAACCTTATGAGAGTAAATAAATCAAAAAGGCAAGGAAATTCCCAAAGCTCAAGAGCTTTTCTAAAACAGAGATAAGAAGTGATTAAGCAAGGACACAATTAGCAGGGAAAATTTCTGCTCCACCTAGCCCTCCTGTGCAACTACCTCACCACCACCCTCCATATGAGCAAGAGACTTCCTTGCACTGCTGGTGTAGGACTAGAAATACATTTCCTTTGCTCTTCCCACCCTGGGCAGGACATTCTCTCTTCCCTGTTTGTGCAGCACTTAGGTGGGCTCAGACCTGGGCTCTTAGGCACTATCACAGCAAAACTTATCAATGGTTACATCATTGCATAAGAAAAATTCCTGCTAAATAGTAATGGTCAAGAGGGAATAGAGTTCAGTTTGGTGTCAGGGACAGCCTTCTCCCAGGAGGTGCACAGGGGACTGCATCAGGGGCCAGATGGCAAAGGATCAGTTGGTGCTGGACCATTTGCTAATAACCATCGCCCTGCCCTGCTCTTTCCCATTCAGGCACTAAGAAGTTATTTCACTGCAGGATACCTAATATTTTCTTAAGAAAGGAAAGGACGAATCAGGTCATCGTGTTCTTCCCAAGAGATCAGGATCACAAGTGGAGGGGACACCTGGCCAGAATGCCCTGTCTAAACAGGCAAACAAATCATCCCTGCTTATACAGCCGGGTTGCGGCCACAGCAGGTTTTGTGCCGCACAGGCTGTCATAATCGGTACCTGCAAGTAGGATTAAAAAAACAAAAAGTGCTGCAGATCACGTTACAGGGGTGTAGGTTGTAGCCATTTCGCTCTAAGCACGTAGGCAGACAAGGGTCTTTGGGTAAATCTGATATCTTTTATTAGATGGACTTTTAAAAAAAAAACAACAAAAAACTAAAAAATAATTTTAAAAAATTTTAACTTTTATTAGACCAATTTAGCCCAGATTGGAATTCAACCGCAGTTGAGCTTGTTCCATTTAGTTGGGTAACCCAGGCCACTTTGCAATTAACATTCTGGGCTCTGCTGGTCACGTGTCCCCTTCTGGCTCTGGCTTGGCCAAGTTTGATCGCAGGCTTTCACTACTTAAGAAAAGTGCATCAGCCTTACCCCTGAGGCAGGGCAGCGCGTAATCTAGGACTGCAAGGTGGAAAATGTGCTCCTGACTTCCACTGCCTCCATCCTCCTGCCCTCCCCCCACACCCACACACCTTTAGCATCTTATCACAGACTGGGGATAGGAACTAACTGCGCAGTAGCCTAATACACTGTGCAGTAGCCTGCCAGGCAAAACCCATGCTAATACACTACTGCGCAGTTAGCATCTGTGAAAACCTATGCCCTGGCACTACTATGCAGTAGCTCCAGTTATTGCATATGAATTTAGTCCTTGGTTATGCAAGTAAGAAAATTTAATGTGCAGTAACTACAATGCATGAATGAATGTGTAGATGCACCCCCCAAGAAACCTTTTCTTCTCAGCCTAGACCCCCAGCCACCCACCTCCTCCCAGCTCTATACCAAAAAAATCCCACAACCCTGACCAGGACTGAAACTGGTAAAATACTATAGAAATGACCAAGTGAAAAGGAGCTCTTCTATTATATTTTCTAGGACTTTTCCATACAAGTCGAGACACACACAATAGTAAACAAATAGGTGTCCCATCACTGCTCCGTGCCAGCTTGCTACTCCACTGCTTCAATTCTGCAATAATTATGTACCCAGTAGCCATTCAATCCCAGTGTCACAACATGCCCAGGACACATAGCAGCCACACAGCACCAACCTCACAACACATACCTGATGCACCCAGCAGCCAACAGCTCCTCCATCACCACCTACACCCGGGACACAGAGCAGCCACACAGCACACCAGCATCACAACATATCTAAAGCACCCACCCAGCATGAGCTCCAAGTCTTCTACCCATACCTGGCACAGCGAACAGCCACATTTTGCACGAAACGGCCATGAAGCCTCACAGCACGGGGGCACACAGGGAGCAGTGCAGAAGTGAAGGGGTTAAACATTTCGTATCAGCGCTCCGGAGTTCAAACAGCACATTCCCAGATTTATATCCAGCGCTCTGCCCTAGTTCAATGTCATGGCAGTCAGGCAGCACTTATTACAGGCTTGGCTTTGTCTACGAACAGATTGACAAGGAGGTAAGGGACTCTGAGATTTCCTAGCTCCCAGGGTGTCTCCATCACCAGCCCTTCCTCTGGGAAAGCATTGCTGACCCTGGGCTGCCAGGGAAGTACGGTGCCAGCTCTGATTAGAAGCACTGAGCTTTCTCTCCCTAGCCTCAGTGCTGCGCCAAGCACGAGGCCATTGTGTGCTCTAAATACCCTGGAGACTTTACAGCAGCTCCTGGGTTCCTGTGCTCCACTCAGCAGGGAGACAGTGGCGGGAGCTCCTGAGTCTAGAGTCATGTCTGGGCTGTCGTCACATTCCTGCTGCCAGAGGCAAGCCAGGGCCATGCTGCTGGTCCCGGCTCTGGTGGCGCTCAGCCCCAGGACTCACCTTCGTGGGTACTAGCCACGGGGAGCTGGGGAAGAGGCAGGGGAGGGGGTGGCAATGCATCCAGTGCGGCTGCACTTTGCGGGCACACTCTAAAAAAGAAAAACAGGTCCTGGGAGGAAGCACTAAATCAGAGCGCGGCGTG
>JAGPOW010001998.1:4177567-4190944 GCA_030014935.1 Caiman crocodilus | reverse complement strand
GGTAGAGTAAGTAATGTCCTCATCTTTCCTTGTGCTTTATTTGTCAGAGCTGGTTTCAGATCCCCGAACACGGGGTGGGTAGCACCTGCTTCCCCAGCAAAGACCTGGTGGCTTTCGTAGGGCTACACATGAGCAAGAGTACGATCATCTGAGCAGGACTTTAGTCTGGAGGAAGAGATAAGCCTAAGGCTGTGCCAGATCAGTCAGGCTCTGCCCCATGCCAACATATTTTCAGGACAGCCGGAGCCCTTTTGTGTGCTCCCCAACAGAAAAGCAACACCTGCATTTGCAAAATAACAGAGTAACCTGGAACCCCTGACTGCACCAACTTCTAGGCCTTGCAGTCAGAAGATGTGTTTGCAGACAGCAGGGAGACACAGGGTTTACCTGATTAGATTTGTTTCTAATTAATCATCAAGTGGTGCTGAAGCCGAAGTCTCCAGAATAGCACAGCATAAATAGCCAGCGAGGCGGCTGCTATCCAACTGCACTGCCTTTACATTTTATGTCCTGCACCTTTAAATAGTTGAACTCGCTCCCTTTTTGCAGAGCTCAGCAGATCTGACACAGCCAGAATTCAGTGGGGAGAGATCTGCTGCACTCTCTCTGATGGGGAGCCGGCTTTTCTTCTGCCTTTTTTGTGGCTTTCTTAGAGCTAAGTGAAAGGTTCTTCTTTGCTGCCGGTCCATCCAGTCACCAGTGCTGAATGAAATCTTGCCACAGCTCTATGCTGTTACCTTCTTGGCTTCATTATCTGAAAATCTTTTTATCCCACATTAGTTTTGACCGAACCTGTCTAATGCATCCTTGATCTTCCTCCATTCCTTGTTCCCTGGTATAAGACTGCCGTGGGCGGTGCTCCTTCCTGGAGCATTCTTGATACGAGCCCAAATCATCACAGCTATCTATCTATCTTGTGTAATACAGTAGAGTACCTGGGTGCCTTATGATTTTTACCATTTTTATCCTCACACTTTCCTGTAAGGCAATGCAAGGTTATCAATCTCATCGCAGAGCTTGGGAATTGAGGTACACAGAAGCTAACGCTGAGATTTGCTAAGAACCCAAGGCAATTAAAATAGGTAGAATTTAGGCGCCTAAGCACTTAAGATCAGTTGACACTGACCACATCTAACTCTTTATGTGCCTGAAACATGAGTGCCTAAGCACTGTCCAGCAAACATACTTATTTTCCTATAGTTCAGCTACTGCACATGCCCCGTGCTCTTTAAGCAGTGCAGCTCAGCACCTAACTCTTTTCCTACCTGAAGCTATTTGGGATTCACAAGTGAGACATCTCTGCCCCAGGTTCTTAGGGGGGCATCCTCCATTAGGTGCTCTCACTGCATGCCGGATGTGTGCTAGCAGAATTGAGTTTGGCACCCTTGGCCCTTTTAAATAAAAATCATGGCTGGAGAAAGAGAGAGTCATCATCTTTTCTATAATAACCTACAGGTTAGATCGCATGCCCAAGACACAGGAGACCTGACTTCTAGGCCTTTTGCAGCCCAAGTAAATTCAAAGCTGTATCTCTCACTTTGCAGGAGAGTGTCTAAATCAACCAAGCTGGGCAGGATTGACAGCATTCGCCAATGGAAGTTGGGTAAAGAGTGGATGATTCATTGGGGCAGAGAAAAAAAGAATAGGCAAGAGGGAGATTGATTCTGTCACCCCGTGTGGGGCATGCTCTCTTGTTTCGTAACAGGGGAGTGGGCTCTAGACCTAACATTGTCTATGCATTTTATTCAAGGCCTCTCTGATGAAAAAACACATAAGCAGTCCTTGGGACAGGGACCAAAACCCAGTACTCCCCCCTTACCAGGGGAGCACCTTTCCAGGACATCATGTTTCCTTTTCCTTGCTCTCTTCCTTTTCCCTTCTTTTTTTCATTCCTTTCTGCACAGAGACCCAGCTTCACAAGGAGAGATGGCTGGTGCTCTCAAGCCAGCCTAGCCTCTACTGGTAGTTAGGGCATTTTTTGGGCGATGGATGATGTGTTTGAATCCTCTCAAGCCATCAGGAGTGCTCAAACCAGGATGCCATATTACAAAAATTAACCACCACTAGCTGTATCTTAAATGCACAAGCCAGCAGCTTGTACATAAAGGGATGAGTTAAATACCTCTGTTTATGCGCAGGCTTTAGGCTGTGAATACCAGCCTCACATAGGTACTTACAGCAGGGCTGTAGGTAGCTACTTAAGACTGAGAGAAAGCCTGGGTTTCCTAGTGGGTAGCACAGGAATGCCCTGCTCAGCAGGGTGAATGACAGACCCAGATTCAGAAGAGATGTATGTGCATTGGTCACTTTTGAATCAGAATTCATGTGCCTTTTCTCTAACGTGCAAAGTCCCACCTAAATGTCCTGGGGCACATGAAGTCCTAGGTGTTTCAGCACAGAACTACACATTTCAGTGCCTATGGGAAATGGACGGAGGCACTGGAAAGCATAGCTGTTGTGAACTCTCGACAAGTCCACCAATACGTCAAAAATGAAAGGTCCACGTGCGGTAGCATCTAAACTCTGCCTGAAGTAGTTGGGGTTCAGTAACATGTCATCCTCCCACGAGAGGCCTCTGGACTGCCTAATGCATTAGGTGTAGAGAGGAGGAGCATCTACCTTCCTTTTGCCCCACAGCAGAGAGGTTACAGCATTTCCCCAGGAAGGGAAGCATCTGGATTCTCGGCCCTGCTCAGCCAGAGGTGGTTTGACCTACATCTCCCATTTCCCAGGAAATGCTCCAATGACCAGGCTCCGAGCTCTGTGGAGCGAAGGGCATCTCCACAGCTTTTGTTGAAACTGGCCCAGCTGGCAAGCAAGAACACAAAAATCACGGGGCCAGAAAGAAAACAAGCAAGAGGCAGTGTGACTCAATGTGCCAGTAAGAGTAGTGTTCCCTTAGGAGATAAGGAAGGGGGGAGGGAGGAGCCCTGAGATGCAAACCAACTCACAGTGCTGTGCATGCAATGACTATCTGCTATAAGATGCATAAAAAGTCCCGGTTTCCAGGGCTCATGGCTTCCTTCCTCCCAGGGCAGTTTCCTCCTCACTGGTCCACAGAACCAGGTTGCTTGCGCTCCTTTTGGCCTGTTGATTCTTGTACTCTTGCCTGAACGCTGCAGTAGGGGCAGGGGTTGTCCTCAATCCTGCCCAGCTCGTGGCCTGATGATTAAGGCATTTTCTTTGGGAGTAGCAGACATAGGTTTAAAACGCCCCTGGCTGAGGAGGGCCTGACATAGGCCTCTTACTTCCTGGATGAGAGCCATAACTACTAGGCTATCATTCAAACTGTGTGTCTGTCCTTCTTGGCAATTGGGCCTTGGATTGTGCACCCTGCTATAACAGAGCCCCTTGGCTCAGGATTGTAAGGGCAAGAAGCTGGTAACTCCAAAGAGACAGGAAAGCATTTATGCAAATTCTAAGAAGGGCAAGGATAAAAATAATCCATTTTTCTAACACCGCTGTGCCAAATAGTATTTGCATGGCTACATTTTCCACCTCAGCCAAGTGAAATAGAAGCAATTTTTGTGAGAGGTTCTTACCAAATAGGCTGTGCCGACAGTTTAACTCTCACTGAAAGAGGCAAGTTCTGTCTTAAGGACATAAATGGAAAGAGAAAAACCTCTCTGAATTGCTAGCCAGCCTGGGAAAACTTCCCCTGTGCTCTGGCAAAGATGACATATTGATTTTGCAAAAAAAAAAAAAAGTAAACGCACTCACTTGTGGTTGATGCTTATGCCAGGTGGCCGCACAAAGAACGCTGCTTTTTGCCAGGCCTGTGGAGATGTTGCCTGATGTTTACCACTCCCGGGTCACCTGAGCAGATCCTTGCAGATAGTGGCTCATGGTTTGTATCTGAGTCATTTAAAATATTCCTTAGGAGACATCAATGAAAGCGTGCTAGGTCTGCTGATTAGCATCAAATGGGGCAGCAGCGTGTTCTGCAGAGACACTTGGATTTAGAAAGAAAAACATAATAAGCATAGAATGGATCCAGAATTTCCTGCAGAAGCATTGCAAGAGTCAGTTGCCAAGTTTTTAGCATATATTATCATCCTGTCGGTGACATAAAGAGCACCAGTGGTCATAGCGCTTGTCCAAAGGGAAGAACAGAGAGACAACGATACAGGGTATGTCTTCACTGCAGACTGCTATGCTGCACCGAAGTTCCTAAGGCCATGTCGACACAGTAAATTTCTTGTGCATAGCAGTAGCACCCTCAAGCAAGCTCTTTTCTAAGCTGGGAGCAACATAACACTTCCAGAAGCACAATTAGCATTAATGAGCCCAGTGCAAGCTAATGAGCCTGCTCAAAGAGCCACACAGACATGACATGGCTACACTGTGGAGCCAGAAGCAGCACCTTGATAGTGCAGCTAGGGTAGCAGGCAAGGCAGGGATAGACTGGGATGGGCCAACAGCAAAGCTGCATAGCTTATGTTTGATGTGGTAGAGAAGGGAAGCCGGTGCAGGAACAGAAAGGGCTTGTCTAGACAGCAGCAGTGGTGTTTTGCCCAGTCAAACCCAGTGATGTGCTCCAAACCCAGAAGTTCACCAGAGAGGGCACTTTGGGTTTGCCTGCAGCTGGTACTTTCCGAACTGCTGCTCACTGAAGGGTCAAGAGTGGGCCTTGATGCATTTTGGCTTTGCAGCAACCCTACAGACACAGGTAGGGAGGGCATAGTTGAAGCCCTCAGTGGTGAGACCTGCTACCCCAGCAATGCAGACAGGTGCAGAGAGGGGTGAAATGGCTGAATCGACAATCCTGGATAGCGACTGCAGCAGCAGCAGTTAGAGTACTGCGAGTAGGAGGTGGGACTCATCATGCCCAGGGGGCAGGAGGTCGCAGTAATCGAGACACAATGTGATGAGAGCCTGGACCAGAGCTGTTGTAGTGTGGAGGGAAAGAAAGGGCAGTTGTTAGAGATATCTTGCAAGAAGATGAGGGCTTTCAACACAGCAAGAGCTTATATGTGCTGGAAAAATAACGTGCTTTACATTCAGAAGCTCAGTAAGGCAGTGGAAAGTTATAGCCACCTATGCTCTGCCCAGAGGTGTACCAGGGAAGCACCATGCTCTGTGCAGGGCCACCTGCTGCACTGCCAGTGGCAGTGACGTGGCCAGCCACCAGTCACTGCAGTGGCAGCTATTTTTGCATCGCCTGGGGCTGCTGTCATAGATTCATAGATGCTAGGGTCGGAAGGGACCCCAACAGATCATGCAGTCCCCCTGCCTAGGCAGGAAAGAGTGCTGGGGTCAGATGCCCCCGGACAGATGCCTATCCCGCCTTCTCTTAAAGACCCCCGAGGTCGGGGAGAGAATCACCTCCCTTGGAAACCCAATCCAAATTTTGGCCATTGTTCCCTTCAATTACGTGGCTGGCTCTATCACTAACGGAAAAGGCATGGGCAGGTAAATGGTGGGTATGTGTGTATGCATGCATTTGGGTTCACTCAGAGATTGGTTGGGGTTTCAAAACTGCCTACAGATTGCCATGTTTACAGACCATAGGCCTCTTGCTAAAATGCTTGGGTTTGCAATCAGTTTCTAGTGCCAGCCTTAGCAGCTGCTCCACAGTGGAGACAAGCTCCTAACTGGCATTGGCGTGAGGGCTGGAATGTCTCAGGGCTTCTCACCACACACCTTTGGCACCAAATTTCAGGCGAGAGCTCAACATCCATTAGCTTCTACTGAGAACAATGGAGACATAATGGAGGGCAGTGTGTACTGCTGGCTGCTAAGCACTCTTGAAAATTTGGCTCCAGGGGACAATAGAAGCCATCTGCTAATGCATTGTCCCTCTCGCCTGTACATTACCTAGGCACTTCCTGTTTGCAGAAGCTCCATTTAGGGGAAAACATGGAATGAATTGCCGATGAGGTTGAAAATGCCCCCATCTGAGCAAGATAAAATTAGAAACTGCTGTAAGCATTTTAAGTGATGAAGTGAGTCCATGTAGAACCCAACTGCCGGGCTCGTAGCTGCACTGTATGGAGTGGGGTTCCCCTCCGTGACTCCAGAAGCTTCATGAGAAAGGAGCAATAAGCATTGATGTAGGATGCGTTTGAGACCTGGCTGAGACCTTCTGAGATCTGAGACTGGTGTATAAAAAGGCTAACGATGAAGGACGGGTCGATTTCGTTAAAGGAGCAAAGGAAACCCTACAAGTCCATTGAATTAGTGATGGAGAGAAGCCTTTGAGAAGGGAAATGTCCGCTCAACTACAAGAGGACAGGGAGTGCCTCTGATCACTGCATCATGTTTTATGCATGGCCTTCTAGTCAAGTCCTGAGGAAAACACGGTGCTGAGCAAGACTGTTCTTGCTCATTTGTTCATCTACTTTACATTTCAGTATATCCTCCAAAAGTTTCTGGCTGGCACAGACGACACGACTACACTTCACTGCAGCAGCACCTAGATTGCCAAGAGTCCTGGACTAAAATTAAGTCACCTTGGGAGAATATGCTTCCAGAGCTTATCTACCCTTCAAAGGGAAATAAGCAAAGCCACAAAGAAAAAAAACAGCAGGCCCACATGAGGTGATAGCTAGACTACAGCCCTTCCAGGACCTGCTGTCTGCTCACCTTGCTGCCTTAGTCGAAATTAAGCCCAGGCACCAGAAATTTTCAGGGTCACTCAAAGGAGAGGTGAGGGCGAGGCAGGCTGGGGAACTGGATAGGGCACTCATAAGATTGGTCAGGGCTTTCAAGTCAGAAGGATTTCTTTATTTCAGTTGTCCTCACTTTTCATGATTGCTCTGTCCCAAGAGCGAGTTGGCGGAGAAAGCCCAAGTTCAGACTTGCCCATGCCAGGCATTCAACAATCATAAGTGAGATGCCAGAAAATCTTGAGTCTGCTTAAACTGTCGCCTGCCCTACCTTATGTGTGACCCTCTCAGGGCCAAAATGTAATGGCCTGGTGCTTGCACAACACCATGAGCTGCTCTTCCATATAACATAGTCACAAGATAAAATACAGAAGCAGAAAGTGACTGGAACCCAAGCCGTCTCACTCCCACAGGCATGCTTTGACCACTAGGTTAAACACTAACACACCTTTTTCTCTCTGGCCCAGTGAATCTTGCATTCTTTTCTGCATACTGGAACAGTTTCGTGCAGTGGGTGGGGTGGTTGCGGATTACTCCACCCTGCATGCCTATAATAGCCTCTAACCTGATGGTTATTAGGGCATGCTAGAGACTGCTCAGAAAAATCGACCTGTCCCTTCATCCTTGGCCTTTTTATACTCCTCTGCAGGCAGAGAAGGAAACCAAACCTGGATCTCCCAAAGTCTGGGAGAGTGTTCCCACAACCAAGTGAATGTATAAGGGGCAAGCACTAACAACAGCTGTTTGAAGAGTAAGTCACAGCCACCACTGTTTTCTGAGGAGTCTGAGCTTGCCGGCATGTGTCAAGCGTGCAGTGAGAATCCCTCCAGACACAAGCTGGGGAACGCCTAGTTTTTGCATCCTGATCAGGCTTGGGTGTGAGCTAGGTGCTGAGCTGCTCAGCTTGTCAAGACTCAGGCACTCCTGGGCATGCACAGAAGCAAAACACTTCAGTCACTGGAAAAGTTTAAAGTAAAAAATCTCAGGTACTTGTGGAGTTTAGGCATGTCCAAAGCTAAACAGCAGCTGAGTGGGGTTTTCACGGTTGTCATTTTGAGCCTAGATGCCTACTTTCTGCCTATGTTCACTTTAGGCACCTGCATCTTTTTTCTCGGTTTTTTTTTTGGACTGGCCTTTGTCTGCCTCAACTCCTCATATTCTGTCTTGGGGGCAGTTAATTATACTGCTTGATCGCAAAGCGGGGCTTTGAGGATAAACATGGTAAAGTTTGTGAAATGCTCTGCTACTACAACAATGAGGGCCAGATAAGTCCCTAAGACAGAGAGATATCATCTCAGTGCTGCTTAATGAAGATGGATCAACCCTTTCTGGTCAGACAGTCCCTCATCGGAAGGGGCGAGTCTTGCTTTATGATCCAGAAAGTTAATTAAAGTTGTGACCTGTGGCAACTGAACGAAGGTGGTTGGTTAGAGGGCTGACATCACAGCAATACATTAATAAGAATGACTGGCGCAATAACTTGATGCTACGCTGAGTGCAGACAAGATGGAACAAGCAAAAGACAGAGAGAATAAGGAAAGGCCTCTTCCAATACATGGTTGTTATACAGGCTCAAAAGCAACAGGGGAACCAAGAGAGAACCCATGGGTTTGAGTGTTGGACATGTGAACTCCAAGGGTGGGGGGGTCAGGGAGGCGGCAAGATATTCATTGCAGTTAGCTCAAGTTACTGGGGGTTAGCTCTGTTTGAGGGTGACTGTGCAATAGCACTTGAATTACATCATCCACATGATGCATTCATTTGCAGTGCATTGTGGGCATTATTATGCGTCCTCTTGGCACAAGGAGGTGGGGAATTGCACGAAGGCATCAGCAGGGCACTACAAGCACTGCTCTGCAGGCACAATGGGGCAGCTGGGTTAGGAGCTGAGATGGGTTCACTCTCCCTGTGCACTCTTGAGCTCCAGCTCAACTCACCTCTGCGGTAAGGACAAGCCCTAAGATATATGAGCCATTCCTGCTTCACGCTAATCACGGTTGCTAGCTCAGGGCAGGTTTTGAAGGGTCTCAGATGCGGGCGCTATGGAGCTTTTCGTTGTCTTTACATTTTTATCTATTTTCTGATTTAACTGAACCTTGTTTTATGGAAAGGAATTTGGATGGGAGAGCCAGGTGTACACATCAGGGGTTCATTTCTAACCTGGATTCTGCCACTGACTCACTGCATCCCTGTGGACAAGTCACTACTCCAAATTTATTTGGCATAGTTTGGATAAGGATGATCCTGCCTCAAGCAGGCGCTTGGATTAATCATTTCTAGAGGTCCCTTCCAGCTCTATTTTTTCTCTGAGTCTATTTTTACCAGTATTGCATCCCTAGACATTCAAACATCATGAGACAAGTTTCAGGGAATTGCGAGAGGGGCTTTAAAATATCACATTTTTAAATAACAAATGTCAGGTTCTTTTCATTTGCCCGAGTCATTAGGTCACATTTCAGTCGTGTTTTGAAGCTTTTCTTTACCACCATTTTTCCTAGAAATTCCCCAACTCCTGGAATGGAGGTTTTAAGAAAACCACGGACTAGTGCAAGAGTCATGATAAAAATCTTGCAGATTGGCAATGCTGCTTTCCTATTTATCAAGTGAGGACAATAAAAATCCAGCTCTTCTGAAGTATTTCCCCGTCTTTCCATCTCCAGGCGTTTTAAATAAGAGGTGACCATCATTATCCACCTTTTAGAGATGAGGAACTAAGTTACAAGGAAAATGACAAACCGAAGCTCACCCAACCTACCACTGTAAGAGACAAGAGTTGCCCAGGACTCCTGAGTCCCAGAGCAGTACCCTACCCGCAGGCCACACCACCCTCCAGGATGGCATTGACATTTCTGCACAACGTGGACTCGTGAGGAATAATTCATCATTGCTAACTGTTCCTAGGGGTTAAAAGCTTCCAAAGAGGAGGAAGAGGCTCAGTTTAGCATCAGGAGTCTGAATGGAGAAAGTGACAGTGCCTGCAGGGAGGCATTTGCTCAAACATGTGGCAAGGCAAAGTCCTTTTTCTGCCGGGCACCACCAAGACGGTAGCTGCGACCTGCTGGGTTCAGCACTTTGAAGCCTAAGATCAGCAGCAGGACAGAAACCTCCTACATCTTCTCTTAGCTGGACATGCCTTGGCGGGTGATGCTGTCTTGTTCCTGGGACAGTAGCTCATGGTGAGGAAGGACAGGAAACACAGACTCCCAAAGGTTACACGTAGTGTGTGCGTCTCCCAGCCTCAGCTCCTTTACCTGGAAGTGGGGGAAGCAGAAGGTGTTACTGAGCCACCTCTGAGGAGCTGCTCATTATGTTCCCTGGGGCTGTAAATAAAAAGGGCTGAGACATCAGTTCCTCTACTAGAACGTAAGGGAGCTCTCCAGGCAGCCAAGAACAACAAGATCCCTGCCAGCGCTGCCCTTGGCATGATCGCTGGTAAAAGAGGGGCATGCCGGCCCTATGTACCTGCTATGCCTCAAGTGAAAATGTCAAGACCCACCCAAATTCGGTGAGCTTGACTCGTTCCAGATTTATTATTTCCTGAAAAAGGTGACAGTCTGCTGTCATTTCCGTGATAAAAGAAGGTTATTTTCCCTTGAATTCAGGAATTTAAGAGATGGGCACAATGTGCACGGGCTCGGGGAAGGGTGAGGAGGGGAGGAAGATATTTTATTCATCCTATAAACTGCAGTATGCTGACTTTATCCAGTATAACCATTTAACCTGTGTCTGCAAAGCTCCAAATGTTAGTTTTGTTATACATTAGGAGTTACTCCTAATATCTGTTACCTAAACAGGTTACCTAAACAGATCATCAGGTCCAACCCCCTGCCCTGGGCAAGAATGAGTGCTGGGATCATATTTGGCTTGGGTGTTATGACCCCAGCACTTGTTCCTGCCCAGGGCAGGGAGTCGGACCTGATGATCTATTTAGGTCCTTTCTGACCCTAAGCACTATGAAACGATGAAACTGTGAAACTCTTTCTCCATGACCAGAGCTTTTCCTAATTCCAAGCCATCAATGAAGAGAGTTGGTATTAGCGCAGTCAATCTGGGAGGCATTCCAGGAATGAATCCTAAAAACCATTTATAACAAAATTAACGTTTGGAGCTTTGCAGACACAGGTTAAATGGTTATACTGGAAAACGTCAGCATACTGCAGTTTATAGGATGAATAAAATATCTTCCTCCCCCCCGCTCAACCCTTCCCTGAGCCCACGCACGTCGTGTCCATCTCTTAAACAGAAACAAGACTGCCTCTCCGTTTTACAGAGAACATAAACTCATTTCTTTCCTTGCAAGCTACTGATCGAGGGTTCAAGTGCAATGCCCCGGGG
The DNA here is from genome assembly GCA_030014935.1 of Caiman crocodilus. Lineage (NCBI taxonomy): Eukaryota > Metazoa > Chordata > Crocodylia > Alligatoridae > Caiman > Caiman crocodilus. Next base: position 4,180,001 of record JAGPOW010001998.1, on the reverse strand, counting down.
AAATGATTTTGCAAATGTAATTGCTCTAAAGTAGATTACAAAAAAGTGATGGATTTTTTCAAAGCAAAGACTTGTGTATAACAATAACTTCAAAAGGAAAAAAGAAAAAAAGAAAGAAAACTTTCACCAGATGCTTTGCATTAATGCCCACATGACCCGCTGCTTATCGGGGAAGATTCACAAGGAGGTGAACTGTTTCCTAAATGTACCCAAGGGCCAATTTAATCACTTTGGAGCCAATCATTAGGGGAAAAAACTACACGGAAGGAGAAGAGAGAGAAGAGCTAAAACCAAGCAAGAATCCAGGAAGTGAGCAAGTGTGTGGGCTTGATGACAGGAAATGCACAAATACTACCGCAGCATGGGCCAGCAGTCAGAGCACTAGCCTAGATGTCTGGGTTGTATTTGTGTCACTTTGGGGTAACCTTCAGCAAATTGTTTCAACTCTCTAACTCTCTGGGCTTAGGTTGTTGGACTTATGAAATGGGGATAATGATAGCATTCTCTTTCATAGAGTCATAGAAAAGTAAGGCTGGAAGGGACCTCTGGAGCTCATCTGGTCCAACCTGCTGACCTTAGGGAGGTTCAGTCCTATCCGAGCTATCTCATGCAAATCTGTGGCTAACCTATTACTAAAACTACACAAATCAACCCTGCAACACAAATAGAAGGCATAGCACCCCAATGTGCCACAGGTAAAAAAAGGGGACAATGGTAGTGTTTGCCCTGCTCCCAAAAGGGCTCTTAATATATACCCAAGGATGACGGCTATGCCCTCACTACAGAGAAAGGCATCCTCCACTCCTCCCCCCCAGCATGTACCAATTTGGCCATAGGGTAAAATTACTCCCCGACTCCAAATGTGGCAGTAGGCCCAACCCTGGGTGGAGGGGTAAGACCCTCTAGCCAGAAACCGCTGGGTTTGAGTCCCAGCAGCAGCACTGTGCCGCTCAAAACCTCCAGCTGTGGCTGCAGTGCAGCCAACACCAATGCTTCTGAGGAAGGCAAAACCCCTTGACACATGTAGCAATAGGATGGGGAAAAAAATCTCTCAGCCCCATGTGGCAACCAACAAAGCTCAGAAGCATAGGACATATTGATAGCATACTATAGGCAACCAGTGCTGACTAAGGAGGCACTATCACCTCCCATGTTTTGCACCTAATGAACTGTTGCAGCCTAACACCACATTTACCGCTCATGAAGCTGCAGCAAACTGCAGACTCATATTGAGTCTGTGATCCACCAAGACTCCCAGTTCCTTCTCTGCAGTGATGCCATCCAACCAGTTTTCATCCATCTTGTACTTGTGTTTTTGAAGACTCTTCCCAAGGTGTAGCGCCTTGCATTTGTCAGCACTGAACTTCATCCTGTTAGCTTCAGCCCAGCTTTCCAATTTATCAGGACCCTTCTGAATTGTGCTCCTCTCCTCCAGTGCGCTTGCAGTACTTCCCAGGTTTGTAACATCTGCTTAAGAAGCAATCGGCTTCAGCATCCAAATTGTTAAGAAACGCAGTGAACTGCACTGGCCCCAGGACAGCCCCCGTGGGACTCCACTTGAAACCTTCTGCCATTCTGGCTTGGATCCATTTATAACCACCGCTTGCTGCTGCTATCAAGCTATTTGTCCGAACCGCTTATAGGAGTTCTGTCTAGCCCACATTTCTCCAGTTTGTTTATGAGAAGGTTATGCGGGACTTTGTCAAAACCCTTGCTGAAATTCAGATAAACTGTATCCAGTGCATTCCCTTACTCCATTAAGCTAGTTATCTTGTCAAAGGTGATCAAGATTTGGGGGGCATGATTTGTTCATCCATGCTGACTTTCTGCAGCCTTTCCTTCTCCAAATGCTTGCAAATGGACTTCCTTACTATATGCTCTAGTAACTTCCTGGGTACTGAGGCGAGGCTAATTGGTCTACACAGATCCTCCTTTTTTTGTCTTTTCTAAAGAGGAGGACTATGTTGGCCCTTTTCCAGTCCTTCAGTACCTTGCCTGTCTCCTATGACTTTATAAATATTGCCACAGGTTCCAAGATCTCCTCTACCAGTTCCTTCAGTACCCTGGGATGAAGGTCATCAATCTTCTGACCTCATTCAGCAATCAATCGACTTAATCAATCTTCTGACCTCATTCAGCAATCAATCGACTTAATCAATCTTCTGACCTATCAACAACTCTCTGACCGCTCTCTTTCTGTTGTTGTCTCATTCCTCTGTGCGTCCCCTTCTTTTTCCAAATGAGCACTTTGAGATCTGCAGAAGAAAAGCGCAATGGAAATGACGGGTGTTGTTGGCTAAGGAAGAACGCAAGGGGAAGAGAAGAGAAGAGAGGTATGCTGACATTACTGTAGAGAGGACAAAGCTAGAAGAGACCACTAGGACTGCCTCATTTTACTTCTCCTAACGGAGGCAGTCTCAGACACAGCGGTGTG
>JAGPOW010001998.1:4151002-4177147 GCA_030014935.1 Caiman crocodilus | reverse complement strand
GTAGACAAACAGGGAGGATGTTTAACTTCCCCTCACTCCCTCAGTTTTCTGGTTCAGAAGATGTGAGAATATGTAGAGGCTCCTTTACAGATCAGCACTCAGGGGAGCAGGGCGCATGACATCCTATGGCTCTCCAGCTGCAACCTAACACCTTGCATGCAGAGCTCACTCTCTATCCGTGGAGTTAACCGTCTTTAAGTTCAGAAGGAATTGTCTTGTCTGCCCCCCTGTGTAACATGAGTTATCCTTGTATTGAGCCAAGAACTCAGGTTTGACCAAGATGCATCTTCCAGAAAGGCAGACAGACATTATTCGAGGACAATCCACCTCATCAATTTGGTCTAAATTTGTACCTAAGTCTAATTTGAAGTCGCCTGGTTTTAACTCCCTGCCATTAGATCTTGTTATGCCCTTCTTTGTTAGATTAAACAGCCCTTCACTCCATATTTGGTATTTTCTCTCCATTATGAGACTTTCAGACTGTAATCAAGTCACCTCTAAATCTTCTTTTTAGAAAGCTAACTAGATTGTGCTTCTTCATTGTCTGGCTTAAAGGCAGTTTTCCCAGCCAACAAGTCTGAGACTCTGCTCCGAAGATGCTTTTATTAAGTGTTTTCTCTGACTCTCTCATAGCTCTGCAGTATCTGCTTGTATCAGAAGTTCAGCCTGGGACTAGGTTTGGTTTTGGCTAGCACCCTTAAATTACATGCACTGATTATTTCTAAAACCTGGTCACACACCTACGTGCATGTACTTAGACTGAAGATTCATTACTGGGATTATGCATGGAGTATTCATTATTGCTGAAGGATGCTGGCTGTGTGCTTATCCTCATTTCCTTTAATATAAATATTCAAGCTTTTTGATTTTTGTATCTAAAAAAAGTCCCTGGGTCAGCATTAATGTTACCAAAACATTTTATTTAAAACTAAACCAGCTATCATAACCTTTTTTTTACTGAAACAGTTCACTTTACTTAGGATTATGGACTTTGATGCAGCTTTGAGAATATGTTGATGCAAGACATGATATTTTCATTACCCAAAAGCAAGAGATATTCAGCACAGAAGTTCCCACAGAAACATTGGCTCTGTTCCTTGAGTATGTAAGTGCAAACAACTTCCATGACAGGATTGCAAACATATCAGCAATGAGACAAAATGCTACATAGCTGAATGAACCTGATGGCTCCTTGTTGGTTGCTTCTCCCTAGATGAGCTGAGGGCAAAGGATCCAGCCAAGGGAAGGCATAGTATTATTTAAGCACCTGAGTGCAGAACAGACTCAGGACAAAGATAAGAGGCTGAGCAAGAGCAGGAGCAGTAGGCCAGAGGCAGCAGTCTGGGTGATGGGAATCAGCTGAGGAAGGACCTGGTAGGATTAAGAGGAATACCACAGGATGCTGCATGCATACACATACATGCTTCATAGTGTGAGTGTGAGCAAACAGGACTGGATTAATGCATAGGCAAACTAGGCACATGCCCAGGGTCCTGAGCTGCAAGGAAGCCCAGTCTGTCTCTCCACGGTGGCACGAATAGCACCGTCCACTTCCTTTACCCTTTTCTCCGCCGGCCTTGCTGCGGTGGCGGCCACCCCCTAGCAGCAGCTCAGCCAGCAGCACTGGGATGGGGAGGGGGGTCCTGAACAGCCCAGGGCCCATGAGTTTGTTTGCCTAGGGCCGACTAAAAGGTTAATCTGGCCCTGTGTTCAGCGGCTCAGGGGATTGCTAGTTAGGCTATATGACAGCCTTTGTCCTGCTGATCAGCAATAAGCACTCTGGGCCCTAGCAGAGAGCTGTACACTGGGAAAGACCCCAACAGAAGTAGCATTTGTTTTCTGCCTCCAAAAACCATCCCTGCAGGTCGGGACTGAGGCTTTGCGGCAGAGCTAGCTGCACTTGCTTCTCCCTGGATGTGCAGGAGCACCAGCCTCAGAGTCTGTCAGCCTTGGACTTCCCATCAGAACAAAATTTGCTCAGAATAGCACATAAGACGCAAGTAATCCTGCAGTCTCCATTTTATCTCCAATTTACCAGCTGAAATGGGGAGCTCTGGCAGGACACAGCCACAGCATTACCACTGTGGAAGTCAAGCACAGAAGCCATATGGGGAATACAATAATGCTTTGCACCAATAACATCCTAATTGTATTTAATCCCCACGAGGGGCCATGGCATTAGCAGAACAACAGATGGCAGCTAGGACTCCCCATAGGTCTGTTCAGACTCTCTAAGGAAAATCTAACCGCACATAGGCTAATGAACCACGCGCTGAAAAGAGATGGTGTGAATGCCTTAAAAGGGCTTCCTTGTTTGGCAAGCGAAGTTTGAATCTTGCAGAGACACAATGACTTCAGGAAAGGTCCTTGGAAGGCATTGAGCACAAGGATCTGAAGTCACCCTGAGACATCTCGAGCAAGGGACTTTGACTGCCAAGAAATTCTGCTCCTGTCAGCACTTTGTTCATAGAAAACAATTCACTAAATGGATCAAAAGTGACCAGCTGACACATAGACATGGGCAAGAGCACCCTGCAAAGAACATACTCAATAAACTATCCCCTTCTACGCTCCTACAGACTTGGAAGACGCAAGGAAATGTCTGTGGCCGGGGGATTTGAGAAAGGGGTTTATGGATAGGAATAGACTTTTGCCAAGTTTCTGTCCTTCATAACCAGAACAAGATGGAGATGCTCCACAGTAAAGGCTCGGCAGCTATTTAGCAAGTATAGCTTTTCGGTGACTTTCCTGCCTGGGATATGGACTGTCAGGTTCAAATTGTGTCCCATGGCACAGTCTTTTGGGATGAAGCACTAGAAGGTCGAGGTGTCACCACCTCTTCTTCAGATAGTCTGTTGGATTGAGATGGTATCTCCAGCATCCACCCAGGGGGAGTTTTGCATCTCCAACAATGGTAAGGGGACAGGGCAGCTATCGGATAGAAAATGGACAATGGCGTTATTCATCACTAGACTGCCTATTTGGGTTGTGCTTGGAAGTCGTTGATCATGAGATGGCTCTTTGGTGACCTATAACATGTGGCATGAGCAGAGATCTCAAGGCTGACTTCCAGATGTAGCACAACGAAGCTTCCTAAACCATGTTCCCAGCAGAGGACTGAGTGGGCACTGGAGGCGAAACTTTCTTTTCAGCCTGAAGGTGCTGGGAGATGCACTAATCTGCCCATATTGCCACTGCTGTACATAAACTAGGCCCATCCATTTCTGGGTCTGCCAGCCCAGCTTCGCTGTTCCTATTTGGATGGCCCTCAAGAGAGAAGCAAGCGTCGAGCCCAGTGTCACACACCACATTTTACAGCCACTTTTGCACAGACCTTCACTAACTCAGTACTCCAGGAGAAGGTGCTTCTGGGCACCCACCTCAACACGCCATGCAAAGCAGCTGTATGGCGTAGTGCATAGCACCTTCCTGCCACATTCACCAGCCTCTTGATTGCCAGTTTACACGGCTCATTACCACTGTTTATTTCCCACGAGTTAGAAACAGCTGCAGGCAAAGGCTGGAGTGATCCTGGGTCTCTTCTCAGATGCTCCTCCCACCCCTTTCTGAGCCCTGCAGTCTATTCCTCTCTCCCATCGGCTTGTACCCTATCGATGCCCGCAGTATCCAGCAATCCTTTCTGAGGGCTTAGTGCAGACTAGCCAAGTGGGGGCAGCCTGGGAGAAACTCTAACTGTACCAGCAGCCTTTGGGCTTCTCTCCTTAGTCCTCCCTTTGCTCCTTTTCCTTCTTCCCCCAGTGCTAGAGGAGTCCACATGAGCACCAGTCCATAGTGGTAGTCTGTGGGCATCAGCCAGTGGCTCCCGTCCCTCTCTTCAGGGGACAGCTCTTGAATGAGGAGCAAAAGTAACATCACTCCTGAGCCGAGTAGTGGAGCAGCAGTGCCTGGGTGGGATTCACCTCTGACCTAGCATTAGGGCTGGAAGGGAGAGAAGCCGACCACCAAGCTCTCCTCCTTCCCCACCGCCTACCAGCCAGCTCTTGCTTTGACCAGGCAAAGGTGTGTATGGGTCCCCCTGTGCTTCCACGAACTTGTTCCCACAGTGCTTTCGCTCGGGTAGGCACAACTATTTCTAGATGCAGCTACTGATCCTCAAGCGCTTTCTTCTCATCAAACACAGTGTATTTTTAAATCCCCCGAAGATGGTTATCTCTGGGGGCCTCGCTGTCTGCAGGAGGCATTCCAGGCTACCAGCGCATCAGGAGACTGTAGGGAGGAAACAGGACCAGGCACAGCCTTGGCTACCCTTTCCTCCTACATTGCCCAAGTCCTAGGCCTCCCAAGGAAGGTTTATCCAGGCCAGAGTAGTATTGAGTCCAGTACATCAGAGCAGTCCCCCTTTCATCTTGCCAATAGCCTAAACCCAAAAGAAAATGTTTCCTGGAAAGTCCCTGGGCCCTCCTGGAAACATTGTCTCCCAGAAGGGAAAGTCTCTGCCCCAAAGGAGGGACTGAGAGACGTTTGGGATGTGGGGCAGAAGGGATCACAAATGCCGCCATAGCCATAGAAGACAAACCCCGGATATGCCCCTCAGCAGGGAGCGTGCCACTTGTCCGCAGTCAGAGGAAACGCAGGAGGAAAACTGCACCTCCGGGCTTATCTCAGCACACTTGAAAGACTAAAAGCTGGACTCATACCCGTTGTGATTGCAGTGGATGTACACCAGGGATGGGCTTGTTCCTTTGAGGACATTACCTGTTCTGCATTTCCACCCTCACCCTATAAGTGGGTACAGCATCCCTGAGGGTACTGGAGTCCTGAATCAGGCATTGGCATTCAGGGCTCATAGTAGAGATATCTTTTATTAGACCAACAAGATTTTTGCAAAAAACCATTTCTTTAATTGCAAGCTTTCAGGCATTTTTCCTCCAAACCTATACAGTTAACACCTTGGATACCTGAATCAGGTATTTACACCAGAGCAGAACAGAGTTTAGTGACTTCCTGGAAAAAGGCTCGATTCTTCCTACCTGGCAGGTGGTGAATCATTCACACCTGATTAAACCAGGTGTGAAGTCCTGGAGCAATTGGAGTGAAATGGGCTGAAAGGCACATTTGTTTGCAAATACGTAGTTGCTTAAATAAAATATATCACTTCTTCCATGAGTTTTGATTCCTTTTGCCTCTAGCCCAATAATGGCTAGCCTGGATACCTGACACATGGAAGATAGCATGTTTTAGCTGTTTTTTAAATGAAAAGTTCATCGTTTTACAGGAAGGAAGCATTTTACTACTTGATATGCTAACACCAGGCTCCTGCTATTGTTGGAGCAAATTTGCATCTCACAGAGCACAGGGACATGCAGGACCTCACCACAAAGGAAATTCCTGCTCTGAAGAGCTTTCCATCTTTGCACTCTTCTGTGAAATACAAAATGTGATAATCTAAAAGAAATATACATCCTGCTTGCCACCAGACAACTTTGAGGTAAAAAGACTTTTTCAACCTTCCTCTGTGCCTCATCTGGACATAACAAACTAGCCCAAGCAGGAGACTATACCACACCTTCAGCTCTCCTGTGAAATATGAATTTTCTTTTCTGCCTAGGAGACCTTGGACAATCTTTGCTCTCTTTTATGTTTAATGAAGGGTGAGTGTGCCTGAAAGCTTGTCCTTGGACCAGTTCTTATTAACATCTTTATCAGCAATGTGAACGTTGGTGTCGAAAGCACACTGGCTAAGTTTGCCGATGACACTAAACTTTGGGGCATAGCGTCCACACCTGAGGACAGGCTAGTGATGCAGGCTGGCTTGGATAAGCTTAGTAAACGGGTAGATACAAACCTGATGATGTTCAGTACCAATAAATGCAAGGTACTTCACCGGGGACGGGGGGCCACAGCATGCTTATAGGCTCGGCAGTGCTACGCTTGCTAGCACCACTGATGAAGGAGACATGGGGGTCATGACTGACCACAAGATGAACATGAGCCACCAATATGATGTCGCAGCTGGTAAAGCAAACAAAACACTGGCTCGCATCCATAGACACTTCTCAAGATGTCGTCCTCCCGCTGTACTCGGCCTTGGTGAGGCCGTAGCTGGAGTACTGCGCCCAGTTCTGGGCTCCACAATTCAAGAAGGATGTGGAGAAGCTTGAGAGAGTCCAGAGGAGAGCCACATGCATGATCACAGAGCAAAAGAATAGGCTTTATGATGAGAGGCTTAGAGCCGTGGGACTCTTCAGCCTGGAAAAGCGGAGGCTCAGGGGAGACCTAGTAGCTGCTTGTAAGTACACAAAGGATGTGCATCAGGATCTGGGGGAACTTCTGTTCACTGGAGCACCCCAAGGAAAAACAAGGACCAATGGTCATAAACTCCTCCAAGACCGTTTTAGGCTGGACATAAGAAAAATTTTCTTTAGTGTCCAAGCCCCACAACCTGGAATAGACTCCCTCCAGAAGTGGTGCAGGCACTTACTCTGGACTCATTCAAGAAACGTTTGGATGCTTACTTTGCTGGTCTAATAAAAAAAGGTCACCTCTTCCATGAGTTTTGATTCCTTTTGCCTTGGACCAATATGGCTACAACCTGGATACCTGAAAGGCAGGGCTGCTCATCAGTGGCGTGATATAATTAGGGTTTTGGTGCCCTCTCATGTTCTAACCTTGAATCACAGAAGCTGGCAATTCACGTGACAATCTTTTTCTGTGAGGCCAACGCAGACTTGCTCCTTCCCTAGCACTTGCCAGTGCACTGTTCAAGAGCGCCGTCTGCAGCAGTTACAGATTGCTGGAAGCGGGGTTGCAGTCAAGATGTAAGACTGGGGCTCAGAAAACCAGGCTACAGGACCCAGCTCAGATCTGCCACAACTCCTAGGGACAACATGGTATTCTTCTTCGCTTTATGAAATGGGGTAGTTACCACTTCCCCACCTCATGTGCATGCTGTAAAGCTAAACTCTTTCGTTACTGGAGGTGCTCACATCCTACTGCAAACACACGCAAAGTCCTGTATGGGATTAACTAGGGGTAAGTTGCAGACAGTGGTGATGTGTATGGGGTGCATGTGGGTGCACATGCACCCGCTGAGATTGATGGGGCAACCCCGAAAGAAGTGCCGCCAATGCTGCCAGCGCTACCTGTGGCAGTCACCACTCCCCACTCCCTGCCGCCTCGCCACGGACACACCACCAGCAGTGTCTGCAGGCAGTAGCTGACCACTGGTTGGCGCTTGCCACCCCCACCCCCTGCCGCCAATACCACCACGGCCACCTGCAGGAGATTCCCGCTTGCTGCCACTGCTGACACCACTGCCGCTGCTGCCTGTGGGCAGTCGTCGTGCCCTGCCAGCCTCCAGGGCACGCGTCTTTATTCATAGTTGCAGATAGAAAACCAGACTTGACTCTCTTGGTCCTGCCTGGGAGAGGGGAGGACGGCAGCATGTCTCAAGACGCAAAGACCTGCTTTCAATAGCAGTTAAGGTAGGTTTGGAAGCAGGGGAGGAAAACCTGGCAGGGGACACTGTTGGCTGTGAACATCCTATTTATTATACTCCAGAGCCCCAGTGAGCTATTTTATTAAAAATGCCAGTCTTTCTCCACCAAGGGATATTGCACACACTGGATTAAGGTCAGATGCTCCCTGATGGCTCCCTAGCACAGTGTTTCCCAACCAGTGTGCAGCGGCACAAAAGTGTGCCGTTAAAAACGAACAGGCGTGCCGCAGAATTTGGCCATGGCAATGAGCTACAATAGGTATGGGGATGGGGAATGCCTTAACAGGTATGCCGTGGAATAAAAATGTATTCATGTAAGTGTGCCTTGGGTAGAAAAGGTTGGGAAACACTGCCCTAGCCTCACCTCAGCTCTTCCTCTTCACTTCTACAAGTAGGTGAGTGCAGATCAGGGCAGCTTGGAGGACGGGAGACATCCTGCTCTTTTGCCCTGAGCAGAAGGCTGACAAGTGGGCGCAGCCCATCTCACCATGCTGCACCCTGACTGCGGCTCCGCGGACCCAGGGGGAAGGCACGCGCATGTGAGGAATGGGCAGATTGGGACAGCAGAGCTGCATGGAAGTGGGGGATCTTCTGGAGCTGAAAGAAACTGGGGAGAAAGCCCAGCTCCTATTCTTTGAGCAGAAGCCTCCTGCCCCCAACAGGTACTGCGGGGAATGCAGGACTACCCGCAGTCACAGGGAGCACGCAGCCTCGAAGGGTGACTTCCACAGGGCTAGAAATCAGGCTTCCCCTCAGCCCCCTGGCTACTGGGAATAACTTGCTGCTACCCCCAGCCCCTGGCAGCCGCTTTCTTTGCTATGTAGATAATGGCCCTAGCTGCTGTGGCACATGTCAGCAGGTGGTGCTGTTAGGCATAATTGGGCAAGGTTTTCTTTTAACAGTCAACAAAGGTTTTAGTCGCTCACCCAGGGGTGGTGACACTCTGGGGTGCTGTGAGATCCTTTCAAAGGTGCTGTGGGGGCCACACAGTATTAACACCAGCAGACATGCAAACACATCCTTATGATCCACAAGATAAACCCAGAGATTTCAAACGTGTCAAAACGATTATGAGCTGTTGTGGGCTTTCTGAGTATTACAGAATCACAGAAAATGAGGGTTGGGATGGACCTCAAGAGGTCACATCTAGTCCACCCCCCTGCTCAAAGCAGGACCAGCCCCAACCAAATTATTTCAGCCACGGCTTGGTCGACCCAGGCCTTAAAGACCTCCGAGGAAGGAGATTCCACCACCTCTCTACATAACCTGGTCCAGTGCTTCAGCACCCTCCTAGTGAGAAAATTTTCCTAATATCCAACCTAAACCTCCCTTGCTGCAACTTGAGACCATTGCTCCTTGCTCTGCCATCTGCCACCACTGAGAACAGTCCAGCTCCAGCCTCTTTGGAGCCACTCTTCAGGTAGTTGAAGGCTGCTATTAAATCCTCTCAGTCTTCTCTTGGGCAGACTAAATAAGTCCAGTTCCCCCAGCCTCTCCTCATAAGTCATGTTCCCCAGCCCCCATACCATTTTTGCTGGCCTCTGCTGGACTTTCCCCAATTTGTCCACATCTTTTTTGTAACAGGGGACCAAAACTGGACACAGTACTCCAGATGTGGCCTCACCAATGCCAAACAGAGGGGATAACCACTTCCCTTGACATGCTGGCAATGCTCATTCTAACGCAGCCCAGTATGCCATTAGCTTTCTGGGCAACAAGGGCACACTGCTGATTCATATCCATCTTATTGTGCACTGCAACCCCCAAGTCCTTTTCTGCTGAGTTGCTGCTTAGCCTGTAGCGTTGCATGGGATTCTTGTATCCTATGTACACTGTACAGGACTTTGCACTTCTCCTTATTGAACTTCATGAGATTTCTTTTGGTCTAATCCTCCAGTTTGTCTAGGTCAGTCTGAAGTTCTTTGCAACAAAAGAATTGTTTTATTATCACATTACACAGTGATTTTGAGGCAGCTTCTAGGGTCAAGTGGCTTCTTGGGATTTGACATTATCAACTGACGAGTTCTGGATTGTCTTGTGCACTATCTGGCCACTTGTGTCCACGGCTATGGAGCATACAGGTACACAGAACTGATTACACTTAAAACATAACGAGAGTCCACATCCCACTGACAGCTCTTCCACTGGGAAGCAGATCTGCAAAGTGCCAGATTTCTGTTGCAATGCAGCAGATGAGCACTGCTGGGGTCAGCAGTGGGACATGGACAGATGGTAGTGCAAGTGCTGGAAGAAAACTGCAAATTCAGCTCCTTTAATAGATAAATTTCCCAAATTCTTTTTGAGTGCCCAGACCCACAAAGAGAGTAAGCACTCCCCAGCATTTTAGCACCACAAAGGGAAACTGTCCCCTTCCCATCTCTGTCATATCAGGAAACCCGGCTTTCTTCTCACGTGCAAGCTTTCTCTGTGAAAGTAGCCAAACTCGCCGGCCTTGTATCCACTAAGCAGAAGGAAGTCACAACTCTCCATTGACTAGAACCACAGGAGCTTGCAATGCACGTGGGGGTGGCAGGAATCCAGACACGGCAGCTTTTCTAAGCAATTTTCAGCCTATTTAATGCCTGGGACACAATGTTTAGCGTACATCTATTGAAACAATGTCGACTGCCACGGTTTCTTTTCAGTGCAGGTGGCAAAGGTCCAGCTGCAGCTGCTCATCCCATCCCACAAAACACTGCTCCCATCTGAAAATTTCCGGGAGACGTGCATCCGGAAACCCAGATTACCATAGGGCAGTATTGATGATAAGCAAGAACCCAGCTTTTCTGTTCGCCATGGAAAAACACAGTAAAACCTAAATGTTCTCATTTCAAGGTGAAAACCCTGGATTTTCTCCTTTAAAGGAGAAAAATGCAGGAAATGGTGGGTTTCCCCTTGCAGGCTGGCAGAGTTCCCCAAGGAGGGCGGTCAGGCAGGGGGTGCCATGTGCATGTGCACATGGCAGCCCGGAGAGGAGGTCCCACATGTAAGTCCGATGCGGGGAAGGGGTTGAATTGGGACCCCAGTAGTAAGCGAGGGAGTTGGGCAGGACTGAGGCTGGGGCTGGGGCTGCTGCTGCCCAGGCTAGGCAGTGCGTGGGATTTGGGGATGGGTTGGAGTGAGGGGATGCTACATAAATAATAGGCTGAGGACCCAAGCCCAGTGATGGGGAGGAAGTGGGACATGGTAGAGAGGGTTCAGTCCCTAGCCTTGCTTGCGGATGCACACCCTGAAAGGAGGAAGGGGATGAGACCAAGACCTGGAGAAAGTTTGGAGACAGGGCTGGGAATCTACCCATGCCTACAGGAGACAGAAAGTAGAGGGGGACCAAAATGGATGAGAAGTCATCCCAGGATAGGTGTAGGGTCCAAGACATGCATAACTGGGGCAGTTAGGGTGGGAGCAATGTCTGATACAAGGGTGACTGGGACAACCCAGCACTGGCCTAACAGCAGCACTGATGTCTGCCAACAGGGCAGAGCTTTACCCGGCAGCCGAGGGTCCTTACACTGCTGCTTGGCCGGGACTGTGCGAGAGAGCGGTCTGCAGACACTTGACCGGGCCTGACACCACTTGCAGAAACATGCGACAGCTGAGCATTCAAACATGACTCAGTGTGTTTATAATGCTCTTTGCTGCAAAATACAGGGCACGGCTCACATTCAGGAGCTTATTTATCATCCTGCAGGCCCAGGGTTTGGAGTGAGGGAGGGGTGCACAGCTGCCTGGGAGGGAAAGAAATGTGTTTAGATGCGTAGGAAAGCTCTGGGAGGGAGAGCGAATGGGTTTCCCACACCCTCTGGGGGAAGAGAGGGTCAGGCAGGGGTGCAGGCTACTCCTTTTATCTGGGAGGAATTTCTCTGGGTGAGGCCTCCCTCACTTACTTTGGTCACTACAGAAAGATCTCGGCAGACTCCATCTCATCCCACCCCAACCCCAGCCCAAGGAGGCTGCTTATCTGTCACTGCTATGGGGGCATCTCTGCATGGAGCTGTCACAGGGAATTCGACCTTCTGATCACCGTCAGCTCCCACCAAAGTATCCAGGAAGCATCCCCAGGTCCCACACTTGCTCCCAAACTTTTTAACTCTTGGGCATCCAGCCTGAGATGTCCCCAGGTTTAGGTCCGCAGGTGTGCCGAACCCTCTCTTTTAACACACACATGCTCAGCACTCATCCAGCCTGCCCTGCCATCTTCTGCACCAGCCCCTGCTGCCAAACCCAGACCCCAGCCAGCTGTCAGACCCTTGAGAAGCTGCCTACCCCCTTCCCACCCACCTTCATAGTTCAGGGCTTGCAGCCCGAGGTCTGGCCCCAACTGAGGCCTGGTTTAGCTCCTGTTGTCTTCAGCAGAGTTTCACTTGGTCTGCACACATGGCACTTCCCTGGGGCTATCTTTAACATGCCATAGCATCTTTCACAAGGGTCCCCCTAGCAGCTCCTCCACTAACTCCCCTGTTCTGGGTGGGCACTTTCACCCCTGACCTTGGCAGCCCAGCTTCTCCTGCCTTTTGAGATCTTTTTGAGTTTCATCTCCACGAAGCCTAGTCTCAGCCTCCAATCTCCTTCAGAGATGCAGTGCCGAACCCTGCTGAATGCTCATATTCCTGGCTCCCGTGACTGGCCCTTGTATCACCCTGATGCCCAGACAGCTGTCACTCCCTTGGAATCCAATAGCTGCCATGTGTCATTCAAGAATCCTTCACATTCATGGCTCTTCCCCCCGGATACCCACCTGTTCTCCAGTTCGGACAGCCAGACCCTCAGAGCACCAGGAAAACAACCCATAATTGACAAGTCAGAGTCTCTACAGGTTCCTCTTAGACCAATATTGAGAGCAGCTTGTCAGCAAGTGGAGCTCGTGCCTGTCTGGTTTCAACACCCTCCGAAACATGTGCCAGTGACCTGGTAGAGCACCACGTCCAGCATGTTGTCTGTGGTGGGAACTGGTCTCAGCTGCCATGTTCTCTGCAGAGCAGTCATTTGTTTCCGGTGAGTCTTCAGTTCACCTGGATCTGCCACGGATCCTGATGGATTTGGAGGTTCCTGATGAGTGATGACACAGGTGCATTGCAATTTCCAGTAAGCCAAATCCACAGCCTGGGACACCTCGCTGGGAGCCCATGTCTCTGAGTGGCACAAGTCAGCCATCAGGCACCCTTGGGTGGCTAGACTTAGTAGCACTTCAGTCATCCCCACTCTTTTCTCTAGAAGACCCTCACAAAGCAGAGTCCAAACACTTCTTTTAGTTTCAATGCCACCTTCCCCCATGCCAAGGGAGAGTTGGCAGGGACAATGTCCCCTCTCCTGCTCCCAGCTCCTGCTCTGTGATCACAAGGCTGGGACTGGGAAATCCCTTCTCTCTCAGTCCGGGCCCCGCAGTTGAGAGGCCCAGGCTGGGAGATCCTTATATCCTTGCACCAGCTCCGCAGCTGTGGAACTAGTGCTGGGAGAGTCTTCTCTCCCAGTGGCCATGGGACAGTGCTGGGAGATCCCAAAATAATAGAGCTGGTGCTGGGAGATCCTTATGACCCTGGCCCTGTGATTGAGCAGGAGGAGATAAGGAACTCCCAGCCCTGGCCCCATGACCCCAGGGCTTAGGCTGGGAGATAAGCATCTCCCAATCCCCATTGCCTGATCACAAAGAGAGGCCTGGGAGCTCCCTGCTGCTGGGGCAAAGGGACATAGCCCCCATCCAGGCTCTGGTAGCAGAGCCCACCCCAGCAGCTGGCAGCTCCCGAGGGAAGGGAGCAATCTCCCGCCCCTTGCTGCGGGCTGACTGGGAGCACATTTGCTCCTAGTCAGGCATCTACATGTGCACTACTGCACAGTAAGTAAGTAATCAAGAGTGAAATTGCTACTTGCGTTTGCAGGTAGCAAATTTACTAGTGATCAAAGCAAATTCCTGCACAGTAAGCATCACTTCTCTTCAAGGTTAGCTCTAATTTTGAGTAAAGCATCTTGTGTAGACATGCCCCGTATGTTTTTAAAATATCACATATCCATTTTTCATTTTAAAGTGATGCTTCACTTCAAAATTTACCTAACTCTAATTGAATACCCCTAGAAAGGAAAAGGTTCATTTTAAGTTGCAATATTGACGGTGTTATTGCGCAGAAGCCTATGTTCAAAGTTGTTTACAGTCCAACTTGGCAAAAATGAAAGATAAAAAGGCTGAAAACTAACCATAACAAAAAAGATTATGGTGGTAATCTCAGTGGTTACAGACGCTGACTTCAGTTAAATCCCAAACAATTCAACACTTGTGTTAATGCTTTACCCACATCCTCATGTCTTTTTCTATTCATATCTGTCTTTTGCCTTCAGTTTAAAATAGTCCAACATAGCCAGCCAAGACCACAGGTTTGCCACGCTGCCCTGCCTAGAAAAGTACATGCCAAAAGGACTGCCAGACTAGGTCAGACCAAGGGGCCGTCTAGCCTAGTATCTTGCCTTCAAAAGTAGCAAGTCGTGAACAATTTAAAGAATGAGCATAAGAAAAAGGACATGCGTACAGCGATCCTTCCCTATCAAACACTCCCAGTTACCAGCAGTCATAAGATTAGCAATGTCCTGGGCCTAAGGTGACACCTTTGACTGCTGTGTTTAATAGCCCTCAATGTACCGATCCTCCATAATTTCACCTAACCAGTTTTGAACCTGCTTAAACTACTGACCTTCATAATGGCTTCTCACAGACAGTTCCTTAAGTTGGTTATGGGCCGTGTAATAACGTACTTTCTTTTTTTTGTTCGTTTTAAACCAGTCTGCTGATTTTATCAGATGCCCCCACCTCATTCTCATACTATGAGACATAATGAATAAAAGTACCCATTTCACTTTTTACCACACTATTCATGGTTGCATTGACTTCTTGTATTCCCCCCCGCCACCACTTCGTCTCGTTTTCTAGCTGAAGAGATAGAGCCTTTTCATTTCAGTCCCTCTTCATATGGAAGCCATTTCATACCCAGAACATCTCTGTTGACCTTCAGACTTTTTCTGGTTCTCCTACTTTATGAGATCGGTTCACCAGATCTGTGCGTGATACTCAAGTAGGTGCACCATGGATTTGGGGAACGACATTGTGTCATCTGTTTTGTTTCCAGGTCCTAACCTAATGATTCTGTCCAATATTTTGACTGCCACTGCACACTCAGCTGAAGTTATTAGAGCGAAGTCTTAAACAACCCCGTACTGGTTCAAGTTTGTTGCGTCTCGGAGCGACAAGACCATGTGTTTCTCCAGCAGTGATGTTGCAAGCATGAGGTAAAAGGGGTGTCAGATTCCCATGGTAACTACCTCCATGCACATGCTTACTCCATGATAAATTAAAGCTAACCCATGGCAACTTAGCCCTAAGCGTAAGGGAGCATGGGTTAGCCTTCGCTGACCACTGGGTGAGAACAAGTGCATTGGCAGTTACAGAAGAGCATTTGATGTGCAGTAGGTCCCTGCCCCTTTTACTTCTTAGTAATTTGCCTGCGTGCCCATGTTGTGAGAGTTAGCACAAAAAAGGTAAGTTTTATTTTGTGGTTGTGCTGTTCTTTCATTCTCTTTCCTTTTCATAGCATCATAGGGCTTGAAGGGACCCCGGAGGATCAGCAGGTCCAGCCCCCTGTGACCGTTGAGATTACTACTTTTGTACCCTTGAATCTTTTTCATCCTTGTAGAAGAAAATACGTTATTACTCAAGGAGTCTATCTGCGATAAGCTTGCAGAAGGTAAGAGTCTGCATGACAGCCAGGATGGCTTCGTCACAGGCAGGTCTTGCCTTATGACCAGGTAACATGCCACCTGGACATGAGAGAGCAGGTTGGCATTGTATACCTTGACTTCCAGAAGGCCTTTTATCTAGTATCCTGCAATACCCTTGCGAGAAAATTGGAGGATTGTGGGCTTAACTCCAAGACAGTCAGGCAGGTGAGAAACTGGCTGCAGGATAGGACCCAGAGAGTCGTAGTGAACGGATCTGTGTCATAATGGCAAGAAGTGGACAGCGGTGTCCTGCAGGGGTTGCTGCTCGGTCCAGTACTTTTCAACATCTTTATTAAAGATTTGGATGTGGGGGCGAAGAACTCACTGGTGAAGTTCATGGATGACACCAAGTTATGGGGAAGCATGGTGACGCTTGAATATAGTCTATAGATACAGGTGGATTTGATGATGTTCAATGCTGATGAAATATAAAGTGATGAATCTGATGAAGTTCAACGTTGAGAAATATAAAGTACACCACCTTGGGATGAGCAACACTCAACACACCTACAGGCTTGGCGGCACCAAACTGACCAGCACCATGAATGAAAGGGACCTGGGGGAAATAATAGACCACAGTATGACTATGAGCCAGCAGTGCAATGCTGTAGCCAGTACAGTAAATAATAGTCTGGCATGCACGAATCGATGCATCTTCAGGAAAGCCAAGGAAGTGGTTCTTCTGCTCGGCTCAGCACTGGTGAAACCGCAGCTGGAGTACTGCGTCCAGTTCTGGGCACCGCACTTTAACACGGACGTGGACAAGCTTGAGAGAGTCCAAAGAAGAGCCGCCCATACGATCAGAGTCTTAAAAGGCAAGCCACGTGAGGAAAGGCTGAGGGATCTGGGACTCTTCAGCCTGAGGAACAGAAGGCCGAGGGGGGATCTGGTAGCAACTTCCCACTGCACTACATCAAGGGTTTGGTGAACAACTGTTCACGAGGCTACACGAGGGGAAAACCAGGAGTAATGGCCACAAACTACTGGGAGATCAATTCAGGCTCAACATTAGGAAAAACTTCTTCACAGTCAGGGTGTCCAGACTGTGGAATAAGCTCCCTCCAGAGGTGGTGCAACTGCCTACCCTGGCAATCTTCACGAGGAGACTGGACGGTCACCTTGCTGGGGTCATCTGACCCCAGTTGTCTTTCCTGCCTGGTGCAGGGGGCTGGACCCCATGATCTTCCAAGGCCCCTTCTGGTCTTATAATCTATGAATCTATGAATCTACATCCAGAAAGAATGAGAAAAAGTTCATAAAGATGTGATAAAGTAGCAGTTGTTGCAATCTAATCTTTTTATGAAGAAGGACAGTTATTGCCATCTTTATTGGCATCTAAAGCAGTGTCAAACAGGACTGGTTTGCCAGTGGAGAGGAGGTTCCTTATAAAAAAACTCCAAATAAAAGTAAAGGAAATGCAATAAAGCGATTGTTAAAATACAAGCCGCATTTAATATGCTACATTGTAAAATCCTTTTCCTTTTTATTCTGATCTTTAAGACATTGTTAACAGGATTTTAATGGTCTCGCTTGCTTGCAAGGGACTACGAATACTGAGGTCTCTGTGAAATTCTGGATCTTGTGCAACCGTCCAGAGGTGTACAGTAATGTCAGGTGAAATGCCTTTGATTCCCTGGGCCCATCCGTGCCACCGGAATTGATATACCACTATTGAAATGGGAAAAAGGAGACTGACTTTGTCTTTCTGATTTTGCCCCTCCTTTGCGGTGTGCCTGGCAGATCACTTCTCCTCACTGATAACAATTCAGGGAACAGCTCCAAGAGCACCTCAGGTGAAGGCTGTCAAATATTATTTACATCTTCACTGCTTAACTCAGCATCAGCCGGCTTTGCAACCATAAAGATACTCTTGGAAAGTGATGCCTTGCATTTTGTGACAAATCATTTGGTGAATTCCTCTCATTTAGTAGGATCGGTGTAGTAGTAGGATCGACCATGTAGGAGCCAGCCAAGAATAGGGTCCCTTTGTGCTTGGCAGAATACAAACACACAGTACTAGTGCGCTGTGTCTGTTAGTAGTCCATCCATCCTTTCTGCTCACCTCCAGCGTACTGGCATATACTGCCTTGGGTAGGACCTTGGCCATGCCATGTGATTAACAGTAGTATTCTCTTTTTTACCATCTCTGGAGGAAAAAGCCAACTTAAAAAGATTTTCCAGCTCCTCTCATATTTCAGGTGTCATTGGCACACGGATGTTTAGTCCAATTGTGTCTGATATCTCAGCAATACAGTAATATTTTTCTGTGAAGCATATGTTAGGAAGACAGAAACATGGGACTGTGAGGGGCCTCATGGGCAATTGAGTCCAGCCCCGTATTTGAGTCCAGTATTTCACAGCAAGCAAGCATCCACTAAAATACTACTTCAAACCATTACAAGACAAAACTAGAAACATCAAGGGCACTCCACAAAATGCTGGAGGTCTGTTCAGGACACAGCCCAGGTGCCCTGAGTGCCTCAGTACTACCATGCAATGAGAGGCTGGCCTACAAGAGCACCGGTTAGAGCTAAACTTATTTTTCTCACCTGGGCCAGGGTTACAGAAATTAATTCTTCCAAGCCCATCATAGAGGTCAGCATTCACTAACACCCAGAGAAGAAACTCCCATAATTAAATGCAAAGGCGTCAATAGCTGTTTCTACATCTAAATTTTCAGTAAAAAAAAACATGTTCCTGTTACCCTTGTTTACTGATTAGCAGATGGAGAGTGTCAGGAATGGGTACAATGGAAGAACTTGGAGATGGACAAACACACAACCTGCTAGTGTGAATTTAACCAGCGACTTGAAAAGTTTCCCTCAAAAGACTTAAAATGGTAGTTTCCCCAAGTGTGGCCTTGTTTATAAAGCTGTAAATGATCCGCAGCTGGTCTGGGGATTGCCACTGAACCTGAGCTCAGAACAGCTCTGGTAGAGGGCACAGTCCCTCACTGCAGTATGGTTGGGACTTGATGCACCCAGTGACCAGGTACAGACATATACTTTTACCCGTATGAGCGATCGGAAACTGGTCTATACCCGTAATAGAACAGAAGGTTGGCACAAAACCAGTCTGCGTTGGTAACAGAAGAGAAGTTCAGTACACCTAGACTGGTTTAAAAGCAGCAGAACTTGGTCTATGATTTGCACCCCCCAGCAAAGGGCCAATGTGCATTCTGTTCACCACCAATCTAAACTAACCGCTTACAGAAAACGGCCAAACTTAGATCAAATCCATCTCAAGCTTTTTCAATGTCTGTACCTAGCCAGCACATGGGAAGATAAGCATAGGAAAAGTGTAAGCAGGGAATATTTGGGTTGATGTAGAAGACCTCAGATAGACGGGGTGTGTGTTAGGGGGATTTTAGGGGTGAAACCCTCTCTTGCAGGGCAGGGCGTTCTGAACGGGGAAGCCCCTGTCTCCCAGCTGAGGGGTGCATGGCGCGTCTCAGAAAAATTGGATCAACAGACAACTCTGAAGCCTCAAAAGGGTTGAGCACTGCTGGTTTAAACCAAAGAAAGCACAAGTCACAAGTGGGGGGTAGTTCTCAAGATTGCAGCTTTCCAGTCCCTCGCACTCTTTGAGCACCGCTTCCTTGCAGGCCAATTGTCTTTGAATGCAGGTTACTGACTGCTGCAGCCCCATCTTGGCAGAGCACCTGTTCCCATCCCTACAAGCTGAATCTGCACGGAGCAGGCATGTCGGAAATCCCGTATTTCGGAGCGCAAGGAGAGGGGCTGCTCTGCATTCCACAGCTGAGGGCATGGGGGAGTGGGCCAGGCATCTCAGCGCAAGGAGCAGCTGCTTCCAAATATGTTCTCACTTGTCATTGTCAAGGCAGCAGGAATGGATATTGGGAAGCCTGGAAAGCAAAGGGGACTCGGGGCTTTAGGGCGGGAGAAGGAGTCTCTGAAATAAGTCTCCCGGGCTGCAGCATGAGTGCTTGGGGGGCAGCTGGAAGGGGATGCATATCAGAGAGGGATCTTGTGTTCCTAAATTGAACAGACTGGGGCCAGGAAGTTCAGGAGATCAGGAAGGGGCTGGGTACCTTGAGGAGGAAGGGTTCTTGGATTATTCTATACAGAACCTTTTTATTGCTCTTCTGCCCGGTATTCATTTAAATTGTCGCAAACCAAGGGATTTTCACGATGGTACTGGTTCTTCAGCCCAATGTGTTTTGTACTTAGATATTTCCTCCTCAGATTAAGCTTAATTGTTCCTTCTCCAAAGACATCCTGTTACTCAAATTCCATCCCATTACCCCTGCATAATCCCTCTCCATCAGTCAGGGTCATCTTCTTTAACTGTCACCCCCTTAACCACAATGATTTCACCGTGATGTGTGACCTAGAAGTGAATGCACCGTTTTCTGCGCTGGCCACTTGTATCAGTTTTTAAAGCAATTTCATTAAATTCATTAAATCGTGTACACTCTCCAAGTCTGATTAAGACTGGCTGGTGGAAGGGCTAGAAGGGCAGGCTGGCTCGTCAACATCATTAAGCAAAGCTTAAAGGCCTTTTTTTCTATCCTGCCTTTCTCCAACTTGGGGGAAGAGCACATTGTCAGCTCTTTGGGGCAGGGACCGTCTTTATGTTAGGTATTTGCACAGCACCTAGCACAGTGCAGTTTGCTCCAGGACGAGGACTACTATGTGCGACCACACAACGGCTAGAAAAGGCAAATCTGAGACGGAACAGATTAATTAGTCCTTGGTCTCCTCGCTTTGTGTTGTCTTTACCAAACATACACTTTCCAGTTACTTTAATGGACAAACCTGCTGTACCCAAGACTTGCTCGTGCTCAGCGGTAACATTATGCGTTTCACTGTGCATGCCTGTGGCCCCCCCAAGCTGTAACATGAGCCTGGAGGAATAAAAACACCGACAGGCCAAGGCAGCCCTGAGCTACTTACACATCCTGTCCCAGGGGCTTCTTCTGTGTCCACTTCAGCTGACTTCTGATTGACTTAAGGTGAAATGAATTATGGTAAGCCTTATTTAGGCTATACCAAATGTCTCTCACAGCCTGTGTGCTGATTGATTAAAGTAATTACATTAACTTGATTCAAAAAATAATCACTAGAAACCAGGCTAAGTGTCTTCTATAGAAAGGCCCTCAGAGGGGTGTAGGCAGTAATACAAATGGGGGTGGGCAACCTGAGCTCCAGCCCCAGGGGGTGGCAATTGTGAGAGGGGCACAAGAAAGGCAACTACTGCTCATGGCACTTACTGAACTTAAAATGCCTCCATTTTTCAGTCTTTCTGGTACTAATTGACATCTATAACTCAGCACACTATTGCATGCATGGTAACATGAGCAGAGATATTATCTTTCTTGGTCATGACCTGGTAGGGTGGTGTATATAACCTCAAATCACACCAGGGCATTATTGCACAAGGGGATTGCCTCCTGAATATGCCACTCCTAGGGGAAGATCCACGTGACGAAGCCCCAGCACCGTCTTTCAGCACCAGCCCCTCACTGCCTCCAGGTCCTCCTGGCTCATGCCCGTGGTTTCCCTGTCCTAGTCAATGCCTCTCTCCCCTTTAGATCCAGCTGAATGAGGAACCATTAGGGTATCTCAGATTTGGTCTTTCCCTGCACCTCAGGCTGATATCCACACGTTAGGTAGAGACTCACATCCTCTACTAGTTCTCTTCCAACAAGGTGTTAACAACAACGAGCGACGACCACTCTAAACTCAGCCCCAAACTATTCATTTACCATTAGCCTTTGGTTGTAGACTTCTGTCCAGTTTTCAGTCCATCCTGGCCACGCTAAGTTTGAAACTTCCTTCCTTGAAAAAAAGAAAAGAAAAAAAATCAAGAATGCATCCGACTCCTGTATTTTGGAAATCATAATATAGGATTGGCCAGAAACCTCCCCATCGGGCTCAGGACCCACCGTAATACTGAGAAACAGTTTCTGCTTTGGAGAGCTCTCACTCCTAGGCTCTCCAGCTTAGGAAGACGAAAGGGATATTTGTCCCCTTGAGCCCACTATTTGTCACCTTGAGCCTCAGTGGGTTCGTCACCCACTGAGGCCATTGAGCAGGTAGCATAGTTAATGGGACAGAAGTGGTCAAAGCACCTTTCTTACATGAGGGGGATGGAGATCTCCATTGTTAGACTGAAGAACTCAGTTTAACTCCCCCCCAAGAAAAAGATCTGAACTAAATGCCAATTCTGTCTGAACCCTTTGTTGAACATATACAGCTTGGGGCCCCAGTCCGAGCCTTACAGGATTAAGCAGTTCATAGAAAACTGTAGGGCTACCTAAAAAACTACAAGATATCCTGGTCCAATTGAAGTTTACTTCAGTGGGGCCAGGATTTTACCCACCATGCTTTACAACTCATGCCTTCTTCTGGCAAAAACCATTCATAGGACCATCAACTAAGGAGTAGAGATGGGTTCAGACGGGCAACTTCCTGTGAAGAGTTTTGAACAGACAACCTCTCAGTGAGGTGCAGCTCTACCCCGCCTTCAGCCAACTGCAATCATCCAAGAAGAGACCGAGAAGTATCTGCGGGAGATGATGAACTGCACTACGGTTAGAGGAATTTGCTACATCCAGACTCCTCACTGCCATTCTGCTTATGTACAAGTAATTACATTAGACTGAATAACAGAATTATAGAAAAGTCAGGCTGGCGGGGCCCTTAGCAGGTCACGTCTAGCCCAGCCCATGACCTCTTTACTAAAAGGCACTTGGGAGGCGGTGAAGAGCAGGGAACCAGAGACAGCATCTTAAGAGTCTCTTCAACACAGCCCTTTGAACGTCTGCTTCTACACTGCGACAGACCCCTAGGGCCTTTTCCCAGCTGATAATCCCTGTGGTAAATTATGTTCTTTCCATGCTACAGTGTTAGCTGTGTGCTACTTCAACCGTTAAATGCTTGGTTTGAACCTGTACCTTTTTGTTGCAGTTGGCTCTATGATGTTAGTTAAAAAGAGACCAGGAGTAAAGAAGATACAGCCATTTGAGCTAGTGGCTGTGTGGCTCGCATGCCATCCTGTGCTTCATACATTTAAGATTTTCAGACAATGTAAAATGCAGACCACATATCGAAGCGCATTTGAGTGATTCTAGCCCATTGGGGTCCCTATAGGTCCCTATCTAAATTGCATCCTGTGGTCAGCAGAAGCCTGGAGGCGACTCCTTGCTGTATGCAATAGCATTTCCCCCTCTTACAGAAGAGCTGTCTACTGAAAGGCAGAAACGACTTTGGATCCTGTTCTTGAAAGTAGCCTCAAAGGCTTGGGCCTCGGAACAGGCTCTGGAGACCAAGAGAAGCTTTGTCCCTGGCAATTTCCTCAATGGACTGGTATCTTTAGACTGAGCTCAGCTCTGACTTGTAGCTACTTTTCCCCTGTGGCTGTGAATGTATGAGCAGCCCCTGCAAGGGCCCTCCCGCCTTACTCCTTTTAACATCGTAAGGTGACCCCATGCCGGCCCAGAACACGCTCGCCTCTCACCCACACATACAGTGTCGCCTTTGTGTTGTTACCATCAGTGACCATCCATCACTGTTTAACATGACAGCAGGCAGCAGAGCTGTAATCCCCCCGCCGGCTCATCATTACTGAGCCACATGAGCTGCCTCGGCTCACTAGTGCTCGCCTGCTGTGAATGTGGGCAGGAAGGAGCCGCAGCACCCTCGGGTCCCAAGGTGTGAAAGCAGCTGCAAAGTGAGAGCATGCAGGTCTTGCTCCATTCCTTCCTCTCACCCTCAACCTCCTCTTGGGCCAGCAGGCACAATCGTGTCACTAGGACTGAGAATGAAATTTAGTTAAGACAGATTGCCACACCCAGGTGAGCAAGGACTTGGCACTGCTAGCAGATCCATGTTGTGCTGATCTTCAGAGGCCATGACTCTGTCCAGCCCTGTGTAAAGACACTGGTTCCTTAACTCAAGTTACAGCAGATCATGCTTTTAGCTCCGGAGGCCACGGGTTGCATTATCCAGAACGGCAGCCATCATACAAGGCTAGTTGCACCTCATAATAGCACCAGAGGATTCAGCAGGGGCAGGTCAGGAACCGCGCTGCCTTGGCAGGGAGGCACAGGTCAGTGTCTAGAGTACTGGGCTGTGATCATCTCTGGTGTAAATGCAGCAGTCAGTGGTGCTATTGAAAATGTAGCCAGGGCAGGGGCTGCTTCACCCAGAGCTGGGCACCTTGCTGCATCAGGCAGCACACAGAACAGCAGCGAGAAGGTGAGAGTGAGAGCCAGCAGAGACCATCCAGTCCATGCATCTGCTAAAGAAGCTCTGGGAGCCCGGGGAGCTCAGGGTGCAGCTGCAGAAGTTCAGTGGGGTGCACATCCCTTTAAAGGTTGTAATGGTTACTGCTCCTGAATGCTCTCCTCCAGCCTCACAGCCAGTCGTAGCACTTGGCTGGCAACTACCGCTGCACCCGCATACTCCCAGGAGCTTTCCCCAGGAAAGCTGTGGCTGCAAATGAGGCCTCTAAGGAAGGCCATTCCCAAGTTGCCTTGGCTGTACCCTCTCCCTGCCAGCATCCCACTCTATTTATACAGCACTGATATCTTATGGGGCATCAGGGCTAGGGACAGACATTACACATAAACTGGTTTAAGTGATCAGAAACTGGTTTAAATTTGTTACAGAACAGCTGTTCAGTGCACGTAAACCAGTTTGAAAATGGCTGAAGCTGGTTTGAGATAAACCTGGTTGAATGTAGTATCAGACTTAAATGATTTGGCTCAAACTGGCTTATGCATTGTCTTTCTCAGACCCCTTGCTGGTTTAAGATGAACCAGACCCTCCAGCATCCCAACATGCTCTCTGGGCTGGGTGGGGCTCTCTGCTCCACTGCAGGGTTGGCCCCTCCCCTCTGCTCCCTGGCTGGAGCTTGACACAGACTTGCAGGCACAAAGCATCTTCCTGGCTTCTCCCCTTGAAGCAGGGATTATTCCCCCCTCCCCTTTGCCTTATGCAGACACCTCAGCATTAGCTTGCAGACCAGATGCTGGCTAAGGTCCATGCTGTGGGACAGGCAGACAGGCTTTTTGGAGCTACTCAACAGGTAGCTTAATGCCCTTCCTTGGAACAGCTGTTTAAGAAAAGCTCCATTAATTAATGGAGAGAGGCTTTGTTTTCTTAGTGAGTTGATAACCACTGCGTTAAGGGTGATAAACATTCCTTGCTGGGCAGTTGGGGGTGGTGAATAATCAGAGCATCCTGCCAGGGTCTGGCCATGCCCACTCTAGGTCAGCAGTGTGCAAGGAAAGGGAGGGCTGCTCTAGCACCTCTCAGCTTCTAGCCTGAGCCACTGCAGGCATGTCCCTGCATTTCTGGGATGTCTGCCTGGGTTATAAACTGATTTAGCCTAGCCAGGTTAGGTTAACCTGCAAAGATTGAATCAATTCAGGCTTAGGCTTTTTGAATGACTGTCCCTAGCCCTAAAGGAGGGTGTTTTGCAGCATTCTAGTCCCCAAATCCACAGGATTTCCAGCTTAACATTAAAGAGGTAAGTCAGACCTGTTATCTTCTGCAGGAGAAGGGGGGGGCAGACATCACTCTATATGGGGTATAAATTCACCTATGGTTTTCAGAAAAATTCTGAAACATCTAGGATGATGTAGTTGTGGATCTCAGCCCTTCTTGCTAGAGATGAAGATGACTTCCAATTAGAGTATTCTGTATCCCACACTGCTGCCAGACACAATTCAGGAGGTGGAAATGAAAGTTTAATATCTGTCCCTCCATCCCTTGCTGGAGTGGGGAGACTGAAGTAGAGAAGAGACAGAGCAAGCTCCTTCACTGCTCTCTCACAGAGGGAGACAGGTAAAGAGAGGGGCAGAGCATACATTGTCATATAGAACAAGGGGGTAGCAACCATTTTGCTCCCAGGGCCAGGGAAAGACATGACATGGGTCTGATAATTTAATTTAGGGATTCTTGCAACCAGCAGACATGCATCAAGGCAGCTCCACACCCAGGGTGGCTGCAATGCCTGGGGTAGCGCCAGCTGCTGCATCAATTGCAGGACTGCAGTAGTTACAGTGACATCAATTTACCATGAACATTTTCATGTTTTCATGGTTTTTTTCAGGTTAATAAATAATGATATAACAAGATTGGGTCAGGAATAGATCCCTTTTAGACTTCACAATGAACTGGAGGAGGAGGATTCCCCGTTGAGAATAACTTGTGGAATCCTATCAGTTAGCCAGTTTTGAGTCTGTGCGATAGGTTGATTTCGGATAGTACTAAATTTAATCAGCATGTCGTGCAGAAATGTGTTATACACCTGATAGAAATCAAAGTATAGTATATCGGCACCATTTTCTAAACAACCAGACTTGTAATCTCATCTAAAAATAAATCATGTTTGTTTTACAACACCCATTTTCCATAGAGCTACTATTCTTTTTCCCCCTCTTAGATGCCTGTTTCTCCCAGGCAACCCTCAGCCAGCTCTCTCTTTCTCACTCTCTCTCGAAGTAACAGGGATTAGGAGCCCCTATTACAATATATAAACATATTTATGCCTTCCTAGACCAACTCTTTTAAAACTCTGGGGAGTCAGTTATCTTATCCTGAAAATTAAAATTGTTTAACTTTGTTTAACATCTTCCCTAATTAACGTTAGACTAATGAGTACTTCATTGTAGGTGTAAGGTCAGCACACACCTTCTAATTTCTCTCCAGTCTTCGGACAGAAACGTTTAGTGACTACATCTCTTCTGAATCATTAATGTCAATGGTAGCACTTCCATCTAGCAAAGGTGTGACACAATTGCTGGGATTTCTTTTGTTCCTGATATATTTAAAGAATTTCTTCTTATTGTCCTTAACCCTGCTAGCCAGTAGCCACAGATCTGACACCGATGACAGAGTTGCTCAGACTATGAAGTTCAAACTTCACCACAATGGTTCTCCCAGTGGTTTGATAGC
>JAGPOW010001998.1:4126115-4150902 GCA_030014935.1 Caiman crocodilus | reverse complement strand
GCCTCTGATGACGTGACAGATCTTTAGCAGATGACAGTTTAGCCCTCACAGGCTGGATTACAGTTCCTCCAGACACGGGGCTTCAGCCCCTTCTCTGTGTCTCTGCAAGTGTTCGACACCACTGTGGTGTCCAGTCCCATCAGGATGGCAAACACTATGCTGGGAGAACCCAGATTGCTTTAAACGAAAAGCAGAAGGTGCAGGAGTGAAGTCGTTAATGAGTGACTCTCAGCCAAAGCAATCATCATTTGGTGATGGGGTGGGGGTCATGCTGGCTGAATGGTTTTGCTCAGGTCACACAGGACTCCAAGGGGCTGGAGGAGCTGGTGTAGTGATCCTGAAATGGGCTTTAACACTATTATCTACCTGACTTATTCTGAAGTCTGCACTCTACTTCCGTGCAACAGAGGGAAAGGCACAGTGCAGGGGCGTCCAAGCATGCAGCCTGCAGGCTGAGCCCAGACTGTGGAGCTGTCCCCTCCAGTCCGAGGGGCTCCAGGGAATTAGCAGGGGGAGGAAGCTGCTGCAGAATCTGGGGCTACAGGACTCCTTGGGGCATGAGCGTGGAGATGGGGGGGCTAAGCAAGGGCTATACCAACACAAGCCCACTTGACCCACCACCACTTGGCCTGCCACCTCGGTCACTGGCCCCCCCTACTGCCACCACTGCTTGCATCACACCATCACTAGATCACTTCCAGGATCTGACCTGGGATGGTGAATTTGACAGTCTTGGCATAGTGGATACACACTTGGAAGTGAGGTTATGTAGATGTTTGCACACTCCAGGAAGCAACATAGCATAGTTGGGGACATGGGGAGAGACTGCAGGTTGGACCTGAGAGCCTGTAGGGATCTACTGTGATCTTTGTGTCTCTGGTGATGACATAGCATATGTGCTGGTGGGGAAAGAAGAATGCCAGGATTGGACTGGAAAGGGCCAGGATCCCAAGAGTAACATCCTCCCATGGCTGACACTCTCACTCCTTTTAGAAGTTGAATAGGTGCCACTTTTCCAGCGGTTGCTGATGAATGGGAGACTTGGAAAGGGGCCAGTCCTTAGAAATAAGCTGCTGGAGGCTTTGATTTCAGACTGTACTAACAGCAGATTCTAAAAATGCTAGAGATGTGCTTGAAGTCACCAGGAGTTTAAGTATGCGGGTTAAGAAATGAATGTTAAACAGCAAGTTCCTCCCACAGGGAGGGGGTTTTGGGGAAGGAAAATATTGTCACATTTTGCCCTTCCCTTTGCTGACATTCTTTCCACTGACCAATCCCTCTGCTGGTATTTGGCCTGAAGCACTGGACTGGCTTTCCCTGAATAGGAGAATATGGTCAGCATTTTTTTATGTTCCTCCTGGATTAAAAATGATATCTAAATTAAATACAAAGATGGAGAGATGAGGTCTAGTGGGCAAAGTACAGAAGCCAGATTAATCCTGGCACTGCCATTACTTCACAACGTGGGCTTGGCCAAGTTATTTTTTCGCTCCGTGCCTCAGTTTCCCTGTTTGCAAAGTGGGACAACAGCTCCCTCATCAGGGAATACCAAAGCTTCATTAGCGGACATCTACAAAGTGTCATGAGCTTGTAGAGAAGAGGAAAGGCTCTAACCGCTGTTGAAGGACATGGTTATTGTCTTCAGTCACTGAAATGTGCAGTTCAAAGCCCTATAGTGTCTATGTTGTCCATGGTCCACAATCATAAAGGGATACAGATGATAGAAGGTATGTGCCTTTTCTTTAACTTGTGTTTCAATACAGTCCCACCTAAAAGAATAGGTTTCATAGTTTCATAGTGTCTAGAGTCGGAAGGGACCTGGGCAGATCAGGTTTATGTGAAGCCATCACATAATTTTATCACAGTTCTACGTATCCTAGCACTTAGGCAAGAATGAATTTAGACTTTGTAAAAAATGATACATACACTCAGTGCATCCACCATGTTGAAAGAGATGCATGTTCACATCCGAATCCCTTCTGTAGATGTTTGTTATCCACAAACTAGGCTTCCCTACGCTTAAGTACTAAGGGGCTTGAAGTACTCTGAGCACAGCTGCTTAGGGAGAAGAAGCCTACCTCTTGTTCAATGGGCTGGTAGTTAGAGCTCTTGTCCAGTGATGGTCAAGCAGGTGTCACTACGCTCACGTGTCAGAAGCATGAGGGC
Source organism: Caiman crocodilus (assembly GCA_030014935.1). Classification (NCBI taxonomy): domain Eukaryota; kingdom Metazoa; phylum Chordata; order Crocodylia; family Alligatoridae; genus Caiman; species Caiman crocodilus. The sequence goes on along the minus strand of JAGPOW010001998.1, from coordinate 4,148,736 downwards.
CGGAAAGCCAGCAACAGGTATAACGATCAATGTCAATAAGACCTTGGGCACCCAAAGGAGGGCCGTAAAGGCAGTCATAGATGATGTGGTTGGAAATCTGAGCTTGAGCACCACAGCTGCAGCCAGTGTTGTTGGAGAGGCCCCAAGAGTGCATGCTCACCTCAAACCATCTAACGCCCATTCTGAGATGGTTAAGACAGTCCAGGCCCTGCAGGGCAGCTCCCGTCCTAGGGGGGTGAAGTTCTTTAGCTGCAGTTCTTGAGCAGTATATTTCCTACTCCACTGATGGGAGGTCTGTGCTGTAGGTGATATGGCATCTTCAGATTCGATGAGCTTGTTGGCTTAAGTGGAGAATGGATTTCGAGTCTTCAGGTTGTAGTTGGTTTTCTGGGTTGTGGCTACTAAGTTGGAGTGCAAAGAATGGTCCAGTTCTTGGGCTTTGAGGACTGAGGCCAGGGTAGCAGCTTGTCTTCTGATGTTGGAGGAGGACTGGCAAGCAGTCACTGGAGTTGGTATAAGGTTTCCGGTGATGGTCCTCATGACACTGGTAAGTGTGGAATTCACTAACTTAGTGTGCATGCTCAAGCCTCATACTGGTGCAGAGTACTCAGCAGGAGCACACACAGGTGCCAAAGTAAAGGTGTAAAGTGTTTGGAAACTTGCACCCCAGATGGATGCAGCCAGCAAAGTGATGGATGCTAGCAGGAGCTCCTCTGCTATTAACCTTACCCTGGATCCTTTCCAGATGGTGTCGGTAGGTAAGGTAAAGTCCAGCTCAACTCCCAAAGAAGTGATGGTGTGACAATGTTCAAGTGTCTGGTCATCAATCTTGACTTTGATTTCTTTCTTCAGTTGTTATTTAGGTGGAAGGCGGTTGCAACTGTTTTAGTGAGTCTGAGCTGGAGACGCCATTTATAGTAGTCAGCAAGGGTCCTCATATCTGGTGTCAAAGTGGATTCAGTAGCTTCCCATCACTTGCTTGGTTTGGTGAGAACCAGGTCATCAGTATAGCCATCCTTCCTGGACTGGATGTCAGGCAGGTCAACAATGTACACGTTGAAAATCAATGGGGAAAGTACTGAGCTTTGCGGGATGTCATTCTTAATACTTCCAGGGCAGCTTTCCTGTCCATAGATGGTCTTGAGGGTGAAACTGCGTTTCTGAAGTATGTGCATAATACAGCCGACGATCATTTTGTCAGGTATCATCGTCTATTAAGTAGGAGACAGGTTCTAGGCCCAACACACCCTGAGCGGGGTTGAACTGACTTCTTTTACTTGCCAGGAGAGTGCCCAGGCTGCCAAACTAGGGAGGAGAAAGGTATTACTACAGGCAAAGGTAAGACAAGAGAAGAAATTGGGGCTGTCAGGGACCTCTTCCAGGACAGCAGGAACAGAGATAAAGCATACAAGGAAGCCAAAAGCAAAACAGCTGGGAGGAAAGAAGACAGGATTAAAGGAGGGGGATAGAGGTGGGGGAGCATATGGGCACACCTTTCTCACTGTGATAGTAGATAGTGTAGATAGGTTGGAATGGCGGGATGGACGGATGGGTGTGCGGGAGAGCAATGGGCAGCGGTCCCAGGACAGGAAGGAGAGGGGTAGGAGCACCAGAAGGAGTCATGGGCTAGTGACGATGAAAGGGGATGCTCAGAGAGGGATCTGGGGCATAGGCAGGGTGCAACCTTTGGAACAAAGCAGCTTTATTCTCCCCTCATATTCCTTCTACACCTTCCTTCCAGCTGCACTGGGACTTCTCGGCATGCCAAGAGTGCCGGCCCAGGCCTCAAGTCAAGAGAGTAACCCATCTGATCAGTCAGACATAGCCGTGGGTCTGAGGACGACCAGGTAAATGGACAGGCAGAGCACGGGAAGGCAGTGAAGTGGGACAGCAGAGGCACAAAGTGAGAAGTAGAGCAGGGTGAGGTGGCAGGCATGGGCGGGTGGCGTAAGGGGCACACTGAGCAGCCTGCTAGAGCGAGGGGCAGGTGAGGTGATGGATGGAGCAAAGCAGGGCTGGAGCAGGGGGAGTGCAGCTGTACAGTAAGCATGAAGCCGAGGGCAAAGTGGGGAAGGCAACAGGCAAAGCGGGGAAGGCAAGGGGCAAAGTTTGAGAGGTGGAAGAGGTGCTGGTGGGGGATGAGCGAGATGAGGTCCAAGACAGGCACAACGTGAATGAAGGGCAGAGTAGCTGCGAGGCCACTGGCATGAAGGTGAGGGGAAAGGCAAAGTGGGCACGAGGAGCAGATGGGCTGTAAGGTGACAGGCAGTGCAGCGAGGAGCAGAGCGGGTGCAAAGGGAAGAGCAGAGCGGCTGCGGGGCACTAGGCACAGCGCAGGGCCGGGAAAGAGTGGCTATCAGACGAGGAGCAGAGTGGGGTTGCCGTGATGGGCGCAGGTGGCGAGGTGAAGGGTAGAGCGGGTGAGGTGGGGTGTGAGAGGGGCACCTGCAGCGCCTCCTCCAGCCCGGGGAAGAAGCTGAGCTTGCCTTTTTCCCTCTTGAGCACGGCTCTGGGCTCTTCCTTCCTAGCTCTGGGACACACTGGGAGGCCCTGGCTCTGGCCCGGAGCAGTAACTGAAAGGAGCAGATGATGCAGGAATGCAGCAAGGAGCTGCCAGCCCCGCAGCAGCCTGAGCATCAATACCACCGCACTGAGAAGCAGCGAGAAGGAATCAAACGAGGCCGTTGTTTGTGGGGTGGCTGAGCTGCTCTCCAGCACATGCCAGCTCCCCCGTCCCCCCCTTGGACAAAGTGCAGGCCCAGGCAGCCTAATCCCCACAGGGAGAGCTCATGAAATCAGATGGACAAGTTTTGATGTGAGGCAGCAGCTTAGAGCAGGCTCAGGTTTCCTTTAGGTTTTCTATATTTATCTCTGTGATTTAATGCCAGCGCCAGGATTTAAATGCCACCAAACAGTTGGTGCGAGGAGACAGAGCAGCCGCCACCGAGCTGCACACTCCAAGGAGGCTGCTCCCCCACGAGCCACTTGCCCATGGAGCTCTTTGAGACCAACGCTTATTTCTTTCCAGACCAGAGATTTTACGATGGCGAAAACTACTTGAGCTCCCGCTTGCAGGGCTACGAACAGGCAGTGTACCAAGAGCGGCCTGGCATGGGGCTATGCCCGGAGAGCAGGGCAGGGCTGGAGGAGAAGGGCTCTCCCACACCAGAGCACTGTCCTGGCCAGTGCCTGCCATGGGCATGCAAGATCTGCAAGAGGAAAACGGTTTCCATTGACAGGCGCCGCGCTGCCACCCTACGGGAGAAGCGGAGGTTAAAAAAAGTGAATGAGGCCTTTGAAGCCCTGAAACGGAGCACTTTACTGAACCCCAACCAGCGGCTGCCCAAGGTGGAGATCCTGCGCAGTGCCATACAGTACATTGAGCGCCTGCAGAGCCTGCTGAGCACCCTGAACCAGCAGGAGCGGGAGCAGAGGGACCTACGCTACCGCAGCACCACCTCTCAGCCAGGGGTAAGTGACCACTGCCCACCCAGGGGATGGCATTGCTTCTCTGGGCCCTGGCCCTGCGACAGCACCGCTCTCCTAGCCAGCACCTATCTCTAGGGACCAGGAGCAGGGAGACCACTGCTTCCCACAGGCACCGTGAGCGCCATTTATAGCCACACACCTGCCCCTAGTTCAGGAACAGATGGGAGACAGGCGACAATGGCAGAGACTGGTGACATTGGAAAGTAGGCTGGCAAAGGGGACAACACACCAGGACTGGAAGCAGCACTGGTGCAAAGGTTTCTAGTCCTTCAGCCTAGCATAGTTGGCCAAACTTTTAACCTGTTCCACAGGAACTCTCCAAATCCCTTCTAGCAATGCCTGTGAGCAAGCCAAGAGGACTCTCCAGACATCCCACTTTGCAGGGGACAGTGCTTCATTTGTCCCTGTTGCAAAAGTTTGAAACGTAACCAAGTGCAGCCTCTGACGAGGTGGCACCACCCAGGAAAGAGGCAATAGATTGGAAAGGCACCGGAATATTGTGGGTACCCCACCATGTATATTCCTGCATGTAGACATACCAGGCCAGGTTCCCAACAAGTGCTTGCTACTTTGTGCCGCTCTGGGAATGAAAAAATAGGTTTGCATGCAGCTAAAGCATCGCTGGAGTGGCACACAGCAGCTGGAGGGTGCTGGTGAATCTACTGATCCTGTCTTCGTGATGACTGTCTTGGATCATAATGGCTGGCTGCTAAACACTCTAGGCAATAGCACAGTTATTTCCCTCTGCTGGACTCAGCTTGACTTGGGCATGCACAGAACAACTGTCCATGCCATCTTGAAAGCTAATGAGTTGATGCAGATGGTCCTTGAGAGGCAAGCAAAGGAGAGTGCAAAAGGACGTTGGGCGCGTCTGGGAGTAGGGCCACCTGTTGTGGACATTTGTCTTATTGAATATACTGCACAAGGGTATCTGGGTCCCAATCATTCTTGCTAACCCCAAGCATTCAGAAATCATGAGTTGGGCCCCCTAAAACCATGGGCTTGACTCTAAAAATCATAAGATTTTCTTTCTTTTAAATGATAATTCCAGGTTCTTTTGGTCTGCTGTCCGGTTTCTGAAGCAGGTCATGGTTGTGTCCAGAACAATGAAAGTGAAACATGTACTTTAAACAAAGAAAAGTGGAGAGTCTTCTGTGTTCATTTGGCACTGGGGACTCAAGTTAAACACCAGATATCATAGGACTCACAATAAAATCATGAGATTTGTCATCATTGCAAGATTTAGGTGATGCCTTGCATGTTTTAGGAAACGAAAACCTGAATTGTGTTCCAGGCCCCATCTTGAGAAGCGTTCAGCACCCTCCCGTCAGCAGCTCTCTGCAGGAGCGGAGGAGCTCAGCTCTTCTCTGGAAGAACCCTTTGCTGCTCATGCTCTGTACCTTTTACTGCTGGAGGCACAGATCTGGGTGCAAACTGCTTCCACTTTCTTGATTTGCTACCTTTCTTTCATTATACAGAAAACATGAGAAACGATTAAAAGGCTCCACAGCTGAGCAACCAGATGAAGCAAAGATAAAGGAACAAAGATGTGAAAATAGGCTTGAGTGGGATAAATTTATTTGCGTTAGTCTTGTCCTGTCGGTGCCTATGCAACTGAGTTAATGCAACCTGCTCGTCAAAAGAACAAAGTGAATCAGCCAATTCTACTTGCAGAACCTCAGGGCTACGAACTATTTTTAACTTGTTTAACCTTCCATACGCCTCCTCCTCCTCACACTCCTGGGTAGCAGGCATCAGAAGTGTTTAATTTAAATATTAAACATATCTAAAAATATTGGCAAAGAAGTCGCGTCTGTTAAAACTTTCTGGGGTTTTTTCCATCAAAGAAAGCAAAAGTAAACCTGCATATTGCGGGGCTGCAAACTGACAATTTTTGTTTTGCATTTTTTATTTTTTCTCTTGCTTCATATTTTCCTTTTCTGCTCATTTTCACAGAGATTAAAACAATGACACAGACAAATAACCCCAATTTGTTGAAAATGAAAGTTAAAATGGAAAAAAATAAAACCAAAATTTTTACTAAAAATGAAATTAAACAATTTAGCTACCCTCCCAATGCAAACTAATAAATCCATGAATGATCCATTCCTTAGAGGATATATATTATTTTTCAACTGAACCCATTTCTGGGAGAATAGAGCACATGTGTGGTTTGCCTAAGTTCACTGGTACAATGCAAATCACTTCAGTACCACATAGTGCTGAGCAAAATCCTATTTCAATTAACTAACCTATCCTAATTCTGTTAAATAACTTTGGAAGAACTCTAAATGAAGTCATGATTGTGTTATTTATCCTGCAAAATAGATATTTGTTTTCCTATAATAAGACAGCTAGCTTGCTACCTTGAAGTATAATCACAATGAAACCATACGACAGGTAGCTTTAAATCTCTGTATAAGATAGTTGAGATCAACCTTATATTTTGACCACTTGGGTTTAGCTTAGCCAGCTGGACAGAAGTGCAAATAACAGTGTCTTGTTTCCATTGGGATTTCCACTGAGATCTAACAGTCTCTGGTTTAGTATCGCAATGGAAAATCACAACTCTTGTTGCAGCAAAGAGTGTCTCAGAATTTAAGTTGCCAAATTGGGCTTTAAAATGCCCTGTGATTTTGTACACTGTGTGATGACATTCGGACCTTTGCAAATATATTCCTATTTTTAGTTTGTTGGCCATACTGGACAATCGCATAGAGAAGAATTGATCTGCATTAACCCGAAATCAAACATGTTCATTTTCTCCTGAAAAAAAGAGTATTTACAAAAATGTAGTTTGGGATAGTACCAAAGATTTTATCAGAGTTGAAATGAAACATTTCACTTTGTTTTGGGGACAGGTTTTTTTCTTTTACTTTTTTACAAAATGAGACTGAAGGTCACTTTTGCAGTGAAACATTTCCAGGATAAAAAAATAGGGACTTTAAAAACAATACCCAAATAAAAATTGTATTTCCCTCCCCCCAGCCTTTTGGCTAAAACAGCAGAACAGATTAGCAGGCATCTTAAATCAATTTAAATATGAACATTTTTTGCAAAGGGCAGAGGGTAATTTTGACCACAATTTTTCACTCTGATTCTTTCCCTTCTTTAATCTGTATGAGATATGACAAAATATATCTCTATACCAGATCTTGTTACCTGGAAGCAACTGTTTGCCAGTTAATTCAACGTACTTACTGGATTTGGAAAGAGGAATGGTGCGGACATCCCACACAAATTTTATTGCAAGCTACGAGCATATATGTATTATTCTCTCTACAGTCATTTTTCTGAACTTTGGCAACCCTTTTTGTTTGAAGTAAAAAAAATACATTCATATCTACTTACATTTATTATATGGGAATAAACAATATATCAATGCACACATAGCTGTGCACTCATTTAGAGAGGTTGGCAGACTGCACTTGACCTTTAAGTGTAAGGGCACATGGGGACTATGGTTTAGAGTGGACTGTAGTCCACTCCATTTTCAACCCCGGGCCACGCTCCTGATTTCTTTTGTGATCCTGGGGAAGAGAAAGGCATCGCATTCCTCCAGTTGAGAAATACTGTTGGAGGTGCCTGTCAGTGGCATTTTCAGTGTCTCCAGCCCATAGCACTGACACAGCTACAACTGCTTTAAATGGAGTAACTCTGCAAGGGGGTGATCAAATGGAACAAAAGCCCCATTTGATGCCAAGGGAACAATTTAGCTTCAGCTCCTTCTGGTTTTCTGTGTGGTTCCCACAGTTCCGGTTTTGGAGAGGAGGTGAAAGGAGCCCTTACCCCATGTGCAGGCATGAGAGAGGAAAGGCTTCTCCCTGGGTGACCAGGAGCAGAGACACGTGCTGGAGTTTGCTGTGATTTGGGGGTGATGCTGCAAGGCAGCAGAGGTGGGTGGCATCTCGACAATTTGATGGGAGACTCATGACCTTGCTGTGCCCTCCCTCGTGCTTCTGAGAGTGGTCGGTTTTCAGTTGTTCATTTATTTGCTCTTGATTCTTGCTGCTAATTTGGCAGAGGCTGTGAGAGGGTCAAAACTAGAACTTTTGCTTGAGCAGGAAAAGGAGGGCGAGCGAGCTGAAGAGGAGGCTCTGCACCTGCTCCCTGTGACCATGCCTGGAAAACTCTTGTGTCTTTATTTTTTTCCCTTCATTCGGTCTTCCCAAAACAAGGGGTGTGTCTTATTGGGGGAAGCAGGTGGTAAGTGGGAAAATAGGGTAGCTTTCATGGGCAAATCTAATGGTTATGGTCTCTCCTAATTACAGGTGGCCAGCGATTGTGGGTCCAACAGTGCCTCCTGCAGCCCGGAGTGGAGCACCCAGCTGGAGTTCAGCAGTAACCCTGGGGGTAAGCAAAGCACATATCCTAGACTGGCCTGTCTTAAGGTTTCTTAAAACATAAAGCCCAAGGCAGGGATGAAGGATACAGAAGTGCAGAGTTCAGCTCAGAGGAGCATCGCAGAACCATGAGGACAATCCTCTGAATCATGAAGACAAAGCTCCGTAATGCTGTCAAAAGGCTTTGCTTCCTCCCTATCGCCCTGTCTTTCCCCCAGCCTTTTCTCATCTCAGTGGGGTCAGCCTTGCCTTCACCTGTGTATAGACCAGCTGTCTTCAGGCCCACTCCAGACCCATCACAGGGTATCCTGCAGCTGGATCAACATGCCTGGATTTTCTGAGCCAAGAGCAGCCAATGGTCTCCCACCCATTGTGCAGCAGTAGGGCCCGGAGGATGGCTCCTTACATGCCATGCTCAATAGCTCTCTGCCCTAGAGCCAGCTACAGTTTCTGCAGACCCCCAAATGCTGGCCTGAATATGGAGTTAAAATGACAGCACCGTTAGTTTTCCTGAGGCACTGCAGATGGGCATCCTGCCACTTCCAAAATGTGGTGCAGCATCACTCATGGGAAGAGTGGGGAAGGATAGAGGAGTGGTGTGCGGACAAGGGAATCACTGGATTCCCTATACATGGAAGCAAAGACTCTTATGAGGGCACTGTCTAGGGCCTTAGGGAAGTTCCTCTCTGGGGCTGCTTTTAGGGAAGGGCAAAGATTTGCTTGCTCTTATTGCCTCATTGAGTTTTGTTGCTTATTCCTGAGAGATGAGACTCTCCAGGTCTTGGTTCAGGGAAAATGTTGACTTTTGAACGAAAAAATCCTAAAAACCAAACAACTAACCAAAAAGCTGTTCAGAAAGCATATTCCATTGATGTGTTTCAGGCAGAGGCTGGATTTTTCCAATAAAAATCGTAACATTTGCACTCAAAAAAAACCTCAGCCACTTTCCATGGAAAAGAAAACCTATTTAATTAAAAGCTGATTTTTCCGTTGGTAAAAATCTTGGAGAGAAATTTTCAACCAGCCAAACCTCCCAAAGGACTCTTCCCCATGCCTGCAGTGTCATATCATTCAGTGTTGAATGTAAAGACAGATGGTGGTTGAGCAATCTCTCATGAGAGAAGGCTGTTGGATTTAGGAACTGCCGGGCTGGCTAGACCACGAGTTCATCTAGTCTAGTGTCCTGGCTCTGGCACTAGTAATGTAAGCATGCGAGCTGCAGCAGCAGGCAATTATAGAATAAGATGTTCTCATGGGCAGTTTCTTCATAACTTACAAACTCATACCCCAAGCCCTTCTTAGGCTACTATTCCAACTTTGGATAGCCTTTTTACCTGCATGAATTTCTTATTCTTTTGTGACTCCTGCTAAGCCGAGATGTGGCAGTGAGCTCCACAGGTCAACCGTGCAGTTCATGAACATTTTTCCTATGATCCATTTTCATGCTCCACCTTTCAGCTTCATTGAATGCACCCTTATAGTACAAGAATAGCTAGAAGTTAACCATTCATTTTTCTGTAAACTTTTATCATATCCCCTCTTCCCTCATTTCTGAAAAATGAACAGCCCCTGCCTTTTCTAGGTCCTTAATCATTCTTACGGCCTTCAAGAGATAGTGCACACAACTTAATGAGGGTGGTTTCCCCCTCGCTTACATACCCCTTCCTTGTGAAAGGCATTGTAAGTGGAAACGGGAACTGCTTATGTTGTTACTATCGACTTGAATGTCTCCCTGTCCTCTGAATTTGTCAGGAGGAAGCTCTTATGACCTCTCTTGGCAGGTCAATGAAGCCAGGCAAGTTTTACTCAGATTCTGTCCTGCCTATTAGCTAAGTAAGGGGACTTAGGCACCTAAGTACAATCCTAGTACACTCTGCTGCCTCCTTGAGAAACAGATAATGCAAAAGATGAGTAGGTCCTCTTCCCTGCTTTTTTATGACTCGATTACGGAAGGCAAGACAAGATGACAGTGCGTTACCAGGTTCATAACAGATTTTTTAGGATTTGAACAGAGTGGGACAGAGTTCCTGAGTCCATTTAGATTTGTAGTAGGGGTAGTAATACCCCAAGTACCAGTCCTTTATGATGTACCATAGCTAAAAATATGTTAATGTTCAGAACAGATCTTTTCTGGACAGTCATCTTTCCCTGGCTCTGAACTATTGTTTTCCCAAACAGCCTCTGTTGTCCAAGCCCATTTCCTCGGTCTTCCCACCAATCACTGCCACTGGCAGTTTGGGCTCAAAGCCACCGTTAAACAGTCCTTGTCTCTTGCTTTTTCTTTGTAGATCATTTGTTAAATGATGACTCCTCTGAAGATCGCAACCTTCATTCCCTGTCTTCAATTGTTGAAAGCATTGCTGTGGAGGATGTGGCTGTCACGTTCCAAGAGGAGAGGGTTCAAAACTGAGCCTGGAAGCCTCGGGCTCTTCAGTGTTTACCAGTTGGCATGAAAGTGGAAATGTGACAAAAGAACTCTTCAGACATTGGGAAATGCATTTACCTGTTCAGTCATCGACTGAAGTCACTGATCCAATTTCCTAATCATTGAAAAATGTTCCACTGGGTCAGCTAAGAGACAGAGGATAAACCTGCTAGTTCAAATGAATCCTGTATACTAATATACAAGCTAGTGGCATGATTTTCAGGGGTGCTGGGCCCCCGTGGTTTCAGTGGAAGTGGTGGGTTCCCAGCCCTTCTGAAAACCAGACCAGAATTTACTGATCAAAGCATTTTGTTATGATTTATTGCGAACAATACTTAAAGGGGGGGAGGGAGAAGCGACACAACTTCCGTGTAATAAGGAAGGATTCCAGCGTGGGGTTTGTGTTTCGTTCCCTTTTTTGTGGAAGTTTGTTTCCTTGGGGGCCAATGTTTGTGTGTGTGTGTGTTTTTTTTAAGATGCTGTTTGACCAACTTCCTTTGCCGGTTGGCGTTTTGAGGGCGTGGAAGCCATGTAAATGCTGCCATTGAGGTCTTTTCTACTGAGCGCTGTGTGGAGTTGCCTTTTTTATTTTTGTTAACTTATTTGGATTTTTTTAAATAAAGGCATATTCGTTTGAGATTGTTTGCAAGCTTACTGTCGAAGGGCTGCTGTTCCTCCTGTGTGTGCCTCAGTACTGGTGCTGGCTCCTTCCTGTCCCATCTGGATCTGCATCAGCTGGGAGTGAACATAGCTGTTTACAAGACAGTCAGAGAGGAGGGTTCTAGGCTGAGGGTTTAGAATTAAGTTGACAGTATTTCCAATTAAAACTTCCATGGGAGTTGGATGAAGTCCTAATGTAGATCTGTGCTGCACAGGAGAACATTTCCCTTTTATTCTGCCTTATAACCCCTCTTGTTCCCCCACGCCCACTGTTTCTGTATTACAAGCTGCTGTTACTGTTAGGGACCTGTTAATTGACAGCATCATGCACCTTCAAGGTACTCTCCAAGCTGAGGCTCTTTGGGACAGGAACCATTCTACTTAGCCCAATGGAGTCCTCATCCTAGCACAATTTAATTTGCATAATTATTTAAATGTCAGAAGGCAGCTGGAATGTGTCCCTCCTTTGATTAGCCTGGTCCCCACCCTCTTGTCCCTTCCTTGAGTAACAAAAAGCTTGTTTGTGGTGCAAATGGAGTGAGTACCCGTTCCACCTCTCACAGCTGCAATAGGGGCTGTCTTGCTTTCAGACCAGTGCAATATCCTGCTGGCCCTTGGAGCATGAACCTACCACTCAGCAGCACGCTGCACCAGGTCATGGAAGCTGCAGAAAAAGCACCAGTTCAAACACTCCTAGGCTTTAAGGCCAGAGAGATCATCATGATCTTCTAGACTCACCTCCTACAACACAGGACAGACCAGAGAATGTCAGTCAGTTCTTTAATGAACATTAGCCTATTTTAATGTGCATTAAAGCGTCACTGAAAAATCCCTGCACTATTTAGTTAATGCACATTAAAATAGGCTAATGTGCTTTAGGCATCACTTAAAAACCATTGGTGTTTTTCACATGCTCAGCGCTCCAAAAACTGTTCTAATTAAAATGCCCGGAGTGTCTCATGTATCAGCATCCCTGTGCTTCAAAATGGCAGTGGGCACGTTTTATCTAAAGCTTGCTGAACGTGGAGGCTGGTTGGAGCACAATAATTACACTTCAGCAGACTCAATTTATCGAATCTGCTCTGACGTACTGTAGTTACAGCATGTCAGAGTAGTTTCCCAGATAGTGTACAGGCACCCATCCTCTTTAGTTAATGCACATTAAGATAAGATAATGCACATTTTGCTAGTATCTTACCATGGAGGCACTAGACTTAATGGGCATTGACTAAAGTGCGTTAATGCACATGTAGATGTGCCCAGTAGCGGTTCCCATCTTGCAGCCTGTGGGACTTCTCTCACCCGAGATTTTCAAGAAGAGTTAGCTAAGCATCTGTCTGGGAAGATCTAGGAATTGCAAATCTAGCATCTACACAGGGGATTACTGACTCTTTGAAGTCCCTTGGGTCCACCAAGCCTGTTCAAATACTACCATGGATGTTTTCACCCCCAAACATGCTTATTGGCTCTCTGGGTAGGCACTTAATTACTGAAAGCATCAGAACTGCTGTCTTTATTTCACTTCTATTACAAATTATAGCCAGTGAAGCTGGAGTGCAAGCATCTAGTAGAGGACCTACATCTCCAAATGTGTATGTTTACAGAAGAGAACAACAAGCAAGCCTGCACTGCTTTAAAATCCTGTTTATTGGAACACACATATATCCTTTCCTGACCCAGTTCCAGGGTTTGGAATCCATGCAGTACCAATATGACAAAAGAAATAGGGCATTGATATAAAGGGGTCACTTACTCTTCAAATTAAAAAAATATTTAATACTGTATTAGGCAATAATACACCAAAAAGACATTGCAACTGTACAGTCTCTCTGATATTGCACTTCCAAACAGCACATTATAAGTATGGGTCATTCCAGCCATCAATAAATACCACATCAGAAACAGGGGCCACACAAGGCAAAAGTGGCATGAGGAGACAAATAGATCCTACCCTACAAGGAAGAAATGGAGAGAGTCAAGAGCCTCCTGAATTGATTGCTATCTGGAATCTCAAGGAGGGAGGCATGGGCAGTTCCTACACATTGAGAGGAAGGAGGTGCAGGAACTCCCTATGCATCCATGAGAGGTGGGAGCATCATCTATGGTACTTCTAAAATGTGTCACATGCAGTTCTGTTGGTCCATTTGTGGGTGGGACAGGGAGATGTGGGGGATGGTGCCAGCCTTTCCCCACACAGCCCAGTGCAGCTCTGCTTGGGTGCCTGAAATTCTGCTTGGGTGCCTGAAATTCAGCATCAGTTTGGCTCTTACATGCACACAATTGTGTACAAATGGTACCTGGAAATGCTGTGTGGACTGGCCTAATGTGCCACTTTAGAAGGAGCAGCCCTTTGCCCTGCATCAGCAGCGATGCTTCCCAGCTTCCATCCTTATCATAGTCTTTTGTTCTCTATGGCATAAACCCCACTATAAACCCATTGCCATTGAGCAGTCTCCAGCCTTGGATTGACACAGACGCTTCCCACTCTTAAGGGTAACACAGCAGCCTGGTTTAGAAGACCCTTTTCCCCCTGTGGCACTGCAGCCTGTCTCAGCAGAAGGTCCTTGCCTGAGGGCACAGCACGCTGGCTTGTGTATTGTAGAGCAGGAAGAATTCAGAAGTGCGGTGTTCTGAATTCCTGATCTCTCATTCTCTTGGCAGAAGTCTTCTCTTGGCTCCTAGGTGCCCGTGGCAAGAACAAGCAGGCTCAGCTGCCCTCAGAAATATTGGCAAAATGAAATATACACAGAAAAGAGGTTTACAAATATTACAGACCAGATTCAAGGTGCCTTCATCTCTCATGTTTGGCCAGGCCATCCCAAACCTCGGACAGAAACACAGTGCTGTCTACTGAACACACCTGCAGCAGAGAGAAATCCATGTCTTCTCTCGAAAAAGTATATGCTATAACCCAGGTGAGGAAAAAGGATGACAGAAAAGCCACAGACATTACTGGTACCTATGAGGATCAAACAGGAGATTGGGGGGCTGTGTACAAGCAGAAGGGAGAGAATGTCCTTTCCGGTCCACGTGGCCTTAAGTGGTTGGATTGTAGTGTCTGTTCTTTGGAGCTGAGGAACAGGCATGACCTGTACCCTGGGCTAGTCCTGGAAGGCAGCCAGCATGTGGCCATACAGGTAGTGGGAATGTGCTGCAAAACACAGAAGAACCCTGTTAGCATGACAGATATTACCCTGAGCTGCAGCTACTTATGCTCATCTTCATCTGGTGACTTGTAGCAGATGTGATCCAGGCAGGAGTCAAAAACCCCAATGGCTTTTCTGAAGTACTTCTCTTCCCTGTCTGCATTCTCCTACATCCTCCTGAGCTAGATCCCCCATGCTGCTGGGATCCAGAGAGCTGCACTGTCATGTATGCACTGCCCACCTGCACCCGCTCACATACGTCATACATGGAAATAAGCAGTGAAGTCACTGCCACTGAGCTCATTATCTGTCTCCAAGAGGTCTGAAGGCAGTAGAGGGCACACCCACACTTGCTTTACTGCCTCACATCTGTAGTTGGCTCATGTGAGCAGGAGTGCGTGGACAGGATGTGCTAGAGAGACAGTCTTCCTGGGAATGCTGGGGACATTGTGCAGACACACCTTGGGAGACTAAGGACCTTGCTTAAGGTCTCACAGGGAGTCCATGGCAGAAAACAAAGTTATCTCTGGTTCTCTGCATCCCAAGCTAATGCCCAAACCCATGGACCATCTTCCCTGCATTTCAGTGAAGCTCTCACACTTCTAAAGATAGAGACAGCTCACGGACAGAGACCAGGGCAATGATTTGAGCAAAATTAGATGACTGGTCTTATCAGGGACAGTGAGCTCTGAGGGTTGGGACAGTATCTCCATAAGCCTCGGTTCAGCAAGACCCTAGACTTCACTGGGGCTTGCAAGTTCTACTTCAATAGAAATAAGAAGTGATCAACATTAGCAAGATGCCTGCTTATCTCCCAGCTGGAAAAGCTACAGAAGCTTCTTCTAGGGCCAGTGTTGCCATCAGGCAGAGCTACCACCATTAGATAATAAAGCAATAGGACAGGGACAGTCAGGAGCTTAACAGCCTCTCTCTAGGGCAATACAGTCCAAGTGCCACTGGAGACAGCCTTTGTCATCTCCCCAGCAGCACAGCAAAGATTTATCTAGGTTTAAAAACTGTGATGCCAGTTTCTAGATTTATAGGCTTAAAATAGAAAGCAAAGGTAACTGAGCCAGCCCCTCTCACCTCTAGACAACATCTTCTTTCTCCCCGCTGTCATAAACTGCTGAGTTAGCACAAGAGCAACCCAGCAAGACTGTGGCCTGGCTCCATTTCCTAGGGAATCAGAAGCTACGGAGCAAATGGGAATGGAGTGTGATCTACCAGGGCTGGTTACAACTACTCCAGAGGCAGACATGACAAGGAGGCCCATTAAGCTGAGCTAGACCTAGTGCTGGGCCAGGTTCAGGCCTCCAAGCTGCCTTCCACAGCCTTCTGCATCATGGCAGCACTCAATGCTCCACAGTGAGCATCATCATCTCAGTCTGAATAACACATGGGCAGCTCTCTGCCCTCCATGGGCTCACGTCAGAAACACTGACCCCATCTGCTCCCACTCCCTGTTTGGCACCCCCCGCCCATGCTCCTCCTCTATTTCCCACTGCAGTGCCCCTCTTTATTCAGGCTCACAGGGAAGTGTTACGCATTCATTAGTAAAGGTTAGTACTTTGCACAGCTAAGCGTGATACGGGTATGAGAAATACTAACTAAGGTATCTGCTCTGAGGGGTAGATACCAATAACCTGTGCAGGGAAGAAAAGCGACGTACCCTAGATTCCCCACTAAAATACATGCTTTGCGATGCCAGTTTCTAGATGTAAAATACTCCTGGAAATAAGGATGGGATGGGGCCTCTTCTGACTGTTCCCCCAGACCCAGAACATGGACTTCAGTGGAGCTGATTTACACCCACAAATGATTTGTCACAGCAAATTATTTAACACCTTCCGTCCTCTGACTGTGGATCCTCTCTGCTCGTATTTCCAGGCTGCCTCTGATGTAGCACCTCTCCATGGGAGGGGGGTGGAAGGGATAGGATGAGAATGCTTAGTTAGAATGAAATGCTGAGAAAGCAGCATCCCATTATAACCATGGCAGCTGGCATGAATGCAACCATCTCTACAGTTACCGCATCCCCCTGTTGTCATGTTACTCCTTTGGCATGCAGTCCAAATACCAGGCTATGGGCATTCAGGGACAGGGATGGGCTTGAATTATTTATTTGGACTGGGCCTGATCTACAACTGGATTCCTTGAATAAGGAAAGGAGAAGAAGTCATTTGCTTCTGAACTACCAAAGGCAACCCTTTGTTATTGATCGGTTGATTAATTAACTTAGTTTTTATTTCAGCGAAGGCTCAGGGAAGCTTATAAAAAGCAACAAAGAAGCTAAGCAAACTAAATGCTTTAAGAAACTACGGAAACTAAAAAACCCTGCCAAGATCCTAAAGTTTTCATCAGCTTTGAAAAATCAGTGAGAGCCAGTTCTGAGAACATGAAGGCAGAGGAATAATACTAGGGGAATCCAGCCGTGCACCGCTGCATTGGGTTATATGTTTTCCTTAAGCCTATCTACGAGACCCGGCTGTAGATTACTGGAAGTTCAGCCACTTTACCTTGATCTGTTGTCAGGTCACCTAAAGGCACATGTTATCAGATAATCTGGTAGTGCTTTTTTCTGTCTGTATATAGGCTCTATGCCTGCCTACAATGATGCGCTGTCAAATTTTCTGCCTACAATCTTATTAAAAATTGTGTTTAGTAGTTTACCTCACTTTGTAGTTGTTTCAAACACAACCGTTGTGATGCAAAGGAAAGAACAGTCAAATAACAACTCTGGACTTCACAAAACTAGACTT
This sequence comes from Caiman crocodilus, assembly GCA_030014935.1. Lineage (NCBI taxonomy): Eukaryota > Metazoa > Chordata > Crocodylia > Alligatoridae > Caiman > Caiman crocodilus. Next base: position 4,131,914 of record JAGPOW010001998.1, on the reverse strand, counting down.
TAACAAACTCAAGGGACCTGGTGAAAAAGCTTAAGTCTAAGTGAAAAAGGAGTCCAGGAGAGTTGGTTGTACTTTAAAGAAGTACAAGAACATGTGGTCCCAGTGTGAAGGAAGGAAAGGAAGAATAGCAAAAGATTGGCTTGGTTAAACAGCGAGCCCTTCGATGACTTGAAACTTACAAAAGAATCTCACACGAAGTGGAAACCTGACTATGAAGTATAAGAGTATAATACAGACAGTTCAAGACACAATCAGAAAGGCAAAGACACAAACTGTGATGCAGCTAACAGGGAGCATAAAAATCAACAAAAAGGCACTCTTAAGTATGTTAGAAGTAAGAGGAAGACCAAAGTCATAGGTTTCTGTGTGTGCTTCTATAGCTACGGATGCACCCAACCCTTGCACAGGCTACTGTCCATGCTGATGTGTCCACACTGCACGGGAACAGAATTGTCTCCTGTGCATAAGCACCAAAATTTCCACTTATATAGCTGGAAAGCTGCCATTTAGATGCACAAAGAGAACTAGAATGCTACCCATAAAGAATAACAAGGTGATCTAGAACAGCTAATATGGACTTGTCAAAAGCAAATCATACTTAACCTCATTTTCTTTTATGGCCATGTGATGGGCTTTGTGGATGGGGGAAAGAAGTGAATGCAATCCAGCTTGACTTCAGCAAGGTTTTTCACACTCTCTCCCATAACTTTCTCACAGGCAAGTTAAAGAAATACATAGTCCATGTACAAATATTATAAGATGTGTGCATAACTGGTTGGATAATTATGTTCAAAGAGTAGTCATCCATGGCTCAGTGTGCAACTGAGAGGAGGTATCAAGTGGAGTTCCTAAGGGATCTATTCTGGATCTGGCTGGTACTGTTTAAGACTTTTGGAAATGAGTTGTACGATGGAATTGCAATTTGCCAATGACTCCAGTCTGGGAAGGGTAGGAGACACTTTGAAAGACAGAATTAAGATTAAAAAATGACTTAAATAAACTGCAAAAATACTCAAAAAATGCATGAGATGAAATTCAATAAGGACAAGTGCGACATAGTGCATTTTAGATGGAACAATCAAATGCACAAAACACAAAATGGGGAATGACTGGCCAGGCTACAGTATTGAAGAAAAGGATCAGAAGCTAAATACGAGTCCCCACTGTAATACTGTCATAAAAAAGCTAATAGATTACCGAAAAGTAATTAAAAAGTCACCTATGAGTCATGGAAAATTATTCTTCCATTCTATTTAGCCCTGGTAAGGTCTTGCCTGAAGTGCTATACTGCATCTAGTTTTAGGCAATGCACTTCAAGAAAAATATGAACTCATTGGTGAAAGTCCGTAAGGCAGCAACAAAGTGAAATGAGGTCTAGAAAACATGTGATATGAAGAAAGCCTGGAAAAACTGGGATTATCTAAACTACAGAAAGGAATACTGAGGACTGAGGTGGCATTTAAGAAGTTTTCAAATACAATATAAAGAGGATATCAATCAACTGTCCTCTCTCCACAGGGGACAGAGCAAGAAGTAAAGGGATTAAATTGGAACAAAGACGACATAGGTTAGATATGCAGAAGAGCTTTTAACTAGGAGGGTGGTCAAATGCTGGAAGAGATTATCTAGAAAGGTTGTGTAATCTCATCACTGGAAGTTTTTACCTGCAGGCTGGACAAATATTTGTTTAGACAGTTTAGACAGGATGCTCCTACCTTGAGCAGGGGATTGGTGTAGATGACCTCCCGAGGTCCCTTCAGCCCTATTTCTCTCTGATTCTATGAATGCAGGAGCAGAGCCTGGTTATGTTGCTGTATGACTGGCTAGCCCTGTAACTAAGCAGAATTGATATGATGTAGGGGTATATGATTGGGTAGCCATGTAACTAGCAAAATATAAAATAGTGAGACAGAATGATGGTGTGGGGGGTGAGTCTTGGGTAAATAGTTGGGTACTACCAGTGCGTTTCATCAACCCCCACAGAACTCCCCTCCTCCGACCCAGTCCTCAGAGACTAAATAAAACCTGTAGTTACAAAACTGTGCATGTAACATATGCCACATAGCGACTAATTGGGCTCTGAATTTGATCTTGTCCCTGTCTGAACTCTGGACCTCGGTTTCCCCATCACATACATTTATTTGAGATAAGAGATCTTTCTGAAACTTACCCAAGGTCTGGGCTGATTCCCACTGGAGACTGACCCTCAGCAGGAGTATGTTCGAACTGTAGAGGTCTCCAATCTTTGCGACCCAGATGAACCAACTGCAAGCGAGTCAGAGCAAAACACAGCAGAGCATGCAATTAGAGACACTCCGGTGCCCACATCTAGCTTGGAATTAGTATTCAGCTGCCCATTGAGATGGCGCTGTCTGGACTGTTGTTACAGGATTTAGTGGTTTGGGTTTGAAAAATTGCACTATTTTAGTCAATACACAATTAGCATCTGGTGCTGTTAAACAGGGTCCAGGCATAATTGTCATACAAAGATGTGAGTTACACAAATTTAGCCTCACCCAAGCAGATTAGAAGATGCATATTAAATCATCTCAAATTTCCTGTCAATCTGTACAGGCTGGTGTAGATCCTGACACAGTCTGGCCCAATTTGCTGAAGCAGTTTAGTACTCCTTCCTAGAAAAGCTTCTTCACACTCTTAGACATTAAGCACCCAGTAGTGTGCATCCCAATGTTGCCAACTCTCATGACTTTATGCTTAGTCTCACAGTACTTGAGGCTTTTATGAAAGCCCCAGCTCAAGGATTAACAAAAAGTCTCAGATTCAGGTTTTTTTCCCCTGTATAAATGTAAAATTCTGTTTTACTACTAAGATGTCTGAGTGGCACATATGCAGGTTTCTGGCATCTAACTCATGAAACATTCCCCTTTGCCCAGTGAAAAGGCCTGAATTGAGCTCAAGATGTCCACATTTCTTACAGGTCTACATTTTTACCCTGCCGTGATTACAGTGCATGCTTGGAAGCGAGGTGATACAATCCCAGAGGTGGCAACCCCATTTGTTCTCACAGTCCCAATTCACTTTCCCCAGAAAGGTGCAAAATGCTGCCTAACCATCTAAGCAAAAATCACAACCAGTGACTGACTGACCCTGCTCTAGTGGTTAAAGCATTCACTTAGGTTACACTTCTTCCTGAGCAGGTCCGATCCCTGATTTCTCATGTTACAGATCAATGCCCAGGCTAGGCAGGGTTGATAACATCCTCCTACTAAAGCCAGACCCCTGGATAGACAAGGAAAGATTCATAGAACTAGAAGAACAAGAAAGACAGTGCTTGCCTTTGTGACTTAGGGAAGGAGCCCTAGTTTCCAATGCTGGCCATGCACTTTGCTTTAGTGATTAGGAGAATTGCATAATGCCCTACTGATTCAAACTGTTACACTGCAGCTATTACCTTTGATTGTGAAGCAAAACTACTCCAGCTTTAGCCCTGCTTCATCCAGATTCAAGTTAGGGCAATTTAGCTCACTGGTATTGCTATAGTATCATGCAGATGAAACGATGCTGCGCACTTCAAAGCAGCACCCGCCCCCTTCCCTTTTAAAGCAGCCAAAATGTATGTTTGGATCTTAGGACAATCTCCCGAATTAGACCAGTTCCCTTCTCCATGTTTCTATGATTTGAAGCATGGCTTTCATACTGAATAATCTCTGGCACCATCCCTCCTGGCCTACACTGCAGCTCCTGTCCTGGCCATTTAGCTTTTTGTGCTGATGTAGGATACACAGGGCTTCTTGGCACTTACTATGGGGTGATGAGACACTTCCATGCAGGTGAAGTCCCTTGCTTCCCACTCCACAAAGGTGCAGTCCAGCCTCCTCCCTTTCTCGTTGAAATTCTCTTTCCTTGGCCAGTAGAATAAAGGGCCTTTACTGTGTTTGATCTTGTGAGCTTTTCAAAAACTAGAACAAAGGAAACCTGTCCTGCTTTGCCTGCCTCTGAGGGAATCAGAGAATGGTGGCCCAGAGCAAGAAGAGATTTGAGGAACAGACTGTTAGGTATAGAGCAAACGTTCCCTGCAGGTAGACTCCGAAACCATTTGAAAATAACTTGGTCTAGGCTGTGCAGACCTCCCTTCTTTCCGCACAGAGAAGGAGTGCCTGAGCAGCGCACTTGCAAGCGACACACTGAGAAGATACTACCCAAACTGTAGTTGTTATAACAGGTGAGATGTCCAGATGCAGAATGTCTGCCCTGGAAATGATTCCACGGTGCGCCACAGGTCTTACCTTCCGGAGGCATTTTCTTCGGTGGGACAGGAGGTGGCGGCAGTGGCACCAAGCTGGTTACTCGGAATCCAGCAGGCAACGTCTCAGCTGACCCACTGAGCATGTTGATGCTGTGAATGTCGCGAGGGCGGAACCGCTTTCTCCAGGATGGAGTTCGCCGGAAGTCCTTGTCGTCACCCTGAAAGGGAATGGCTGGTTATGCTGTGTGCAGCCTGACTTGCCATGCACCACTGGAGATGTAGATCCAGTCCAAATGACTGGCACATTCCAGCAACATAGTAGTAAGGCTCAGACGTGCCTGCAGCAGACAGGTGGAAGCTCAGGCACTCTGGCATCATAGGTGGGTGGTAAGGCTTAGGTACACCTGCAGCAGATACATTTGTGATACAGGGAACAGGTCTCAGATATATCTGCAGCATGGGGAAGCTCAGACATGTCTGAGAAGTCAGGTGGTGGGACCCTGACACCCCTGTATCATAGAGATGGGCGCTCCCCATGTCCACATTCTAGTGCAAGACACAGGGAATAGGAAGTGGTGGCTTGGAGATGAAGGTCATGAGCGAACTCTGCTATTCCATTAGCAGCACCCTCCTCTCTTTTTACAACCTCTCTAGGAGACCTTCATACCCTTTGGCACTACAGACCCTTTCCCATCACTTTTACCCAGTGCACTCCTGCCCCCACCCCTCCAGGAGCTAAACCAGCACCTCTGCCATTCCCATTAGTGACAAAGTGGATGGGTGGTGTTATATTCCACACCAAAGTGGCAAAGCCACAATTCCTGTTTAACCAAAGGCTCGTCCACTTGTGGAAATGAATCCAGATAACTAAAGATGTGAATTTAAATTGGATCAGTACAACTGGATTAAAGTCCTGCGTGGACATTCCCATTCAGAATAAGAGAAGTATTAATTTGGTTTGGCTGAATTTATACTTCCATGTCAGGGTGATAATTATGCAATAAAATCATGCTGCACTAGAATAGATTAATCTGGAATCTCTGGCCAATTTTTGAGTGTTGAAAAGACCTAACTGAAAGCATAATGTATGTGGCTATTAGTGGCAGCCACCAAAACTAATTTGGTTTTGGAACGTCTCATAAGACTTGTAGTTCTATTGCCAACTATCTCCATTCTTATCTTTGGTCTGGGCTTTTCTGTGGACTATACCTCCTATGATGCACCACAAACAGGGACTTCTGAGGCAGCCATCTTTCCTTACCAGGTAGAGAGAATGCGTCTGTGCAGGAGATATAAGCCACCTGGACAGCCAAGCTGGGAGACGAGAATAGAAGCGTGGGGCACCCAACCTACAAACTGCTTGATCTAATACAGCTGCATTTCAAACTGCATATTGTGGTATCTAAATTTGCACCAGGACTCAAAATAAAATTACTTTCTTGCACACTGTAATTTCATTACTTTAGACACATTGACGCATCTACATGATGCCTTAGGGGGGCAGTCAGGAAGGCCAAGGCAGAGATGGAGATAGGACTGGCTTCCCGGATTAAGGACAACAAGAAGTCCTTCTTCAAATACATAGGGAGTAA
>JAGPOW010001998.1:4020503-4126015 GCA_030014935.1 Caiman crocodilus | reverse complement strand
GGGTCATCTGACCCCGGTGCTCTTTCCTGCCAAGGCGGGGGGGTCGGACTAGATGACCTGCCCAGGTCCCTTCCGACTCTAGATACTATGATACTATGAGATGCTTAACTGCACAGTAGTGTATTTTACTGTGCAGTAAGCATGTGCGTCTACATGTGCACAAGTTTATTATGCAGTAAACTTTGCTAGTTGCAAGTACATTTGCTACCTGCAAATATAAGTAACAAATTTACTTTCAATTAGTAATGGCGCAGGAGTGCTCATGTAGACGCCTGACTGGCAAGGCACCTTCCAGTCACGTATCCATCAAGGAGCGGGAGATTGCTCCCTCCCCCGGGAGCTATCTACTGCTGGAGTGGGCTCTGCCCCTGCAGCCCACGCAGGGACTATATCTACCTATCCCTGCAGCAGGGAGCTCCAAGTCCCCTTATTCTGAAATCATGATTAGGAAGCAGGGGATGGGAGATCCTTATTTCTCAGCCCCTGCCTTGCCATCAAGATCAGGGAGCAGAGGGTTGGGAGATCCTTATCTTCCAGCACCAGCTTCGCAGCCACAAGGCTGGCACTGGGAGACTCATCTCCTACTGCCAGCTCTGCAACTGCAGGGGCAGCAGTCAGAGATAAGGGTCTCACAGTGCCAGCCCCAGGGGAGACACATAGGGGGTGGATGTGCACCCCTTGTGCGTGGTGGTGCACCCCCTGCGGGTGGTCCCTGATGGCCCCTGACTGCTGCTGCAGGCAGTGCCTGCAGGTAGTTGCTGACCCATAGTCGGCGCTTGCCATTCCCCTGCAGTTGACAGTGCTGGCGGCATCTGTGGGAGCTCCTTGCTCACTGCCATCTGGCTCCCGCCACCACTGCACTCCCGCCAGCGCAGCCATGCCCCCCCAGCTGCCAGGGGCACATGCCGTTCATGGTTGGCTCCATGGTGTGAAGCTGGTGCTAGGAGCTCCCAGCTGGCAGGGGGCTGGGAAACCTGTTTCCTCCTCAGCTCCATGTGCAGGGCAGGAGCTGGGAACTGTCCTGGTCATGGGCAGGTTCCAGCCCTGTGCTCTGATCAGATGATCAAGGCATAGGGCTTAGAAAGAGCTGCAGGGATGGGTTAGGTGCTAACTCCCTGCCCTGATCTGCTGGAGGAGCAGCTGACATCAAGCTATCTAGCCCACCAGAGCATCAGAGCAGGGGGCTGGGACCTGCTCCTCCCCTGCAGCTCTTTCCAAGTCCCCTGTCCCTGATCAGGGAGCCAGGATCTCCGGCCAGGGGCAAGGGGACATTACTGCCAAGGTGGAGACAAGCAGCCCCCAGGGACAGGATGTAAGCTCCAGCCCCAGCCAGGAGACAACTGTCCAGCTTGCCTACAGCTCCCACTGTTGGTGGCAAGGACCCATTGCAGGGCCCCAAGAAGCAGTTTGCTGCCATTAGGAGCAAATCTGCTCCCACTTCCCTGCATGTGTAGATGCTTACCTGAGAGCATTTACTTGCAAGTAGTTTACTTATGACTAAACTGATCCCGAATCAAATGCATATGTAGATGTGCCCATTTACTTGTGGAATTAATCCAAAGACACTCTTGATTTGATCTCACATTATGGCACACCTGACACACTAAAAATTTGTCTAGCATAGACCAATGGCTTCAGGCTGATGCTATTCTGTAAATGTCATGAATGAGAGAGTCTAGCCAGGCCTGCCTGCCATTCCCTTTAGTTCTGTCTCTTAACCAGGTTACCTAGTCGGAGCAAGAGTTCAAAATAGTACCTTGGTTCAAGCAGCACTATTTTGGGATGCTTCTGCCACTTTTCAAACATTTCAAAGGGCACATAGATATGTACAGCTGCCCCTATGAAGCACTGTGAAGGTGTATGATATACTGATCCTTGTCTTCAGGCAAGGATCATCTTTTTATTTGATGTTTGTATAACACCTAGTGAAATGGGTTTCCGATCTGTGGCTGGGGCTCTTGGGAGCTAATGCCATATGCATAATTCATGACAATGATAATCCATGAGGTCACTTTGTACAGAGGGCCCAAACCTATCCCCTAAACTGTCCTCTGAATATCTAATACACTGAGCAAATGCTTAGTATTATTGGTCTTATCCTAAATCTAACCTTAGAGAACAAGTAACAGAGTAGAGGTAGCGTCTGATATGCTCCAAGGCCGACAGTCACCTGTCACCTGCTTCAATAGCTTGACATTATGAGCTCTGACTCAAGAATGCAGAGTGTGGGCTGCAGCACTGGTTAGTGGTGCTCGAGCACAGCAGTTACCACTGTCAGCTGCAGGCAAGCAATAGAAACAAAATCCCCAGCATGATGTTCTTCACTACCCCCCAACAAATAGGAATACACTTTGGTCAGTCTGAGTCTTGTACATTAGAGATCTTCAGAAACATTGCCTTGTGTAGGCTATTTAGGGACCCTGCACATTCTTTTAACACAGGTTTTGAATTTATTGATACAATGATACACACATCACAGGACATTAACTGTGACACTGAAAAAGTTACAAGTGAAGGAGTAAAGTGAGGGAGTAAACTCAGCCTGAAAACCCATTCAAGTTACAGCTCTGCAAGGGTGTCAAACACAGCAGGCTCAACCCTTCCCACCCAAAATATTCCATGTTGTACCAGCTTTAGAGGGACTGTGTGCCCAGCCTATGTTTCCCTTAAAGATGGTATTAATTCTCTGCAATCAGGGAGGAATTAGCAGAGGCAATGTAAACCACATGGCACCTTGTAGAAGTCAGCCCACAGAAAATGAAGATAGAAAAGATGCATTAGATTCCATCTACTGTATTCCCTACTGCATCATTATCCCCAATAGCATGTTCCTCAGGGCTTTTCTAGTACACTGATAAATTATTCAAGTGATATTGTTCCCATCACCTCCCCAGGGAGCTGGTATCACTATTTGTAAACTTACTGCGTGGTGAGCCCCTTCTCTTTAATTAAGTGAAAAAGCAAAGCAAGAGTGCTGCTGACACAGGTTTTTGCTCCCACAGAAATAATGAAATGCTAGGAAGTGTTCTCTTTTTCCTCTTGCCTAAAAGTACGGGTTGCAATCCTGAATCCCTATGGCTCAGTTTACCTATCATTCCTATGGATTTTATCCAAGACTGCTAAAGCAGGGCAAGCACTTCTGAGCAGTGTAGTCCTTTTCTGTAAGTGACAAGAACAATTATTGCGAGGCTAGCCCTGCTGCATATCCCCCTCCACCTGTCTAAATGTTGTTTTGCTTTATCGCTCATGTAATAAAATCTTGTCCAATACCCATAATGATTCAGTCACAGAACAGCACTTTGTACTCACATCATCTAGCCTTCTATCGGTGCCCAAGGCAAGCAGATTGTTGAATTCTCTCTCCAACACCTGTCGAGCCTAAAAATAATATTGTAAGTAACAGTAACCACCTGTAAAGGAGGATGGATTTAACACAAAATGATACTGCACTAGGAGAGACGGAAATGTCTTACTTCTAGTGCTACCACTGGGGGGAAAGCGCAAATCTCTTTGACAGCTAAAATGCTACCATGCAACACATGCAGTTGAAGCAGGCTGGAAATATCTTGCTACACTGCAAAGAATCTTGAAACTATGTGAACAATACAGACAGAGGCAACAGCTAAAATCAAGTTCTCCATCATCAGTAGAAGAGGCAGAGTCAAGTAAGTGTAATTACATCTTCAAATCAACATTTCCTGGATGGATCCCTCTTCAAGCTCTCTGAAATCCCAGGGATTGAGCAACAGCACTTAAATGCCAACATAGTGAATGCTTCAGATATACTTAAATTGAGGACAAGAAAGAGACAGACAGACTAGTAATATGCAATAATCTCCCTGAAAGCCCTCAGTGGAAATGTTCCCCTTACCTGGGTGTTCTGAGTGGGTATTTGTAATACAAGTGCCAGACTATTATGGTCAAAATTTTCATCCAAAGCTAGGAGTGCTCCATGTACTCCACTCTCGATGAGGTTATTAGCATATTCCCTAAGCCCGATGGACTGAATCCAATGAATGACCTGGTCATTGGTCCAGACCAATACATCTGGAAGACAATGGGGTCATACATTCAGCACACATGAAACCTTGGTTTACATTGGTTTTCAAGTTCCTTGTGAGCTCTGCTAATCCCTGAATATGGACTGGCCCATGGTGGGATGATATCATGACAGAGCAAAGTATGTTGCCTATATAATAACTTCTCACAGTTTATTTAATCACCTGTCTTCTGAGGCCAAATTAAGGGCTATTGCTAGGACTGGCCTCAGGGACACTTTCCCTTCTCCCCTTTGACCAGCAGTAGTAGTAGATATATTTTAATTTCAGTTTATTGAAAAGAAAAAAATACTCATAGGAAGAAAATTTCTATGTGAATTAATCCTAAAACTCTCCCTGCTCTCATTATATAGGATAAATGAACTAGTATAAGCAATGAACACTAATGCCATCATAGGATTATTAAAGCAGGGCAGGGTGAGGTACAGCCATGGAGCATCACTCTTCCATGAGTACCCTGCTGCCCCCTGAAGGAGCCAATCCGACTGCGCATCGCTGCTGCATGAGCTGGCACCTCCAACTAGGCTTTTCCCTTTCACGGGCATATCTGATCAAGGAAATGACCAGGCTGCTCTATGCATTTGGGTTCTTACATCGCAAGCTGATGGGGACACTGTTGGCAGATACAGAGAGACAAGCCCAGTTCCTCTCTTTCTAATATTAACATTTGACATTTTCTTCTCATGATCTAGTGACCTTATAACTATTCTAGCCTCAAGACTCTGGCAGTGATGGTGGATAGTCTACAAAGGGAACAAGATGAAAGCTGAAATGAAGAACAGCATTGGTGCCTTCAGCACTGAACTAAGGAGAAGAGGCTGGCCAAAATGAGGAACTGCCAGCTTCTTACAAAGGTGCATCTAACTGGGGAGCTGGAACCCCCCATCTGTTTAGGAATAGCTCTACTTCAGAAGCCAAGTTCTCTGGGTAAACCCTGATGCCCTCACCCTACTGAAGTCAAGGAATCCAAAACTACCATTGATTTTAGTTAGGGCAGGACTGAAACCTTTGTTTGCAACAGTCTACTTAACTTGTCATGCTGGTAACATAACTCTGGCCTTGTCACTTATCTCCTACCTGAACAATTCAAGGTACATGCACAGCTCATGCTCTGACAAAACAGGATCAGGACCTCAGAGGAGGAGGAGGAAGAGCCAATTAAAAATCAATCTACTTCTAAGTGAAGGCTCAGTAGGGAGTAGTTTCCATTTGCAAAGAGCTTCCACAGAGATGCCAATTTCCTCTCTATTTATGGCTTGTGTACACAGCTAAACTACTGTGAAATAAGGAATAAGTTTAAAGGCAATAGCACTTTTGTACTAACTTCTCATGTAGCCACCCTTTTCCATACAAAGGTTTTTTTGTGCAAGGTGGACTAAGCTGAACAGCACAAAGGGTGCGTCTACACATCACCCTACAGTGATGCTGTTTGTTACTGTGCTGTGCTTTAGTACTTCCTTCTGGAAGTACTAAAGCATGGTGCAATATTTTTGGAAGTACTAAAGCATGGTGCAATAACTACCTGTACTGCACCATGCATGCAGTGTACCATTAGTTTTCACTGCTACTTTGCCATAGCAGTGAGCTAAAACAGGGGAACGCACCACTATGGTGAAGTAGCTGCCAGTCACATATAGACCCACATCACCCCACATTGCCGTTGCAGCATACTACAATGACAGCACGTTGCTACGGTGGTCTAGGGTAATGTATAGACACAACCAAGGACTCTCTTAATGTGGGATAAGAAAGTCCACATAGTGAGCTGTTGTAGATTAGCTACTAGAAACTAATTTCCTGAGTAGAAAAGCCCTTGTATAACAATTTGTAACTTTGACATTATTAGGGGAATGTTGACTTTTCCATGACAACCTCTGCATTTGAAACTGAGAGAAGGAAGATAGCAAAATGAGCACATTACACAGGTTGCGCCTTGTGGTTTTTTCCATCAGACACCAGAAAGATCTTTTAACTTGTGACTGACCTTTGATTTCATGTTGGCTATCCTCTCGCCTCCGTTCAAGGTCCTTGCGGTCGTAATTTAACCTCTTCAGGCACATGATGCCGTACTGTAGGCTAGTACTAGAGAACAGAACACATTGCTTAATGCTTGGAAAGCAACACCAGGAGTTTATTTCTCAGCTGGGTTCACAAACCAGCTGTGGGATGCTCCAGGATAATAGGTTTCAATCTTATTACCAGAAAAACGCCAAGGGTTGTATTCCTGACCCAGCATAGAAAAGGCCAAAAACATCAGAACCGAGTCTAACCCTTCAGAAGCTCACTGCAAGAGTCCTTTGCTCTCTGGAGGATGAACACTAGGGGTTCCCTGCAAATGTCTGTCCCATACATCTCTGTAATCACTCCCACAATTATCTACAGTGGGCATCTCACCACCATCAGTTCTGTACTATCTGTATGAAAGCTTGACTCCAGACTCACCAACCTGCATTCCTCTCATAGTTCAGACTTTCTCTATGGAATGGAGCTTCACGGCTGCTTGCTGTAGTGCAGCTTCCAGAAATATCCCAGAGTTTTGAGATTTCTCCTGATACCTGTGCCAGACCCAGGTGGTAGATGAAATCTTTGCACTTCATCCCAATTCCAAGGAGTGAGAAGATCTTGTTCCTCCGAAAGAGGCTGGGGTGGGACTGTAGGCAATAAATCCCTCTATTGTTGGCAGGCAGGGGAAAATCCAGCCTCTCCTGCACAGGTCTAAGTCAAGGCATTCTAGAACTGAACACCTAGGAAAAGGGCGCTCAACCATCTGTCCCAGTGGGCCAGATGAGGGGTGTAGGGCTGCTCTCTGGGTCAGACTGGACCCTACACACCAGGACTGGGCTCCAGGGCCCTGCACTGCCTCCACCCAGTCCCACGCATGAGGATCAGGCTCCAGGGGGCCTGCACTGCCTCTCCCTGGGATCAGGCCCCATGTGCAGGACTCCCCAGGGAGCCACAGACAGTCCCACAGGGCAGATGACATGGCACAGGGGGCAGATTTGGCCTGCAGGCCAGGGTCTGACCACCCCCGCCCTAGGCAGAATTTGAACTTTAAGAGTAAAACTGCAACCTGGAACCCCCAGCACATCCAGGAGCTGCCAGCTGAGATGCACCTTCACAGAGGGCTGTACAGTCTCTCCATCCACATGTAAAGCTTGCATCGTCATCTACTGTGTGAACATGTGTTCCCTGTCCATTCCACAGGGTACATCACTGCTCTGGAAAAGCCCTCTATGCAGGACGTGTGGGGGGGGGCAATACCCTTCATCCCACCCACACACTAGCAGTTAAGCTTCTGCCACGATGGTCCACGTGCAGGTCACAACCCCCAAGCAACCATTTATGCTCAGGTGGGAGGAAGGGATGCCTTTGGACCTGGTGCTCTTCTCCACTCCCCAGCAACGTGCCCTGCCCATGACTGTGAGTGACTAGTGACATTCCTGGGGCTTGTGGTTGGCAAGGAAAACCCCAGAAAGGTCCAAAAGCTGCAGATCCAGAGAAAGAGTGATATGTGGATCACAAAGCCAGGGAGGCTATGGAAAAGGATGGATCTGGGAAGCCGTTGTGTGTTAAGAAGCTGCGAATTCCCCTGCTTCCCTCAGGGAGAATTCCTGGCCTCCTAAATTGAAAGAACAGCTGCAGGAGAACACAGCCTTCCCGGCTCTGAACACAGACTTTATTCCACTGGTGACCTTGTAAAGGAAACAGGCCACATTCCTTAGCATATGCTGGTCATTAACCCACTGGCCTACCCTGTCTGACTGTTAAGTCAGGAAGGAAATCAGGAACTGGCCATTGGGAATGAGAGGCCTTGAGTGATCAGATAGGAGTAGGGTGATCACTTCCCAAAAGCTAGAGGTTGGGGACCCCACTGCCTTTGCTGTCCTGTCTGGCAGGAGGTCGCATAGCCCCCTCAGCTTGCAAGCTACAGAACTAAATTACATATGGATCAGACAGATCCAAACCCCAGTTACAGAAGGCTGCCTGACTCTGATTACATAGACGTTAGGGCTGGAAGGGACCTCATAAGATCATCAGGTCCAGCCCCCTGCCCAAGGAGCAGGAAGTCAGCACAGGTCAAAGGATCCCAGCAAGATCCTTTACAGGAATCTCTGTAAAGGTTCTGACTAAGAGAGGAGGGAAGGTCAACATGTATGCCAAGGGCTAAAATATTCAGAGCTCCTCTCTGCCTCATGGAATTGGTTTGGAAGATCCCTACCTAAAGGAACAATAGCAACCTCCAGGGGCAAAATCCCTGGAGCACGCATTCATCAGAAGTGCAGAAACTTCCCCTTGAAAAGAGCACCTGGGTAGGTTCCAGAATTAAGAGGAAAGTGAAACCAGCCTGAAATGGTGGCCTGATAGATGAGATGGATGGATGCCAGCAGCTGCTTCCTTGGAAGCAGTTGCTTTTCTGAAACTGGGACTCCAGCCGCTCCAAACAGGCTGTACCCACTTTCGGCAGGAATTCCCCCAGTCTTGGGATTTCCCTCAAGATGAGCAGCCTCCTGGAGAATGACCTTCACCCAGTGCCAGGGTACTGGGCACAGAGCTGCATTAGGAACAACTTACTATCACGTACAAAGCCTATTCTCAAGGTCCAGACATCTCAGGAAGTAACTTTCTTACCACCTTCATGGCAAACTATAGCTAAACTTTGCTCTGTCTACCAGGAATTGCCAAGCGACAGCTGACACACTAACAAAACTGACTATGACACCAGCGTTCTTATCCATACTAACATGCAGCAAGGTAAAAGAAATTAGGTGGCTTATGCAGGGACTTGTTCTGTGACTGCTCTACCTGACAGACAATAGAGGGTGAAAGCAAACAAGTAGGGAAGGCCTTTTATGCTGTGGTGTAAAATATTTGTCCCAATGTCAACTAAAGCACCCCCCTCCCCCAGTCGTTTAGTTCAGAGGCAAAGCTGGTCAGCTCTCTGCTGGAGCAGTGACAGCTGATTACAGAACTGTGATGAGCCCTCTCTGCAGTAGCACCTATTTTTGCACCTCTTACCCCCTGCAACAAAAGCAGTGCCCACGGGGCTGCCTAAAGGGTCACCCCCTAGTTACACTGCTTGTTTAGTTGCACTGATTGCAATTTGATGAGGAAGAGTTTTGTAAATTATCCCAGATCATGCACTTTGCTCCACAGTCAGCAAAATCTTTTCTTCAAAGCTGATGTCTAAGGATGCTCAGCGTCACCAGCTGAGGTGCTTAGCTAAAGTCTGGGGAAAATCCCAGCTGGGAACCCTTGATACTCAAAGACCTATAGCTTCCATTCACTCTCATGGTTGCAACAGGCCCTCTTCTTCCTTCCTGCTCAGGAAAGGTGTAGCAGGAAGGGCAGCTCACCGATGGAAGCTGTCAACCATCTTTAGATGCACTCTGAGATCTTTCTTGGTCAGATGGTCCAGCATTCGAGCATCAACGAGACACTCCATGAAGTAGCTGCGATACTGAGGGAGACCCAGACTTGGCAGCCATTCATTCCCAATCCATTCATGGTTCATGTCCCCATAGGCTAGTGTCTGTGAAAGTAAAGAGACAAGCATGGATGCTGGCACTCAGCAGTGCTGCAGACAAGCTTTCAGGACATCCAGTGATGGCATTTTGATACATTTTAGTACAAGGTTTTCCTCATCTCTTACATGTAAAAAAGGTCAGCTGATTTTCAGCTGAATCTGTCTTACTGGGACCTTTGCTTTTGAAAATATTTATGCAACAGTGTTCTTGCTCTGATAAGTAAATTACTTGTGTCAGTGCTTCTCTATCTGAGTACAGATAGTTGCAGATTAGTGACATACAGATGAGCCCCACCGTATAAAAGCTACATATTACTATTATTATAACACTGCATATACTTGGGGGAATATTTGAACAAAGGTGCAAACTTGGAGTTTCTGGAAGTTAAAGCACAAGCCTGTAGTATGTAAGCTAACACTGTGATAAGCAATGGTTTACCAACCTAAGTGGCTCAGACAAAAGTAGATGGAAACAGAACACCCCACCAAGTACCTGGGAATTGGAAAAGGCTGATTCATCAAAGTAGAAATGATTCCCAGAAAGATTTAGCTTCAATAAATTTCTCAATTAAAAAAACCCCCTGGAAACAGAAATTGCTGAAACGTTCTGTTTTTGACATTTTCAAAATGAAAAAATTCCATTTTTTTGGCAAGTAAATGACTTTTCATTTTGAAGGTTACAACAGAAAAGCGTAAAGGAAAAAAGGTCAACATTGAAACAAAACGATCAACCAAATGTGAACGTTTCACTGACTTTTAGTTCTTGAAAAATTTTGAGATTTCAATCTTTGATTATTTTTCTGAAGAGGAAAACGGTTTTGAAACCTTAAATTTTTCACACACTTCTGTCTTGAACTGATGCCTGTAGAACATTTTCAAATACTTAGATGAAAAGTCTCATATAGCTGAATATTTCAATCAGGGCAAAAAACTGCTCCTAGTGTAATCCCTTTCTATCTTGCTTTAGTCCCTAAAAAGGGGTCTAGACACTGACTTTTGGAATACTTCATCATCATAATTTTAGGACAGCCTCAGAAAAAAGCAGTGATTAGAAGGAGGCCCTCCCTACCTTAACTGATTTTTCAGAGACTTGATCGGGATGGAATAAGATCACACTGGATGCATCTACAAGAAACACTTTACTGCACATGAGACTAATGTAATGTGCAGTAAAGCATCACCATCTACATGTGCACAGCAATTACTGCGCAGTAGATTAGTCTAGTGATCCATTTTTTAGTACCTATAGATATAGGTATTAGAAACCAGCATATTAAACTAATTGATCCCAGTCAATGTAGGCAGCCAGGGCAACAAGGGGTGGAGAGAGCTACAGGGGCTCAGCACCTGTCCCAATCTTCATATGGCTGGGAAAGCTGCCCTGGCTGCCCAGAAGCCAGGATAGCTCTGCCAAGCCATGTGGAGTTTGGAATGGGTCCCAGTCTCCATGGGGCACAGAGGCAGGTGTCCAAAGCAGGGACAGATCACACCCACATGAAGATCAGAACCAGTCCCTGTGCCCCCTGCCAGCCCAGAGCTGGCACCAGGGGAGCTTGGAGATCCCCCTGGCTGCTTCAGAGGGGCAGAGTGGGGCAGGAGCAGCCTTAGACTGAACTTCTCCCACTGGGAAGAATTTTGCTTCCCCTGGGTGCACATTCAGATACATGCAGGGGCACAGAAAATTCAGGTGCATTAACTGCACATGTAGATGCACCCACTGAAACACTCAGAATATATTGGTCCAGACTCTATTCCACCATCTGTTACAAATACTTCTGAATGTAATTATCACACTGCTGCCACTGCAGCTTGCAGAGCTCTTGCTGAGAAGAACAAAGTAGCTCTTCTCATAAGGAATTTCTTTCCATTACATTGTATTGGGCGTGCAGCAAAGTATGGATCAGCTGCAAAGGCTCTCACTATTGTCTGTGAAGCTGTATGGTGCTTAGTATTTCTCTGGACTGAACCACAGATTTGCAAGTAGCACAGAAATACAGGCATATATAAATCGTGGATAAAGAGTCAAACCACTAGATAATCTGCTGCTGTTCCCCTTCACAATTATTTAAACCCAGTGTGAAATGGGATACAGAGCTACCAAATAAGAATAACAAATCTGAACACACTTTGTGCAAAGTTCAGTGCAGGAAAGAATCAGGTTTACATGCTGCTGGCAGGAAAACCATTCGCATCTGCAAAGAAGCAGAATTTGTGAGAGTACGCCTTGACCTATGACATTGTAACCCTATGTTAACCCCACTTCTTTCACTCTTAGTGAAAAATATTGTCCCAGTTCCACATATTCCTGAACTAGGAATTCAGGTGAGGTTGCAGTCTGGGGCAGCATGATGTCCTAAAAGGAGTGAGAGCTACGTGTTCATCGTTAGGCCCTGGGAGCATCTTTGCTTCAATCTGCTTCTTCATTTCCCACCTACAAAAGGGATGAGAAAACTTCCCTACCTCCCAAAGTAATTATGAGGTTAGCCAATTCTTCCAGTGATACAGTGCTAAACATATAATATTTTCTTGCATACAACATGCATCTTTCCCTCCTCCAAACCAGTCCCCCCCCACAACTGGGATGTGTCTATTACACTGGTAAGCTGATTTTCTCACCAGAACAGAAGTGCCTTACTTTAATTCCTGTTCCACAGTGCAGCAGTTGTTGCATTACTATTCAGGCAACTGAGGGAGTCAACTGACTTAACTGTTCTTCACTCTATGGTATTAATAACCATCTTTTCTTTTTAATGGTCTTGATGTTTTATTAATCGAGCTAACTTTACTTAGGACAATATTGTTCATCTGCTTGCTGCTTCTGATCTCTCTCCTGCTATTTCACAGTCTAAGCAGGGAAAAGAGGGCAAATCATCAGATTATGCTCGGTCCCTGTTCTATGCAGCTATAACTCTGGAAAAAATCTTTTTTCTTCATTCTTTCTTTCCAAAACAAGGTATGTATGATAGATTAATAGGTGTTAGGGTCTGAAGGGACCTCACTAGGTCATCAAGTCTGACCCCTTGCCCTGGGCAGGAAAAAGTGCTGGATCAGACAACCCCAGCTAGGTGCTTGTCCAGTCTCCACTTGAAGACCCCCAAGGTAGAAGAGAGCACCACCTCCTTTGGAAGCCCATGCCAGATTCTGCCAACCCTTACTGTGAAGAAGTTCTTTCTAGTGTCCGACCTAAAACTGCTCTCCGTCAATTTGTGGCCATTGCTCCTAGTTACTCCAGGGGGTGCCCTAGTAAATAGAGCACCTCCTATTCCCTGCTGCCCTCCCCTGATAAATTTATAGCCAGCCACAAGATCACCTCTCAGCCTTCTCTTGCGAAGGCTGAGGAGATCTAGGTCCCTCAGTCTCTCCTCGTGGGGCCTTGCCTGCAGGCCTCTGACCACACGAGCGGCCTCCTCTGAACCCTCTCAAGATTCTCCGCATCCCTCTTGAAGTGCGGAGCCCAAAACTGGATGCAGTACTCCAACTGCAGCCTGACCGGTGCCACATAGAGGGGAAGCATCACCTTCCTGAATTAGTCATGCATCTGCTAATGCATAATCAAGTGCGGTTAGCCTTGTCGATCACTTCGTCACATTGACGACTCATGTTCATCTTGGAGTCAGCTATGACTCCAAGATCCCTTTCTGCTGCTGTGCTGCTGAGAAGGTCATCCCTCTGCCTACAAGTGTGTTGGTGAGTCTTTTTGCCCAGGTGCAAAAAGATATATTCTGGGATGTGTTATATGCCAGAAAATATGGTACGCAGCACTACTATTAATAAGGTTTTCACACTTTTTCCAGGGATAATGATGAGAGACTCCTTACATGCTGTGCATAAAGAGACGATAAACAGCAAGTGTTTCTACCAGAAATGCTCCCAGGAAACCACCTCTTAGAGGAACATAAGGTAAAGATTTACCAAAGCTATGCAGGGCCATCAACAGTGTATCTTCCAGTCATTGTCAATGACTAAGTCACCTGCAGTGCATTGGGAAATCTTAGCATGTCATTACCCACTGTATAAAGGTTAAGGAATATCATGTTTTATTACTTCCATAGAAATCTAAATAGCAACAGTAAGATGCACTGAATTCCACTCCATCCAAGAGTTAAGGGCAGGAGTGCATGCTGTAATAAATATCATAGATAGGTGATAAGTGAGTGAAAAAGATCTGGTATCATGAATTCAACCCCAAAATAAGACAAGACAAAAGAGGATTAATTCAAGTACAATGGAAAATAAAAAGAAGGGTTTCCTTGCCTTGTGAGGGTTTGAGAGTCTCTGCTGCTGCCTTCACCGACCTTCCAATGATGTCCTTTTGGGGGCAGGGCTTAAGGGAATAACTGTTCATAAGGGCAGGGATAAATGCTGAATAATTGTCCGAGGGAGTGGCCTGCATGGAAATGGAGTGATGTGATTGGACACACACCGTGTCACCAAGGAGTTCAGTTTGTTAGAGGGTCATATTTGATTCTCTGGGTTGTGCTGCCTCTACTAACAAGTAACTCCCCAGCCTAACAAAGACGAAAAGAGATGACATGGGAATCTCACCTGTGCCCAACTGCCCTCCTCAGTGTCCTAATTGTAACAAACGTAGCATGTCAACAAAAACAACAAGTCAAGTCAGTAACTGCTACCCACAGATCACACTTTTCAAACAAATACAACCGAACGTACGTATTTTAACTGTGACCTACTGCAGTCAAATGAAAAGTGCTAATGGGATTCAATGTCTGTTGGAATAGGCGAGGGAGATACAGGTTCAACCACTGATATGCAGCTCAGGGGTGTGTTTCTCCCCGAGAGAGACTGCATGAGTGATATTCTGACCCTACTGAATGCAAAGGGAGGTTTGTCATGGATTCTGAGGCACCCAGGATTCTGTCAACGCATGATGCCAGTTCCACCCAATTCTCTTTAGCTTTTGGATCATATGTTCATAGTGGTTGTAACAATGAGCTGTAGCACTGTGATACCAATGTATGGCCAGTAAGAAACAGACTGAAATCCCTTACCCATTTTGCATCAGGGTCACTACATGGGCGGAAGATGGTAAAGTCTTTCAATGATCACAGACCAGGGCAAAACCCTGGCCCCACAGAAGTCAATAAACATTTTTCCAGCAGCATCAGCAGGGTCAGGATCTCAAATTCTAAGTCATTTTTCTGCACCATTTTGAAAGCAATGGGTAATTTTTGTTAGGGCCCTGCTACATGTTTAGATTAAAGCTGGATAGAAACCAGCTAGAGAGTCATTACACATTTTCAAGCACTAACTTCATAGCTGGTTGGCTCCTTCTATAGCTAGACAGTCATTTTTATCATGTGATTAATTACTTTGCAAGTGTGGCTGGTCTAAATGTATTATGCGATAAACCAGTTAATTGCGTAATATATGTAACATGTAGCAGGGGCTTTAGAAACATACAGAGATCATTGTCATGAACTCTCAGCAAAACCCACAGGATCTTACA
This sequence comes from Caiman crocodilus, assembly GCA_030014935.1. Lineage (NCBI taxonomy): Eukaryota > Metazoa > Chordata > Crocodylia > Alligatoridae > Caiman > Caiman crocodilus. The sequence continues at coordinate 4,110,966 of JAGPOW010001998.1, read as the reverse complement.
TTGCTTATTTAAGCAAAAAAGAAAAAAAGAAAGGCATAGACGCTGCCAAGTTATTAACAGTTCAAAATTATTCTCCATGAAGTGACTGCATGAGGCACTCCTTTTTCATTCAATGGAACCCTGAGTACTAAGATTGCAACACTAAACACTTCTAAGGTTGTGCTCAGCAAGTAACAGGCCATTCAGATGGGAGGCGGCAGTAGACAAAAGGCACTAACCGTTTTTGTGGAAGTTGCCATGTTCTCCATCTCTTCGTGCGTGACCCAGACATTTCCAGAGGACTAGGGGGACAAAAGTCAGACAGGGCGATGGGATAAAGGCAGTTATTTTGTAACTGAAGCATGACGGCCAAGTCAAAATTATTAATGAGAGCAAGTTCAGCTACAGATATACTGCATGTTTTAGTGGTTTACAAACAGACTTCACAGCTGGATCCTCTTCTATATGATACTGGTTTCCAGAAGAAGTCACTTCTGAATTACACCAAAATCAGTGAGACTGAAGTCTGGCCCTCTTTATCTAAAGGGTACTAGTGTTTCCTCAGGTTCGTCTAGTGAAACAAACTTTCAGCTGCCCTGAACCTTACCTAGGGCTCTTCACTTTGGTTTGAGATATGACATCATGACAGTACAGACTGCTAATAGCCAGCGTCTGAGAAAACTGGTAGTGTTCTCCCAGCTACCCCAGGCCAAGAAGAAATTTAAAATGGATAATAGCAGTACTTTACACAATACACGTACAATTTGTGGAATCCATTGTTCTACAATACTGGTGAGACAGAGCTAGATAAGATTAAAAAGCAGTCAACATTTATGTGAACAAGAACAGAAACTGCATTTACTCCATCTAGGATAAGACATGTATTACATGTATCCTTAGGCTGCAAAGCCATGTTAATAAAAACTGTTTAATTGGCCAGATACAACAGAGGGCTGCTTTGTTTCCTCTGAAACCTCCGGCTTTATACATACTATACAATACAGTAGCTTGCTTATCTGAGAATGTGCGCATAGGCTGGAGATAGCTCACCAATAGGGGAATCAGACTCCAGAGGCTGAATTAGAACCAGACTGCAGGCCCAGTTAAAAGGGGGCATTAGCACAAGCCATGTTAGCTTGGAGGACGTGACTGGTGAAAGCATTATCAAGTATTGTTGGACGATTTCAGGCTGGAGCAAAGTTCTTCTGGATCTCTACTCAACAACCCAAGATGATAAAACTATACTCTCTTCCCAGCTGGCTTTATGATAAAATCTTCCTTTAAGTAGAATAAAAACCTGATTCTTTTCAAAGAAGTGTTAATTCAACACTGATGGAGGCCAACAGTATACTGTGTTCCTGTGTCATCTCTGATAGGTAGATAGAGGACACAACACAAATTCATTGTCTCCATTACTGGCACATAAAAATATAACATATGATGAAGTAAGCTTTAGCCCATGAAAGCTTGTGCAGCCCCTCTTCCCCCCTACACATGCACATGCGCATGAGTGCATGCACATGCACATTTTAGTTGGTATATAAGGTGCAAATCTATCTTGTTTTCCAGATAAAAGTATTGACACAATGTGCACAAGACTCTATGCAGTATCAGGAATGGCTATAAGTATTTACCGTCCTCGAGGTGGGTGGAGCCGAAGGGCTCGTTAGGGACACCATTTCTTGAATGGCCAAACGCAATTTCAGCCGGTGTAGGGCATTGCTGATGCCAATTTCTCTCTGGATTTCAGTATCGGACAAGGCAGACATGATGGCGCCACTCTTCACATTGGCTCTGCAGGCTGCAACATACCAGGCTGGCATCCCCACCCACAGCTGGCAGTACAGGAGAAAATAGGTGTTTTTATGCATCCATCTCTGACCAGACACCTGCATACTAACACAGGCTGCAGCAAAATGTCCTGGGTCTGATAGCTTAGGGGAAAAGCATGTTTGATTTGATCTTTTCAAACCAGCTAGTTAAACCCACATTCCCAGGCAGTACAAACATTCTGTAATGAAGTTATACCCAGTTCAAAATTGGTGGATGTGAGAGACCATTGAAAGAGAGGTCAGCAACTACATGGATACTTTTTCATCAATGTGGCCATTCTCTCTTACTTGGATGGCAGGGGAGGGACAGTGATGACTTCCTGGGTGTATCAGTTTAACTAAACCACAAGCTCACCTCTAGCCATGAGACAACAGTTGGGCCATCCCAGTGAGCAAAAGGCAAACCTTTTCTTCGAGCCTCTTCTAAGAGTTCATGCCTGGGAGGGAAAGAAGTAGAAGAGGTATTCACTGACAGCTAAGTCTAGAGTTAAGAAAGCATTCCAAGTTCCCCACAAATACACACCTCAGAGTCTCTGAGGTGTATACTGGGGGTTAACCTGGTGTACCTAAGGAAAGGATGCTAATGGCAGAGTTGTCTCTGTGGTGCACATACACTGGAATAAGACTGCCATGAAGTGAAAGAAGTCAGAAAATAAGCAGCAGCCATACGGAGTGAAAAACTGCACACAGCAAAGTAATAATGAAGGCAAATGAAGCTCTGGGAAAAAGGAGGTGAGCAGATGTGCCAGTTCAGCAGGAACTGGTGAGAAAGGGACATGCAGTGGACTCAAGGACAATGATGGATACATAGATCCTTTCCCCAGGCTACCCTAAGCCAGCTATCACCCTGAGGGGCTCATCCTTACCAACTCACACAGGGATAGACAAACAGGCAGGCTTACTTCTTCCTCATCCGTCGGTCCTTCTCTGCTTGAGCTCCCAGCTTACCAAGCCCCAGGGTGTCTTGTAGGCCAATCTCAGAATCAGTCATCAGAACTGTGGAACAGGCAAGAACATCCCAAAGGTTAGACTGGCATCAACAAACTGCTTTCAGTTCTTAGCTCCTGTCCCTATGGTCATAATCCACGCTTCAGGGAGAGTACAACAGATGGTGAAACATTACGGGGATGGAAAACCCTCTCACTCCTTGGCAGCTCTAATAAATGTGAAAGCCCAGTGGGCCCTGAACAGTGTTATGAATCAGGACCTACCTAAGTTTGCGATACAGCAGTGCCTTTAATTTCACCCCGAGTGGCCGAGAGGCAAAAACTAGGGCATTAATTGCCTCTCAGCAACTCAGCTGCTGGAGTGGGATTCTGAGCAGGGATGCTTTTTCAGGGTAGGTCTAAACTTTCAATACAGACCTGATGAGACTAGGTATTTTTACACATGCAAGCACTGCATGAAAAGCACCTGGTGCACACAGAAGGTGTTTTAGTTCAAAAGTGCACTGCTGCCATTTTCTCCATGCTGATGCGCATTTCGCCACTTATACAATTGCAAGTGATGCAGCGCCATACACATCAGCTTGTGTGCAGAGCAGACTCGATTAATCGAGCCTACCAAGTCTCTGATGCACCAGATCTTCCATGTGTCCGGGCATGAAAACGTACGTGTATAAATACCCTACACGCCTGGCAGAAACCAACTCCTCCCTTCATGCCATACCATGAATCCTAAGCAAGAAACATGCCAACTAAGAGGTGTCCCCAGAACCTCTCTATTTCAATCACACCCCAGAACCCCACTGCTCTTTTGTATAAATAAATGAAAGAACTCAGAGACCATGTCCAGTGGCTCCTTCTCTGCTCAGCTGAATGAGACGTCCTTTTTCTTTCTTCCCAAACAAGCGCCCAATGGAAGATTTGATCCCTTTTCTCTTAGAACCTTTGTGCAGAGAGTCCTGGCTGCTGTTACTGCTGCTTGGGTTGCTTGTTTGGTCCTCCAGAGAGCTAGGGAATTAATGGAGAGAGAGGAAAACTTTCGGATGGTTTCTGATTTGGAGCAGACACACACAGGAGACACAGGAGCTGCAAGAAGGCTGTCTCCCATAGTCTGGCTGCCCCGCAAGACAGTGGTAAGCTTTTTCTGTGGGCATATGCCACCTTCGGCCTCTAAGTGACCCATGTGCTCCATACTGCATACAGAGGAATCATACAGTCATCCCTGGGCTGGGACACCAGATGTCTGAAGATGATCAACATCAGCCCCACTGTGAAGTACTGGGAAGAAGAAATGCTGGCCAAAGACACTGGGTACACATTGTACTGGGTACACATTGTACTGGGTACACATTGGGTGCATATGACACTATGGCAACACATTGATTACACTGGTCTACACATGATCACTGGCTATGTCTCTGTGCTGCCTGGCTATACCATGCCACTACAGCAATGTAGCCAGTGAATCTAACCATGAACCACCGATATGCCGCAGTACGGGCAGCTAGTGAGCCATGTTTTAGTACTTCCCCCAAGCAAGTACTAAAACATGGTGCAGTACTAATGTCGCTATATGACAATGCATAGACATGCCCACTGTGAGCTGCAAGAGACCTAGAGTTAGGCACCCTGGGAAGATAAGGGACATTTTGGCACAGGAATCTTTTTCCAGGGAGACTAGGTCTTTTTCACCTACTGCTTGGTACCTATGTCACCCCCACCGTTGTAAGGACAAAGACGCCCTTACTGTTCATCTCACTACCAGGTTTACCCAATGGAAGTGCTTTACCAAGCCTACTCTGACATAGCTTATCAGCTGAGGAATAGGGTCACTGTGGGGCTCGGCCTGAGAGAAAGAAGTGAGGCACAGACACAACAAACAGCTGTAGCTAACCTGACACCTGGAGAAGCCAAGATTAGAAGCAAAGCAAAGGAGCTGAAGACCCAGCTCTCCACACTCTGCAGCCCCGTGGCTGGGACTTGCCACTGGACATGCACCTCTACCAGAATCTCTAGATGGGTTGGAAGGCAAAGTCCTGAGTTACCAGCACAGCAATGTCTACACAGGGACCCAGCCATCCACCCCAGGAACCAGGGGGCTACTCATCATCACAGCCTCATCCCTGGCACAAACCCATTTGTTTACAGACTTTAGAACTGTGTTTAACGTGTGTCCTCATACCATGACCTTTCCCCAGATGCTGTAGAAAATTCTGACCATCCATGCTCAAGAAAGATGAACTCAAACTGGAGCATGTACAAATCCTGGCTACGAGGAGAATTAGGGAAATAGACCCCTTAGCTTCTGAGTGGGGCCATGAAGAGTTTGATCTGCTTAGCTGAGAAAACAAAGGCTGAAAGGGAATGTGATTTCTGTCTAGCAATACATCAGGGTGGGTAGCATTATGGGGCAGGAGAGCTAAAGGGCAACAGTCAGAGAATGAATGGGCACAAAGCTGGTTATGAATAAATCTGGACTGGAAATTAGGAGCTGGTTCTAACCATCAGAGAAATGAGCTTCGGGAACAGCCTGCCAAAGGAGGGTGGGGGCAAAACCAATCAGTTTATTTTAATACAGAATTTGGCCACTTCATGAAAGGGATGATACAATGGGGCAACTGCAACAGCAGGCGATTGGAGTTTGTGACCATGGATATCTCTTCAGTCCTGTGACTGCTCTGAAAGACACTGTTGCCTTCCAGGGATCATGTTGAGCCCTCCCCACTCATCCCTTAGAAAACCTGGTCCTCTGCTCTCTACAGTTCATAGCAACACATTCTCCTCCACAGCTATACTAGTTCACATCACAGGTCCAGACAGTGGAGCTGGCACACTCCATTCACTTCCCACCTCTATACCTTTTTACATCTTCCTGACTGAGTGCAGGATGACCCAGCTTCTCCAGCCGCAGCGTCCTGGGAGACGAAGGAGGGGAAATCTCACATTTTATGGTGGTTTTATCTTCTCGGTTCTCATCCCGAGCTGCTGGAGACTGAACAAACAGTAGGTCTGTGAGGTTAAGCATCAAAGACGACTTCCCAAATCACGCCTAGCCCCAGAATCAAGCAACCCATTTCATCAGTGTACTTCCAAAATAAACATACCCCTGTTCTAGATTTGGGTTTGTCAGATGGAGCATGGATTTCCCCACAACAGCTGATGCCTGCTACACAATGTTCTACCTCAATGAACCTGCCCAGGACCCTCATGGCTTCCCTTGAGCCCAGTCAATAGCCATGTACTGTCAGAGAAACCACTTTCCATCCAACATGTCTACTCCATCTTAGATTAGGTGCCTATTTTGGTGGGGGGAGGGAGGAAAAGGTTAGGGGTTTGGAAAAAAAGGAGGTTCTTCCCTGCCTGAGTAATGTGCAATTGTTTTTATGACCTGGGCTGGCTGGCAGATCTGAATGCAGACCAAGTCTCCCAGCTCTCATTTTAGTGCACATGGAGCAAAGAGGGATGTGCATATCACATAAGAGAAGAGCAACAGGTGATAGTGTACAGGCTGCACTGGGATACATGTAGGCCATAGCTAGAGCTGAGCTGTGGTATAGGGTAAACTGCAACAGGCACTTGTCGTGCCACTGACCTTGTCGTGACAGTCAAGAAGAAACCAGTGTCCGTAATCCTCCTACTGCATTCATATCACATGGAAAGGCCTCCCTGTGGCAGGTTGCTGATTTGATACAGCTTGACATAGCAAGGTCACCTCAATACTAAAGAACAGCATAAACTTGCTTCTCTACAAAAAGCCAAACACTTGGCTCACAAATGGGGGGGTGGTCGTGGGTACTCAGCAGTAAACAAGTTCAGGTAGGGCAAGCAGCCAGCAGAGCAGCGTAGTGAAATGCAGAGGCAGCAGGGAGCTGCAACAGCACAGTAAACGCATGCATCTGAAGATCCCCATTTGTCCACTGACCATATGAGCAGCAGCAGAACTGGCAATGCAGGCTGCAGTGTAGTGAATGAGTGTCCACAGCAGGACAGGGCAGAAAGGCTGCATGGCAGCAGTGTGAATGAGCAATGGGGCAGCAGTAGGACGACACATGCAAGTAGAAGGACCACAAGTCACAGGGCTGGAAAGGACCTCCTAGGTCATCCCCTTCCTGCATGACAGAAGGACTGTCCGTAAATACTGGAGCTGGAAAGTGTTTTGTGCCATCTCAAGAACCTCACCAGCGATGGGGCTTTGCCTTCTCAGCCAGTTCCTGTACAGTCCATAAACAGAAGTGTAACTGGGTTCTTGGGCAATCGGGGTAGCAGCCACCCACAGCAGTGTCAGTGGTTGTGTTGATGGTAGTGCAGTTAAGCTGTCCTTCATTCCTGGGTTGGCCACCAAGGCTGATGTGCTGGTACCCAGATGTTATGCTACTGGCCGCAAGCCCGGGCAGATAGCACCATGTCTGTCTGAGTTGCAGGTTCTATCTCTGGACCCACAGTAATAAATGCTGATTCCTCCTTTGTGTGCTTCCCTTTTAGCAATGCAGAGCCTGGCATCATACCTCTTTGTGGTCACCCCTGCTCTATGTTGTGCAAAACTCACACTCCACTGGTTCCTGGCTACAGATCGGGCCCTCTCTGACTTCATCACTGCTCTTGCCTTACCTTGGAGTCTCTCCAATTAAGACATGCCTTTTGATTTAATGAGGGCCTCTAACTTGTCAATACCTGTGCTGCCCTATGCCTTCTTGGTCAGACCCCGTCAGCAGTTTCAAAAGACAGCTTTTCCACTCCTTCCTCTTCCTCCCTTTGTCTTTAGCACATGATTTACTGGGATTTCCCATTCCTGATCATTTCACGTTAGTTCTGTTGCGGCCTGGCTCAGAGACAATGCTGATGTTAGGCCAGCGAAGTGTGAGGGAGAGACAAGATGGATATGAACTAAGACTTTTTTGATCCATTACCCTCACACAGTGAAAGCCTGTGAGGCTCCTTAGAAAGACTAAAGAGACACTGAGTGTATCTGGACTTGAGTAAACTACTTGCTCTAATAACAGAAGGATGGTCTGGTAATTAAGGCACCAGCTTAAGCCCTAGAAAGCTGGGGTTAAAGTTCCTATGCCCCTCTGTAACTCTGGAAAAATTACATGGGCTCTCTCTCTCTCTTACCTTTGATCCCCTGTCATTAAGAGAGGATTAAAACACTGCCCTACCCCATGCCTTACTGCAAGAATAAACAGGCTAAGTGATTCTTTCCCTCTATTCAGTACTGGTGAGGTCAGTACTGTGCTTAGTTTTGGGCCCCCACTACAGAAAGGATGTAGATAAATTGGAAAGAGTCCAGTGGTGCGCTATGAAAATGGTGAGAGGGCTGGGGCACATGACTAATAAGGAGAAGCTGAGGGAATTGGGTTTATTTAGTCTGGGGAAGAAAAGACTGAGAGGGGATTTAATAACAGCCTTTAACTGCCTGAAGGGGGGTTACAAAGAGGACGGAGCTGGACTCTTCTCAGTGGTGACAGATGACAGTACAAGGAGCAAAGGTCTCAAGTTGAAGCAAGGGAAGTTTAGGTTGGGTATTAGGAAAAACGTTCTCACTAGGAGGGTAGTAAAACACTGTAACAGGTTACTCAGGGAAGTGGTGGAATCTCCATCCTTGGAGGTTTTTAAGACCTGGCTAGACAAAGCCCTTGCTGGGACGATCTAGTTAGGGATAGTCCTATTTTGACCAGGGGGGGTTGGACTAGATGTGACTTCCTGAAGTCCCTTCCAACCCTAATTGTCTATGGTTCTGAGATGTTAGAAAGTGCAGCAACAGGGACCAGATATGTGTCTATAATACTGTATTTACTTACTGAAATACAAGACGAGTCATCCCCCACCCAATCAGTGTAGGGAAAAAAGCCCCTCATCGTATAGTCACATACAAGGAAAACTCATTCAATAAACTATCTTTACACTGCTGCCAAAAGCAGCATGTATTCAATAATAGAAAACAACTATAAAGCTGTTTAAATGTAGCCAGCACTGATTACAACTATAAAACACGTGACCCATCATATGATGAGAACCTGCCACAGGATAGGTTAGTGCAGTCCACCTGAAAAAGACATACAGTAGTGCCCACTGCACACAGTCCCCCTCAGTGCTGACTTTTTCAAGTCATGATGCGCTACTACACTGAATAGATTTCATTTTCCTCTTCACTCCCACAGCTGAGTTGTGCCTTTCTATCCCATTTCCAATGATTCCTGTTTCTTCAGCAGCCTTAAATGTCTAACAAACATCATAAAATGGGACCCCAAACAGTTCACCCAGAATCCCTCTTGTCATCCACCCCTCTCAGCCTGGCTCTTATGATTAGTGTGGCCCTGTCCTGCATGAGCTAGAACCAGAAAAGGTTGCTATGCACCTCATCTGCATATAAATTTTTGGAAGATCCCAGGACTCGTGACAAGAACACTTGGTTCCAGTCCTAAGTGGGGACTAATTAGCACACAGCGAGCAGTGCTCAGTGGTGGGGTCACCATGGCTTGAAACACAGTTGACTCCACTGAGGTCCAGCCCAATGAATTATATAGTAAATCATGAGCCTTTTGGCTTCGGACCAATATCACGCGGCTGGAGAGATACCATGGTATCAGTCCAGGTGGTTTCCTGCTGTGATTAGAAAGGAAGATCCCCTTCTTCCTGACCTTTGAATAACTATATATAGTAGAGTGTGGAGACGTGTCCTTGCACTGCAGGCAGGCCCCAGTATGAGAGATCTCGGCTACACACTTATTTTATGGAGATGGAGGATTTTCCCCCTAGCTTGTTCCTTTGGCCTGTTGGTTAGAAGCAAGTGACACTCGGGGGCATCCAAACCCCAAGACCTCCAGGCTTGGGCCTGCATGTAGGATGCATGCCATGGATTTGGAAGTACCTGAAGCCCCATGCTGAAAAGTCTGGGAAAGAGGATACTTGCCAGAGGTAAAGCCAAGTGGATTTGAACAATAGAGTTCTGTTCAGTTGACAGGATTTGGAACTGATTTGGCTAATTTGACCTGGACCATGAAATTAAAAAAAAAAAATACAGTTTGTACTATATATAAGTAATTACAAAAATAAAATAAAAATACAATTACAAAAAATCTGTCTAAAAGTGTGTTTATGGACTCCCTGTGCTAAAATACAGTAGTTGCATAAAGGAACAATGCCTCAACTCTGCATAAACTAAGTCTATGGGCACTTGTATCAATTTGCCTACATGCAAATTTTGCCCCTCTCTTCCATGTGTTCAGGGAGAGCAGGGTCTGACAGTAAAGGGCGGGGACAGAGGGCAAGGGGGCTACTTGACCACCTAGATTTGTTTTTCCTGATATAGCAGTGAGAGAGGGACAAATTAAAGGCAAATCTCCAAACATTAGATTCTACACCTGGAAAATTTTAACAAATATATACATTTTCCATATATAGAATTTAATTATTGGGTGGTTGGTCCTGTGTTTGAGTAAATATGGTAGGTAGAGCCAGGTTTTCCCAGCCTCTTGGAAAGTGAGAGGAAATCAGTGTGGGTAGGAGCACTGTGCTGTGAAATAAAAACTTGCTGGAGGGTGGTAAAGAGAATGTACAATAGCTCTGGGGAATATGTCTGCTTCAATTCTAGACTGTTTTTGTTTTGTGAATGCCACGCTGAATTATAACCTCTGTGTGGTATGTAACCTTTAGCATGGGTATGAGGACATGGAACAGGACTGCATTAAGGAGTTTCTATGGAGCTGTGATTCTCTCATGCTTTTTAAGGTCAAATGTGTATATGTTTGTGTATGTAGGAGAGAAAGACAGGGAGACCTTTGCTCAGCCTGTCCTTTCTTTACTGCCTTATAGTTCCTGATTAATCTAACAAAAAAAATCACAGTTCACTCAGCTGGGTGGACTTTGGGGGGGATAGTGTCTAAACATGTAAGGTCTGGGTTTCAGTGTTTAGGCAGATGGACTTACAGCGTAATCCTGGAGAGTGTACCTGTAGGACTCAGATGTAGAAACAGTGACAAGTCATTACCTAGAGACTAGACACAACAGACTGGTGCCCATCCAGAGAGTGGGACTGAGACCAGGTTTTGATCGACAGAACAGGTGGTTAAGAGGGGACATGATAGCAGTCTTCAAATATCTGAAGAGCCGACATAATGATGAGGGAGAACACCTTTCCCCTGCTGCTACAGAGAGCAGGACACAGATCAATGGCTTGAAGTTGCAGCAATGTAGGTTTAGATTAGATACTAAGAAAAACTTCTGCACTGCTAGAACAATGAGGCAGTGGTATAGACTGCCTAGGGAAGTTATGGACTCTCCATCACTAGAGATTTTCAGAAGAGTTTGGACAAGATTTGGTCAGGGATGATCTTGGAGTAGCTTTGCCTGGAGTGCTCTGTAAAGAGCCGCAGTTAGAAGCCCAGAAGCCATGCAGACATGCATAACTTGGAGCTAAAGAGAAGACCTGAACAGCCTAAAGCAGGTGGATATGTGAGAGGTCCATACTCAGTAGTGGGGGAATCAAGCAGATCTTTGCAACTGGCTCTGTTTTATGAAAGAAGATTAAAGTAGCTGTGAGAAGTTTATGGAAGGAATACAGAAAGGGGAGTTCTGCCGGTCTAGGAGGAAGATGCGATGTGTAGATTTATGTTTGCTGTCCCCAGATTGCAAAGCAGGATAGGAGGTGTTCAGTAACCCCATGCTTTTGGGTTTACTGGTTGCATTTGGGGCCAGGAAGGAATATTTTCCCCCTCTCATTGCTACAAGTGTCACTTTTTGATTAACCTGCTTAAGAAGCATGGATGTTGGCTGCAGCCAAGGCTGGGGATTTTAACTGGGGTGTGCCAATGCTCCTGCTGGAACTAAAACTACCACTCAGGGTCAGACCAATTGCTACCAATTGCATTTGGGATCAGGAAGGAATTTTACCCCCTGATCAGACTAGTATGTGAGCAGTTTTGTCTTCCTGTGCAGCGCAGGCCATGCCCCTCTTCCTTGGATATCTTTAGAGCATATTAACAATCCTTGCAGCAGCAGGGCAATAACTACTGTTGCCCCCCTGCTTTACATGTGGCAAGTTAGGATGCCTTGCCTTGTGGCTGAGACAGGATTGATTTGTGTAGTCTTAGCAATGTTAGACAAGGATTTGTAATGGAATGGTTTAGAAAGGAGGTTGGACTTGATGACCAGCCCTACTTTTCTATGACTCCATGATAGCAGGCAAATAGCAGGGTGAGATAATGAAGGAAAAAGCCTGTGTGGGTTTGGCCTAAGTAAAGACAAGGGAAGAACTGAGCCATTTGTTTCAGCAGCCTCAGCACCATCTCATTGCCAACTTCCTGCTTAAACCCAGACAGGAGTGTGGTACTATTTATATCACCACCTGCTAGACCTCTCCTCTGCCATGCACACTCTGGTGATACACACCATCTCCCTGGAGTAAGCTTCTTGGGACAGGGCCCCTGTCTGTCAAATGTCAGGGCAGTGCTATGCAGACACAGGCTACCTACAGAATATCTCTATAGTATGCAAGAAGGTACGTGATGCGAGAGTCTGGCTGGCTGCTGGAACTTGGTGACTCTGTCATCATCTTCTACTGCTGTGCTGTTGCCCATCACTTGTCATTGCTTCCTTTCTGCCTCAGACTATCTCCATTTTTTTCTCTCCCTCAGTCTCTTACTGTTTGCTTTCTAAAATCTTTCCCCATCTCTAGATATTTCCAGCCCAGTGTTTGGAAGCCATCCAAGCTGTCAGCCCCTAGACTGGAATAAAGTATGATATTCCGCTAAGCTGCAGTCTGGGGCTGGCACTTCAGCTGCTGCAATCAAGTCAGCGAGAAGTGTTTGCCTTCAACAGCTGGAGAGACAAGGCCCAGACATAAGGCAAGCTAGGAAAAGATCTGAAGAAGGGCAGATCCTGCCATTTATGTACTAGGTAGGGAGGGCTCTGGACAAGCTGTTTTTTTTTTCATGGTGGATTATTAAATCTATCCCCATATGGCATGGCTAGGAAGGGAGGCTACAGTCTATGGCTAATATTCCTGGCCACATCTTTCCAATTGGCATTAAAACAACATAGTCCTGGTTTAGGCTCCCAGACCAGAGCATCCTCAACAGCCTCCTTCAGTGGCCTGAGATGAATCCCAAAGGCAAAAGTTCCCTATTCTAGTTCTACTGCTAACTGACTCGCCAAGCAGCATTCAGAGCCAACAGAAACCCCATCGGCCTAGCCATTTGCCCCCAGCATTCTGCAGTTACCAACACGACCTGAGTACAGCCCCTCGATGTGGCTTCAAATAAGCCCATGAGCACAGCCCAATGTTCACTGTAGCGTAATGTCACATAAGCATGGGGAAACATCAGTGGATTTAGGCATGTTGGCAAACACAGCTAAGGCCATTCACTGTAGCCAGTTCAAAAACAATCCTCATCAACAGTACAGACTCAGTGCTCCCACTGACTTCTCCTAGGCAAGGAGTACCTTGTTGCTTCTGCAAAGGAGGAAAGCAAGAGCCATATACTGTATGACACTGCCTTATACTCACACCTCTGGCTGAGCCATATGTCATTTTTCCATGTGCATGTTAACGGTCCACAGAGGCTGATTTCTGGGCCTTGGTGGAGTATAGCTTGCAAAGGCGGAAGGCGTGGGCTGTTGTGGACAAGCCTCTCTGTCTTCTCCAAATGGATGCTGATGTTTAAGACCAGGCTTCTAGCCTGATCTTGACTTCTAACCTTCCTGTTACGAACCCCCTCTTGTAAACTGCATTTGGGAAGGGTTTAGACCAATTGCAGCAAACCTCTCTAAGGCACATGTATGTATATTGCAGCTGCACCCACAGATCCCAATCAAGCCAGAGCCCATTCTAGGTTTAAGCAGGTGCCATAACAACACATTCAAAGGCAAAGCTTCTGGCTCAAATTATTCACAATGTGCCATGCCCTACCCATGTCTCTTTCACCCTGACCACCAATCATTTTTCAGGGTACAGACATTTTTCAGCACAGGAAGAGTATCCATGTATTGCTATGCCAGAGCTGTCTCACATCAACCAAGTTACAGGAGAGTAACAAGAGCACACATCAAAGGCCAAAGGAATTAAAGACAGACTCACAAGCAGTTTCCTTCGGTGTTTCCTCAAGTCACTGGGCTGGTTGCAAGAGAAAAAATGAAAGAGACACAAAAAGGGATGCTGTTAACTATGGATTCCCCTCTGAACAGAGCAGTGACAGTCAGGTGCTGGCTACAGACACTGGGAATGGCTGACCGGTCCACATACAGCCCACATATCCATACTGAGACAGGCCAGCATGTTCACAGGTGAGAATGTCCCCTCTGCAGAACTGTCACGAGGGCTGGGCCAAGCAACACAGGAAAATGGGAACAAACATGCTATGCTTTCAGCATGTGCTCTGCTGCCATGCACGTACCCTGTGCCTGGTTACATATACCAGCCTCACCCTTGCATACATGCCTATCAGTCCATGCACCTACTCCCACATGTATAGCCCCCTGCCCTATTACTCACATGCTCACCATCTACAGACACTCTCCATGTACCCATCAAACCACACATTCACCACCCTGATACATATGGATGTTATCCTGTTTAACAGACTCACATACCCTAAAACCCCCAACATCCAGATATGCCTTCCCTCATACGCACCCAAGTCTCCACACGTCCACTACCGCATAGACACACATACCATCTTCTCATATACATACTTCCCCACAAGCCACCCTCCTATACCTATATTCTTGCTTTCTCCTACCATTAACCCATGTGCACAGGGCGGGCAGAATCCTATTTTACTTTATGTGACCAAATGGCAGTTACTCAGTGATGCATGCACAGTTTATGATCCTATTCCATGTGCACTGTGGATACATAGTGGTCCACATGGCTATTCAGCAAAGGCAGCAAGCTGAGATGGCCAGGCAGGTACATCATTCTGCATGTGTATTCATGTCATGAACCTAATTCACAAAATTATATCCAGCAAGAACCCAGGGCCAACGGGTGTTAAACAGTAGAAGAGGAGAATCCTGTGTTGAGAAGTTAGAGGTTCAGACCCCCCAGATGAGGGGAGCCTAGTATCTGGGTCTCCTCTTTCCTGGGTGAGTGCCCTAAGCCACTCAACTGCTGGGGGTTAAAATACAGCAGAACCCTCCTCCTCTTCTTTGCTGGGCCATACACTTGGCCAGCCTGGACAGAGTTTATACTGCATGCCCAATAGCTGTATGGATGCCTCTACGTCCATACTACACATGAACTAGGATTGCAAACTGTGCATAAGGGCCAGTAATAACAGTTCTATGACTAGATAATTACCATGTGGATGTAAAATGAACAGGATTCTGTTCTTAGTTACACAGGCACCCTCAGATGGTTGTGTTTAAATCAAAGGACCGCTTAAGCCTAGCAGCTTGTTGGCTCCCATCACTCCAGCTGCCTTTGCCTCAACAGCCTGAATGACTAGGTGCCCATGTACAGCTTGAAGTGACTTTCTGCATAGGTTTGGAACAAGACTCAAACTTGTGTCTCTGGAGTCTCAGCAAGGTGACTTAACTAATACTGGCAGTGCACTCTGCCTTTCCACAGGAGGACAGGACAGCAGAGGGCTACAGTGACCAGGGGGAACACAACAGTCCACGAAATTCTAGTGAACAATATTCAGAGCTGCAATCTCACTGTGGTCTCCACACACTCAGATCTCAGGGACCTCAGAGCTCAGTTAAGATACAACCTGCTGTATCTAAGATGAGCACCAGGCCCAGTCATGAGGCTACTAAATAAGGAGCATAAATTGTCATTAACAGGCCCATATATTTCATTGGCTTCAGTTCACCCTATTGCATTCTGCGTGACTCACCAGTGTCATTATCCCCATGCGATCGAGGTCCTGAGCGGCGCTGCGAGAGGAGAGCTTTGGGGTGGAGCGCCCACTGACAGGTGGAGAGGAGCTGGCCAGGGACAGAGCAGTCAGAGAGGTGGGGATAGAGGCCCTTTTACGCAACTGTGTCAGATTCAGGCCTTCCATGCTGCCACTGGTAACGCGGGTCTCCAGCTCCTCAGCACGCAGCTCCGTAGATTCCTTCTCCTCCTGAATCATCCTGAGTAATCACAAATGGAGACTCAAGAAAGGTTCCAGTCCTGTTTCCCCACTGATAGTGTGGACACCATTTCTGGGCATTCCCCCATCCCACCTCATGTCTCTACTGCTTCTGGACTGGATTCCAGAAGTCACGGGTCTTTAGGCCTCACGTCCTGGGACCTTGAGGCTCCAACTCCATCTGAGGACATATGTAGTGGCATGGGGGCCCCTTCTTTCATTTTGGAACAGCAGGGCCTCAGAAGTAACAGGGAGGGCAGAAAAGGGCCATCCCAATACAGGGTAGAGTTCAGGTTGTTTGGAAGCATCAGCTCTCTCTTTCTGTACCTCAGCACAGCTGGGTTCCTACTACCCTGAACCACAACTGTTTGTTCCTGGGTTTGGGATATTGTTTGGGCCAATTACAATATCTCTGTAATGTTGGTGACGTGAAGTCATGCCCAGAACTCCATCTCAGTATAGCTCTACTAAGGGCTTTTTTGGTTTTATCTTCTATATAACAATTTTATATGTAAACATCAGCAGTGCCAAGCATCCTGAGCACAGGGGCCAGCTAAGCTGGCTTTACAGTCAGAGCAGGGCAAAGTCACCATCTGTATAAATCAATCCCTCTTCCCTGCTACCTCAGTCAAGTCTATTCTTCACCTGATCTCCTCATTGATGGCATCCAGCTGCTCCTGTAGCATCATAGCCAGAGTCTGGGCATCAGAGTGCCCACTGGGGGACAGCACATCCATGGAACTGAACAACGTCTCTCGGTCATCCTCATCCACGTCGGAGATTTCCGGGTCACTGTCGAAAGTGTGAGACACGGTGGCCAGGACGCCGCTTGGCTGAGCCTGCTCCCAGTCCTGGGAGACAACAAACCCCACAGAGGTCAGTCACATAGGCCCAACCTTCCCCCAACCAGCACAGACTAAGGCTCCCACAAAACACAGCAGACATCTGGCAGTGTGTTGGCCTGCAACCCCTGGTTCTCATGTGATGCTCCTTCTGTGTTAATAGATTCCAGTACACAAAGGTGTTGCCCATAAGGCCAGAGCCTGATATTTTTGTGGTGAAGACTATATGTGTGCCTTGAGACAAA
The DNA here is from genome assembly GCA_030014935.1 of Caiman crocodilus. Lineage (NCBI taxonomy): Eukaryota > Metazoa > Chordata > Crocodylia > Alligatoridae > Caiman > Caiman crocodilus. Next base: position 4,094,048 of record JAGPOW010001998.1, on the reverse strand, counting down.
TTAGACAGATACATTGCTTGGAAAGCCCTGTAGGAGCTTCTTTTCTGTCCTAACAAGGATGCCAGAGAGGCAGAAGGGTTCGTAGGTAAGGGTGCTAGCCAAGCACCTAAGTTCAAGTCCCTGCTCTGCCACAGACTCCTTATATGATCTTGGGAAGCCTCTTTGCACCTTAGCTTCCTATTTGTAAAATGGAGATGCCCTACTAAAACAGAAGGATCGTGTAAATTAGCAAAATGAAGACCGTGATGGAGACCAGACCTTAGATAGGTGATGTCAGAATATCATCTTTTCTTATTAACTCATTGTGTAGCTACAGGACCCTAGGATGCTTCTATCCTTCCCAGCGGAGTTTCTCCAAGGCCATCACTGTAGGTGACTGCACTGAATATGCAGGGCAGCCCAGCATAGACTAGTTAGAGGAGTTCAAAAGACAAACCTCTTGGACTATGACATCCCCCACACTGACAGCTAGCTGTTACAGAACAGCACAAGTTGAGAGGTGTCTGTACAGTGGTAGCAGTGGCACAAGTCCCAGGAACACTGCTGATGCATGGAACTCCTGCTTTTCTAGTTGGACATGCCCTGGACAGGGGTGGGCAAAATACGGCCTATGGGCCATAGCCAGCCCATCAACTGATAGTATCCAGCCCACTAGCTGCTGTTGGGAGCCTAAGGAGGGAGGGCTGTACTCCACTCTGCTCACTGCAGTTTGGGCCTGGCCAGGCCACACAGCACGCAGACTCCTCCATCCCCCAACCACATCCATTTCCCCCAGCTTGGCTTCCTGTTGGCACTGCAGCTGCTCAGTTCTAGCACAAGAGCTGCCAGCAGCTAGGACCTCATAGGATGGGGCATGATGCAGCACACTGAACAGCCATCCCGCCTGCCCGCTGTGATGAGCTGCTGATACCATGGCACCATCAGGAGGTGAGTTTGTGTCAGTTATAATGCATCAGCAGCAGCCCATGGCAATGGGCAGGGGGGATGACTACTCGGCACACTGCACTGCACCCTGTCCCATGCGGGCTTGGCTGCCAGCACCTGCAGTACCAGCATTGCACAGCACCAACAGGAAGCCAGGAGTGGGGGAGAGAGGAATGCAAGGGTGGAGGAGTCTGTGTATTGTATGGCTCAGCTCAGGCCCAGCTGCAGCAGAGTACAGTGGAGCAGGGCATGGACCCCCCTCCCTAGGTTCCCAGTAGCAGCCAGTGGATCAGATAGGATCAATTGGCATCTCCCTCCCTCCCCCCCCACTACTCAACAGTGCACCGAAACTCATTAAATGGCCCTCGAGCCCAAATAATTGCCTACTGCTGCCCTAGACAGTGGCTGGTGGGACTTGTTATCCCATTATAACCCATTGGCAGAGACTCTCTGGGTCTCCTAATGAACTTCAGGGTGAGCTAGAATACCACGTCTCTCTGGGGGAATTAGCACTGTACACAACGATGTTCATGTTGCCTCTAAGTCAGAGAGGGGTCTGCATCAAAAGAGCTGTTTATGCACCATGAGTGCTACCAAAGGGCACCCACCTAGTCTTCTTGTATCAAATATTTTTGATACAACAGGTCCATGAAAGAGGTTTCCCTCCCAAAGCCAAGCCTGTAGGACAAGTGTTTCCAAACTGACAAATATCATGTTCCCTAAAGCTGAACCTCAGCAGAAGGAACAGTCCCTATGACTCACCCCTGAAGACAGGTCCCAGGGGGAAGAGCCCCCAAATGTTTCCCTAAACCAGACTCTGGACAGAAGGGCCAGCTTTTTCTACCAGAATTAGGCCCTATCACAATGGGCTCCCACACTCTACCCTGAGCCAGGCCCCAGGGAGTAAGGCCACCACACATCCCTCCCCAAAGTTAGGATCCAGAAGAAGGGAACTCCTCACATACCTCCCAAAGCCAGGCCTGGGAAGAAGTCCCCTTTTACCCTGCAGAGATAGACTTTATCAATCTAGCTCCCAGAAGGAAGGGCCTCCAAGCCATCCAGGAAACAAGGCCTTGGAGACCCTTCTCCAGGCAGCACCCACTATTCACCTATAGCCACGAGTGCAGCTTGGCTTCTCAGTCAGCCTACCCACTGGCTTGTTTCCCTGTACCTTTCTCCTTAGCCCCAGACCCCATGGCATGTGTCTGTGGTGTGGTCTAACTCGACTGTAAAACCACTCCACTCTCAGTTTAAGCCAACAGAGTAAGTGCTGTGCTGGCCACCGTCCAGTTGCGTCCCACACAATAACAACCTCTTTGCTTTGGAAGGGGGCTAGGGCGGGAGCCCTGCAGCTGTCACTGCCTAATGACAGCGCAAAGCCCCCCTCATTTGAAAGGCCAAAGGCAGCTGTCACAGCTGTCTTGGTTACAAAAGACTTGTAACACACTCTACACTGAGGGTGTAACCAGAGCCTGCACACGAGGCTGGTGCTGCCCTCCAAACTACTGCCGGGAGATTAGTCGTGATCTGCTTCCAGGGTGGGATGGACACTGGGCTTTTTACCTTGGGGGGTTCTTCCCGCAGAGCTGAAAATCGGCCCTTCTGTGCCCGGTGCAGTCCGGTGGCCGTACCAAAGGGCTCAGCAGGGGTGTGAACCACAGTGCTCAGTGGATATCTCAGGTCCGTGGCACTTCCCATGTGGGATCTATGAGAAACAGAGAGATAAGCCACCATATGAAAGGATGATGTTACAATAAATAGCACAAGGCATCTGGGGGGTGCCAGCTTGTGCCCAGGTTGGTAACTCAACTCAGAGGCAGAATCTGTGAGCTTTGTCTCTAGTCTGGGGAAACCAGATAGGGCTTCAGCAAGGCCGAACTGATCTCAGCTGGCAGCCCTGCTCCATGTTCTGGAGGACGGTAAAACCTCCACCTTGCTGCTTACAGAAGCCAGGGAAAATTCCTCCCTGCTCCAAACTCTGGAGATATGATTTCCCTCACCCGCAATGAGCATGAGCTAGAACCTGTGGTTAGCCAGCCAACCCAACCCATATCTGGGATATACCTTGTAATATTTCAGGTGTCCTGGCACCCTATGGGGGCAGGTTCAACTCAAAGATACTGACAGTCCTGGCTAAAGACTCTAAACTGCCCCAAGAGATAAACACCTTGCTGTGTGTTTAACCAATTCCTGGAGGGCCACCTGTTTTTTCTTTCTAGCTCCTGTCATCCTCCTCAAAATACCAAGGAACCACATGAATCTCCCACCACATTTTCTTCATTTGATTCTTTAGCCTCCCCTTGCTTGTGAAGATCTGGCCTTAGAACTGGTTGGGAAATGATCTGACCAGCAGAAACGCTACCAAAGCCAAAACAGTTTCATGTTTATTAAAAACTTTTAACATTTCTGAGATTTTGATTGAAACACTGAAAAATTCCAGTTTCAAATGAATTTGTCTTCAGGATTCAAAAAAAAAAATCTTTTGGGGAACTTAATGTCAAGAAAAGTTGTGGATAGAAATTTCTTGATTTCTCCATGGTAGCTCAGCCCTGGGTATCTCTGGCAAGTGAATTATTTCTGGCAAGTGAATTATATGTAAGCAAATACAGACTGAGATGTGATCCCATAGCAGCTTTGCCTCATGACAGATATCTTTATTTCCCTGGCCTTGTGTGAAACAGCCCTTGTCATACAGTCAAGAAGTTAGTTGGCTTTCTCTGTTACAGAAGGATAATGCATTCCCACTTCCACACTGCTTCTAACCTGACTCTGTATGTGGGGCCAAATTTACAAAGGCATACAGATGCCTAAATACATGGCAATCTGGCTGCACCAATGCAACAGAAACACAGATGCATGATTCCAATTATGACACAACCCTGCATATAAGTCAGCCATACATTTTACAGGTACACTTTAGGGTAAAAAAAACTTGTCTCCCAAATAAGTCAATAACTACAAATAAAGTCCTTGAACTACTGTTGCCCTTAAACCATCCCACTGGAGAATCAACAAACCATTAAAAGAGCTCAGAGACTCACTGAAAAAATGTATGACTTTGTATTTTTATTGCATGCAAAAAAATATTGCAACTACAAAAGTCAAAATTGTTAGGGGCCCAGTTACACCTATGTATAAGTCAGGTGCAATTTTTCTGGTCCTTTTGGAGGAATGAAAAGTCAATTTATATTTAGAAGAATATAGTGGGTTAGGTGCTTAACTACCATTATCTCTCCTTGAATCTTTAGACCCACTGTAGACCTGCTAGAGCAGGGGCGGGTAATTATTTTGGGTGGAGTGCTGCTTGCAAAGTTTTGGCAAGCTGTCGAGGGCCACATTTCCCTTTCTGGATCAGAAAAGCAAGAATGGCCCCATGGTCCCAGGCCAGAAGCCTCTGCTAGGCACGGGCTTCTGGTTGGGGAGCAGGTCTGGGCAGGCCTTGCTGCTGGGTCCTGCCACTGGCTTCCCTTGGGTACTACTGCCCCAGGCTCCTGTCATCTTTGACAGACAACCAGGAACAAATAAATATTATTTTTCTAAATTTTTTAGGGGCCCCACAGGCTGGACAAAATGGCTTGGTGGGCTGTATTTTGCCCACCCCTGTGATAGAGCCTTTGTAAACCTGACCTAGGTCAGATTCATTGCTAGTGCTATCCAGATCTATTTCCATCAGTCTGAGCTGCATGTCCCTTCATGCTTTCCAACTGCAAAACCTTACACCAACCCACTTTGGATTCTATCAGCAGCTCATTCACTTAGTCACTTCTCCTCCCATCAGTCTTTCTGATGATTTATGGCACTCGTGGTACTAATGAGCGCAAATGTTGATGTGCTCAGCAAATGTCATCACTGGACAGCCTCTGCTCTGGGGGTGTTATCTCTACCAAAATGAAAGGAAAGGCCTCTGTACCAATTCCTGAGGTGCTGCCTGGAGATTTCCCTCCTATGATGTTCGGTGCCAGTCTGCATTTGTATTTATCCAACTAGTGGCCCCATTTACATAGCTACATTCCAGCGTCAGGATGACTCAGAATCAAGTGCTTAATTCATGTGGGTCCTGTGGGTGTTCAGCACCTCTGGAATGAAGGTCACATTTATTCATATGCACTGATTTCAGAAATCAGACATGCACTGATGACCCTCGACAGACAAGCATGACACATGCAAGCAATGTTATGACCTCACAGCCTTGATCTTTGCCTTCCTCCATCTTCAAAATTTCCTTCTAGGTATGTCCCCTACTCTTGGCCAATGCTACTGTTAATCTGAGGAGGCTGTAGACGGGGTACACGGAGGGAGGCTGTGCTGACCACTGTAGAGGGGGTGGGAGGGAAGTCTTAACGGTTTGCACTTGCTCCCATGGCAGCAGTCATGTAGCCAGGGCTCTCTTGGAGCTGCTCTTTTGAGGTCCCTTCTGTTCACTTCTCCTTTTCCCTGATATGTGTTATTGGGTGCAGGGCTCTGCTTACTCTGGCAAAGGCTCTTTTTGAGGGAAGAACCATTCCATTCATCTCCCTTGCCTCCCCCTCCCAGACACATTGCTAGGCATGGGGTGCTTCTATGGCAGGACAAGAGAAGCACAGCCCCCCCTCCCCACTCCCATAGTTGGTACCCAGGGCTGGTGCCCCACTTACCTCCCCCTTGTTCTGCTACCAGCTGAGGGACAGCAAAGACTCCAAAGCTCAGTGGAACCTCTAAAGAAGGTGCTAAATGCCATGTAGATGAACATGGGGGACCACTGCCCAAGTGGGAGAGAGCTCATACTCCCAAATGGGGAGGGTTCTTAGACACCAACAGCCCCATACCATCTCTGAACTTTGCTGTGCCAGCTGTGCTGCTCATGAGGAAGGATTTGGTAGACAGGGTATTTTCTAAGCCTAGTAGAAAACCATGCACCGCAAGTATTTTTCAAAGTAGAACTGGAATTTTTTCCAAAAGAATTTTTTTTTCCCCACAGAACTGCCTGATTCCAGTAGAAACATTCACGTCTCACCCAAAAGCAAAGTTTTGGATCTTATGCCTGGTTTATTAGGGTGGCTGATGCCAAAAATCCAGTTTTTAGCATTTATAAGGCACTTGTTTCCATGGTATCTTAGCAATTTACACTCAGGTGGCTCCATAAGGGGCTCTATTTCCTGGAATCATGGGATTACACTATATTTTCAGCTGCACTCTCAATATAAGTTTCTAGCTGTTATGCTTGTGAAGAAGGCTTGAAAACATGACCTAGGTGTAACCAATTCAGTGATGTCTGCCAGAGTCTGCAAACAGTTTGAAACAATAGTAATAATAGCCCTGAGCATGAGTAAGTGCCCCATTTATCTCTTGAGGGTGTTGACCACAAGATCCACTGCTGTAGGGAGCTGTGCCAATCAATGCTACCCCCATGGAGGTCTACACATAGCAGAAGAATGCAGATGGCCCAGCTTAGCTACCCCAACAGACATTCTCCAACTGTGTGGGTGGGTACTGGTAAGGATGACTGCTGGTCCTTGCAAGGGGAAGTTGTGAAGGTCTTCTGTTTTAGTTTATTACAAGGATCACAAAAATCGGCCTTATAAATGAACAGTTGGCACAACCTTAACTCTGAACTCCTCCTTCTCCTCTCCAAAATGTCATGACATTTTCCTGCAGCCTCAGGGGGACCCTGCAATACTGCAGCCACAGAAATCAGGGCTCTTTGTGGACCTGCTGTACTCAGAATAAATATGCTAATTTTTAAGGATACACCAATTGTCCAAGATAATGGGAACTGCCTGCAACTGCAGAACACAGCAACAGATTCCGTGACCTGGAGTGTTGTATTTACTGTCTGCAGCCCTGGGTAGCCCTTAGCATAAACTACATACAATAAAGCAATTTTACAATGATAGGTAATTAGCCCCTAAAGAAACAGGTTGATGAGAGACACTGAAGAAATCAGCCCCTAAAGAAAAGGGGCATGGACTGGGAGTCATGTTCCTTGCTGCCCCTGATCACATGACAGTAGCAGGAATGGGGCTGAAGTGAAAGCCTGTACTTCTGCCTGTCAAACCTTGTGCAGGTGGAATCTAGATGAGGGTTCAACTATGAATGCCACAAGCACCTGCAGTTGAACACCTGGCAGATTCTGAAACTCATAGCCAGCTAGCCTCACACTGAGAGGCCGTGTCCAGGCTGTCGGCACCAACCTGAATTCTGCAGATTGGGCCCATTTCAGCACAGAAAAGCATTGAAGGCAAGCAGGAGGGGCATTTCGGACAGGTGCAGGGAAGATGCAGAAATGATGTTTGACTTGCCTGGATTAGTGGGGCAAGGGAAAGATTAGATACATCACCTACCTGGACTCTTTACTTGCTGATAAGAGATAAAAGCAATAAAACCCCTCATGTTCCAAGATGGGACAGACAATCTTTACCTGATGATGTTAAGGGATGAACTCCTTTTTTGGACAGGTTATTTGGACAGGCAGGGGTGGGGGGAACTTTCACCTACCTCTAAAAATAGGCAGTTCTGGCCTTTGATGGATATAGCATCCTGGACTAGAAAGATCCCTTGATCTGGTCTGGTCTGGCAATTCACAGGACCAGCAGTCCTTTACTATAGAGCGTGGGTGACAAAGATAGGACCCAAGGCACTATTTATTTTGGCCTGTGGGGAAGAGAAGGGAGAGGAGGAGCGGTTCCTGGAGAGGCCAGGAATTTGGGGGCAGGGCCCACAGCTGAAATTCAGAATATGGAGCCCTACTGGGGATGTGTGTTGGTTACAGGGGAGTGAGCCATGGCAATACTGTGTGCCACTGATGCCGCTTGCATCATCACTGGAAGTGGGTCTGAATCCAGCCTGCAAGGAGATCCGAAGTCCAGATTCATCCCAGATGTCCATGTAAGTTTGAAACCCCTGGCTTAGAGATAAGGACTAAGCCCTGCTTTAGCCAGGGGAGCTTTGTTAGGTTGGAAGACCTTGGAGCTACCAGCTGAGATTAGCTAAACTGCAGAGTTCCTGTGGAGTGATGGTGCCCTCTGCAGACAGATACTTTCTGGAATATAAAGCAGCAATGATTCTGTCTAGTCAGCTTACCCTGCCAAGCAATACCTAGCTGCAGGTCTGATGGATCTGTTATGAGGAAGTCATCTCCTTTCTCAGAATGAGAAACTGCTTGGGAGGTTTTAAATGATTCTTCTCTTATATTGTGTCAGGAGCTTGAATATGCATGTATGCTGGGACATAAACAACAATGGATTCAGGGGGATGGGGAAAAACAGCAGAGAGAACCAGTCAATGATTCAAGCAATAAAAAGGCAACAAGAGCCCCCTGCCTTTCATCTGATATTGTCAGGTAAAAGAAATCCCTGGCACAACCTACATACTGGTTTTAAAACCAGAGAAACTTAGTCAAAACAGGCTTATTCCTGGGAATGTCCCCGTTTCAACTGATCAACATTTTCTAATGAAAAACATCAGCCCTTCCTTCATCTCTTTGTTTGACCTCTACTAGTGACAGCCTGCTCTGAGCAGCAGGGGGATAAATACTAGTATCACCTGAGACCTCACAACCACTGCTGAATGAGGAAGATCCCTCCCCTTCCTTGTCTCTCCTCCAGGCACATTGTGCATCACCCAGAGCCCACTGTCTGGCTACAGCCAACACATTCTCTGGCCTAGCTTGAAAATGCTAGGAAAAGGTGTAGGACAGCCACTCTATGAATGGGAGGTACACGGAGATCAGGCTTTTATACTGGTCTCCCTGTGCTACCAGCCCAGCTGAGCCAATGAAGCCGCAATTTTGCATGACTTCATGTGTGGTGTGATAGCATGACAGACAATACTTCATATTGGGCATTGAAAGCAATACCAAAGACATGCATACTGTTCAAGGGACTTATACACCACTGGGACCCTGTCAACCAAGGCGATTCCTCCTTCCGAACATCCACTTTATCACCTGCCATTACCTTCCCAAAGACCCAGGGCAGATATGTCCAACTGGCAGCCTTTGGACAACATGCAGGTTGCAAGAGGTTAAGTAGCAGCACCACCCTATCCCCTGAGCTCTGGCTGGTAGCCACCATTCCCCCTATTGCTCTGCCTACAGCAGCTGGAGTCCCCAGGTCTGCCCTCCCTCCGTCAGCTTTTGTTGCCTGCCCCTGCCCCAGGGAGCAGGGCAGTACAGTGCAGCACAGCTGGGGAAACAGAGGGTGACCCTGGGGCTACACAACTGCTTGGTGCAGCAGGGTGAGGGGTCTGTGGAGTGTGGGTGTGAGATCCTTGCTGGTGTAGCCTGTGGGGCATTCATCCCCTAGTTGCTAAGTTGAACATCCCTGCCCAGGGAAGGGAGAAGCATTTTTTTCTGATTTTACTGCTTACACAGAGGCACGAGAACAAGAAAGGAAGTCTGTGAGCGGATGGAGAAAGAACTGCAAAATCCCCGAGAGACTGATCCGTGGAGCTGCCTGAGCCTGGCCGCAGAAATGGCACAAAGAGGCCATGCTGTCTACACCAGTGAGAGATTAGCTCTGGCCACAGCTACTCTGTCAATTCAAACAGGAAACACCTGGAACGCCTGTCATCCCATTTAAGCTACTGGCATGGAAAATGAACCAATATGCAACTGCAGCATTATTCTCAGCTCAGCATGCAGTCTGACTGTCTGCTCCTGAGGGCCTGTCTACATTGCAGTTGCTGTTGTGACTCCAGCTTGTGTAGACTTACTTAAGGTAGCTGTAAGCTTGCCACCTTGGGTATCACTAGGGGTGCGGACAGACGTACAGTTCCCAGCTGTAACCCAGAATGGTTTTTGCAAAGCACTGTGAGTTACAATGTTACCCCAGACCAAACAGAAGTTCACTGTTGGTTCCAGGGGAAAGGGGAATCTAGCCGCTCAGAGCCTGCACCCAGGTTCCCATAGCAATGGCCAGGCTCTGTCAGTGCTTGCTGTTTTAATAATGGGAGAGGGGAAAGGCAGCGGAGGGAACTCATTCTTGGGGCTCCCCAGCTGGTGCTCCCCATTCAGGGAAGGGAGCTTGTTCTTGGTGTCTCCCCATTCTGAAAACAGCAACAGGCTGGGAGCTTCATAGACACAAGTCACAAAAGGCCCTACATTTTGTAACATCTTTATCTGATATCTCATGTAATGAGGGGTCAGATTTTCACTGAATCGTCCATTTGTTAAGCTGTGTGCAGCCATGCACTTGTGTTTGGTCACAGCTATAAGCTGCTTTCTGTGGCCAGATCAGGGAAAAACTGTGACTTCTGTCTGCACCTTAGCGGTATAACCAATAGCACAGGGCTTAGTGCAAGCTACAAAAACAGCCCAAGCAGCAGAGTGAATATGTGGGTAGCTACTCTGTGCTAAGCTATATGCTACTGCAGCTACACTGCTCACAACATCAAAGTTAGCTGGTTTAAGGCAGTGTCTGCTGGATAGACATGCCCTGAGATCTCAACCCTCCTGTAGACAATTCTCACTGTTGGCCACAGCATTGGTACAGGCCAAGGATCCAGGAAAACAGGAAGCTGATGGAGCCTGAAACTGCATGATATGGATCTGGAGTGTTTTCAAAGAGCAAAGCACATTCCCTGTGCTATGCAGGCAATTAGGTGCAAGGGGGAACAAAGCAGGCTGAAGGCACAGCCTGATGGAAGCTCCAGCATTCAGGTCCTAACCTTGTGTGTACGCTGTCCACAAAGGTTCCACTTCTTGTCTTTAGCTGGTCAACCTCTAATCTCAGCTTGTCGATTTCATCAGACAACCTCCTCTGTTCAGAACGAGACAAAAGGGGAACAGGCAGTTTTGTACAAAACAATCCACTCATCTGTTTATGTATTTATTTTGATTATAAATATTTCAAAAATCCCTGCACCGGCGTCTAGGCCTCTTACATGTCTATTAAGCCCCAAACCATTCAGGCTATGCTAAATAATGATGCTAGAACCAAGGCAGGGGAAGCCAGCTGAAGTATCATGAGACTAGACACACACACACACACCAGCCATATTATAACTTGATAGCTTCAAACAGAGAGGATACAGCTCAGTGGGGAAGCTGCAGAGACTGGACTGGAGCCAGAAATCCATTATCCCTGCATGCATAACATAAACCTTCCCAGAAGTTTGCAGACAGATCCCATCAAGTCAGTGTGAATGTGATCCTAAACCTTCCCCCTCCCACTCTCCTTAATCACTCATAAGTACTAAGGAAACAAAGCAGAAGTATAAATGGAAGGGACCAAGAAGCCATGGGCAGGTACCTCACAGTCACACTGGGATCTGCTCCCACATGCAAACAGACTAAGCTGGGCGTTATTTGACTGCTGCTTCCTCTATGCACACAGCACAGTGTCTGTTCCCTGCACAGGAACAAACAGCAATAGCCCTTTGAGGTAGCTAGTGGGTGAAGAGGACAGCTGAGTTCGTGGAATTTTCTGGGTGTAACGGACCAGCTCCAGGCCAAAAGAGGTGAGATCTAGAAGCAGCCCCTTTGTTACCTCCTAACCCCAGAAGAGCCTGGTGCTGGATTAGCAAAAGAAAGCTGGCATGCTCAGAAAGTACTCGCTGATTCAGAAGGCTGCCACCTCCCTGCGCCATCCTAGTGCTTCAACCTCTTACACTGCCTCTTTAACAAAGACTGGGGAGAGAGACAGTCTTGCTTCTGATTTCCAAGGCTCTCGCCAGCTGGGCCTGAGGTCTTCTTTCACCCCTTAATGTTATGAGCTCCAGGGAACTAGGCAAGATTTATAGGAGTAGGGGATGCAGACTGGGAAACCCTCTGCAAGCACTGGAATCTCAGCCTAGCCAAAGTAACACATGGATTTATTCATGTTATGACTGCTGGGTGCTCTGGGCTCCTGTCTTACACAGGTAAGCAGGGCATTTTTAGTAGGTGTGACTGCTCCTAACATAGGATGAGGACCAAGGAAGCACAGCTGCTAACATAAACCCCTTGGAGCAACACCTACCTTGTCATGCTGCTGCTCCTCAATCTGCTTTTGTGTATTTTCCAGCTCTTGTAATAGGGTGTTCTTTAACATAAGAGAGAGAGAGAACATTGTTCAAGTCTATCAGTGGAAATGTGTCTATGCAACTTTACAAGAAAGACTGACACAGGCATCTTGGAAGAGGGCTAGGTTGACTGACACACGTCAGGATGAAAGATGACATTCTCCATACCCTCTGTTTACTTTGATTGACAGTGAAAGCAACTGCATTGACAGGTCTGCTCTGCAATAATGAGCCAAGGCGTCACCAGCTTGCTTTCAAAACTATTCTTTCTGTTCCTGGGGCTGTTTCAGCATAGACTGTGAATAAACAGTCCCTGCATATCTTTCACCCTAGAACCAAGGCTGCACTGCCCCAGACCTTCCCTAACACGCTGTGACAGTGACAAATGATATGGCTGGCCTTGGGAAGAAGTGTCTGTAAAGAGTTGTCCAGATTAGAGAAAGGGGGTGAGATTAGAGCAGTAGCTCAACCAACAGAACCAGGCTGAATGGCACTAACTTACATCTGTATTAGAGAAAAGGTCCTGGCAAGGCCAGGGCTAGATAATAAATAATAATAGATTTTCCTAAATTATACAGACCCTAAACCCTAGTGGTCCCCTTTTCCCAGCAGGCATCTCAGTGAAAAAAAAAAGGCTTCCAGCACATCACTGGAGACACCCACACTTGGTGAAACTGGTTCTTCCACACACCTTTGATCAGCTAACACACCATGCAAATTGAGAACATCAGATCCCTCTTGGTAAAGTAGTTAATGCATCCTTCTGGCTGACAGACTTCACATAGCTGTATAAACCTGTGCCTGGGTTTCTGGCATGGACAGCAATAGATTGAGGCCATATTCTCCAATGACATTAAGCAGGGGCAACTCTCCATCTGATGCTGTGAGTTTGTCTCTGTGAATCAGTATCAGAGCCAGGCCTCCAGGGAGCCCACGCAATGTGCTGCAGTGTTTCAGCCCTGTTGTTTGTGGAGCGTCACTGACACCTCTGCAGAGTGGCTGCAAAAGCTAGAATCACCACACTGGTATTCACAAGAGATGAGAGGCAAGACAATAGAAATTCCACGCCCTAATGTGTGGATCAGGATTCACGAGCTATGGAGAGGCAGTCATACATGTGACAAATCGAATGGATAGATCAGTGCTAAAACCATCTTCCTCACATGTAGAGTTTGACTGCAATCCCCCACTGAAGGAGAAAGGAGCCTGCCCCAAGTGACCTTGAAAATACATATGACTGTATTACCCACACTGACAGGCTGGCTTCCTTTCAGTATTGCAATGAGGAATCCACTTGCTCAGAGCCACCTGCTCTTGCAGCTAATTGAATGAATGCTTAGTTCAGTAGAAACTCCATCCAGCCGTCTGGCTGAGATACTGGCTCCCATGGGTTTGCATGGGACAGAACTAGATGGGAAGCTTTACAGGTCAGGATACAATTTGCTTTCAACCTGGCTAAGGCAGGTTCTAAGCAGGTCTTGTAGCAGCTTGACTCTGAAAGGTTTTGATGCTTAGGTGGAGGGATGAACAACTGCACTTGTTCAGCAAAATGCAACAAAACAGCTCATGCTAATGGATCTAGGTATATGTTCCTCTAGTGGTTGCACCATGGAAGGAGTAAAATGAGCAGGGATCAACAACTTACAGCCCACAGGATGCATTTGGCCTGGGGAACCTCTGGATCTGGCCTGTGGACATGGGGCTTCAGCTGCACATGCCCTCTCCTTTTGCCACCATAGAGACAAGCAGTGGCATGGCTCTAGCTCCTGCCTGCCTACATCTGACACAGGGTGGGTCATTCCAGCCCACAGTTGGGAAAGGTTGCCTACCCCTGAGCAATGAAATAGCATAGGGCCCATTCCTGCTGCCACTGATGGGCAATGACCTGCTACACACTTGGTGTCCAGTGCCTAACACGACACGCCTTCTAGCCCGCAGGTCTGTTGCGATACAGTGAACAACGAATCACATCCAGGGATGTACTGGTGTGTTGTGCTCCAGAATGAGTTTTGCAACACCAGCCAAATCCTAGTAGGAACGAATGGCAAATCCCGTAGGAACTTTGGAAATCCTAGTATTGGTTTCTCTGTTTCTCTAGTGCCCCAGAAGGCTCCCTCTGCTGTTGACAGGCTGCATACCCAAACCTCCCTAGGGAGTTCTCACCCTTGGGCACGGCAAGTTGTACCTTTTCCTCCAAAGCTGCCATCCGCTCCTTTAAGTGAAGCTGCAGGCGCTCATTGGACTCACTCAGCAATCTGTCCACAGTGTCAGACAGCCGCTTGTTATGCTCCTCGTTCATCTTCTCCCGCTGACGGGCCTGTAATGGCAAACTGCAATCAGCCCTGTGATTCCTTCATGCAGCACACGTTAAAAGGGTGATTTTCATATATTTAAAAAAATTATTCTAATGAGAGTTGGAAAAGGCCTATTCCATCCTCTCCAGGTTATCCCTAATAACCTGGGTGATGCAGGACCCCTTCCACTGTGAGGACCATTGTCACGCCAGTTTTGTGGCTGCAGAATATGTCATACAATCCACCCTCTGCTAGAGTTAGGGGCTCATCCTGATTACATGGCTTCTGCTGAAAGGAGCTCTGTGAGCAGACTGCAGACACAGCTCCTGCTGGAACCACATGGCTGTACTACTGTGGTATACAACGAGCAGGGTGCACAGTACAGTAGAGGAGGTGCTGATAGAGGGGATGTGGCAGCCTGCAAAAAGCACAGGAGCATCTACAAGTCTTCTGTCAACAGAAGCCATCTCTTGCTCATAGAGCTGGTGTGCTCACAACTCTGCCAGCAGGACCCAGGCATGAGCTGTATATCAGGCTTAAGCAGCAGAGCACTCTTGGGCCAGGTGCTTCTTTTGCATACACTGCAGTAGCTCCGTTGATTTACGCCAGCTCAGGATCCGTCTCAACGTAAAGTCCCCCAGTCTTTGGTACCATAAAGAGAACCTTCCACCTGTGAACAGAGTCAGACCAGAGGCAGCATTGTCTCTGAGTCTGCAGGAAGCCTAGCACAATATCCACTAGGAGTCAACTGCCCCATATATTTCTGTAGATAACACCTCCAATAGCATGGCAATATAGTTGGCTATTTCATTCTTGGTAGTTTTAGCACAAGCTTATGGCCTATGCATCACTGTAGGATGCACTAGGCGTATCAGGGCAGCTGACTGATATCAGGGATTGCTGCAACATGGACTTAGGAGATCAAGGTCAAAGATCTGACTGTGCCTGACAGCCATCAGGCTAGCATGGTTACAGCACACCGGTTGCTGTAGCCAATAGCACACAAGAGAGTGAGATGCTGGCATCATATGCAACCGCATCCTTTGATTTTTTGAGTGAATGATCAGGTATCTCTTTAGAGCCAGGCTGATTGGGGGGGTCCTTCAGTGTAAGTCTCAAACTCTCTTTTCTGACCTCTAGTCAGATGCTTTAACCACTCTGTCACAACAGCTCCTAGGAAATTGTGACAACCCCCATTTTAGCCACTTTTGGCCTCTTCCACATGAGGCCTAAAAGAGGAGATGTAACCTTCCCTACCCCCGCAGTGGCAAAGGCTCCTGGGTGCCCAAATCCCAACTTTTCTCCCTTAGCACCAAAAGCCCTGCCTGACTTCTCAGCAGTGCAAACCCCCAGCCATGGAGGAAGAACACAACATAGATCAGGTCCAATGCCAGCAATGTCATGGCTAGGGTATTAGGGAGCAAGAACAGGCAGGCACCACCCATTGGGACATGCTTTCCTGTACCACTATAGAAATGAGCAACAGGAGCACACAGGACCACACACCTGAGCGCTTCACTTCCATAGGAAACCAGGCTGACTCCTGGACAGTGCCACAGGCAGGACAATATCCCAACATCACAGCAGCACTAGTGCTAGTGGCCCAGAGCAGCTGGGAAGGAAGGGAGCACCATCATCCCCAGCCCTGAAGTGCAGGCATTCCCTAACTTCCTGAAATATATAAACCATGAAGCCAAATGTCTTCCAGGCCCCCCAACTACATTCAGAGAAGATTTTGCTGGGCTGAGAACAACCAGTCCTGAGTTACTGGAACAGGGCAAAAAAAGGACTTTCTAGGCTTTAAGGAGGCTGCTGAGCTTTTGGCACCAGCTTTGCTCTGTAACTCTAGCAAGAACTCTGGGTTCTTTAAAGTGGGAGAGAGTTTTGAGCCAAACTGCACAGAGAGATGAATGCTAACATCAGAGCATTGCAAGGACAATCAGATAACAACTAGAACGGATCACCCTGGCTCATGATGTGCTTTGTAAACGCAAGGGCTATGTTTTCCCTCTCCCAGATGGAAACCAGCGTCCAGACAAAGGAGGCTTATTGGGCCTTTGACTGTTAAGACCATATTTGAATCATTGAGGTACCAGGCCAGGGACAGAGGAAACTGGTAAGCTTCTGTTCAAGGAGCTGATCTAGCTCTCCCTGCCATTTCAGTAGTCTCCCTAGAAGTGGCGCACAACCTTATGGCCAGATGAATTGTGTAGGCTCAATCTATGGCTGAATCCTGTGCCTGGTCAGCATGCAGGGTTGGCTCATGGACCCAATCCCATGCATCTGGATCTGGATTCACACTGGTGCAACCTAGAGGGTATGGCCATGTTATCTGGCCCAGGGGGCTCCCGGAGGTCCAGAAATTTGGCAACAGGGGAGCAGCAAGTTATGCTGCCACTGTGCCCCTGCTGCCAAATTTCCAGACTTCTGGGAGCCCCACATGACATGGCTCTATGGGCCAGATCTGACCTGTGGGGCCAGGAGTTGAACACCCCTGCCCTAAGGCATCAGTGATGTGTGTTCTCCTTGCTTTTCCTTCTGCCCCCTTGATGCTGCTTCCCAAACCAGTGAGGTCCCCAGATCATCCCTGAGCTCTTCCCTGGCTCTCCAGACAACCTCCGACCATTCTTCTGCTGTCCTTGAAGCCCTGTGTAGTATTGGCAACTTCAACAAATGGTGGATATTTTAACCACAACGTGCGTATCTGGCCTGAAATATAGAATGCATTCTCCCAACACATCTCGCTCTGGCATTGCTTTGGATCCAAAGCAGATATGGGATAAGGAGGAGCCACTGAGTCCAGTCCTTGTTTTACCTCCACACACAGGCACATCACTGCTTGTGCCAGGCAAGGGAGCTATTAAAACAGAACACCAGCAAACCTCTGTACACGGTTAATGCTGTTAGGGAGCTTGTCTGCCAGACAGCATGATCCCAATGTGTGCGGCTCACTTTTGGGCTGCTGCACACACCTCTCTTTGCTCAAGCCCCAGTAAGCTGAGTCAGAGCTCCTAGGTTTGTGCAATCAATCAGCATGACATCTATGCAGGGATTAAGCAGGAGAGCAAGAGAGTGGGGCGTGATCCCTATGATCCAGAGAGAAGCTGCAATTTGAATACTACATATTGAGTGCTAATTCTGACTCTGACCTAGGCAGAGTGCAAAAGGGATTGGTTCTTTTGATCTAATAGCTTCTGCAAGATGCAACCTATGACCCAATCTCCTCTCACTTGAACCCATTCTACACTAAAGGAGCTGCAATGACTCAAAAGATCCTCACAGAGTGGAAGAAGAGAAGCAGGTCTACAACTCAAAGGCAATCAGGAATTAAAAACACAGGATGGGAAATGACTTCCTGGGTTACGGAGTCCGGCCTTCTGCTGCTGCCAGCAGATCTATCGCACCAACCTATTCAGAAGCTGATCAAACTCCATCTCAAAGCTGGTTCAGTTCTTTGACCCCACCAGGCCTATTTACAGATGGTTCCAGATCATTGCACCACCAATGGCTACAGGTCTTCTTTGAATTCTAGATTAAATCTAGAGTTGAGGGAGAAGCACCTCTCTTTACTGCACACAGTTTTTTCACAAAGACGCTCAGTTATGTCAAGCAGCATTTGCAACCTAGAAAATGGAAATCAGGAGGCTTCAGCCATATTCCCTGCTAGGCTGATGGTTCAGCACCATTTCCATTCCTGCACTCCAGTTCCTCTACCTGTAAACAGGGGAGAAGTGTTTCCAATGCTGTGGTCCTGCACAAGGGTAACACGTGACTAAGAACTCCGAGATGCTCAGACACAGTGTGCCAGGGCTGCAGGGACCAGACAGTGGTGTCCACCATTATGCAGTGCTCAAAGGCCTGGTCTAGATGAGGGGAAGCACGTGTGTGCTTTTAATAAATACCTAAGAGCGATTTAAAAAAATCATAGCACTGAGAGGAGGGGGCTCAGTTTAACACTAGAGTCACCATTATGGGGGGCAACGCAAGGCCAGAGAGATGACAAAACCACAGCAAGTGACTTTCATCATCTCCAAATCTAGGCCTCCTGTCAGAATTTCACAGACTCTCCTGCTACCCCACACAAACATACAAGCACCTGCCTGCCCAGGTGTCTACTGACACAACTGAACTGAAATAAAAGGGAAAGTGGGTAGCATCAAGAAGCAGCAGCTGACCCTGGTGTCCATGCCAAGAGCAGCCTGAGATCTTGGCAGGAAGCCAGGGTGACACCTGCTCTCATGCTTCAGTAGCACTTACTCTTGCCAGCTCCTGGTTCTTCTCTTCCAGTTGACTCTCCAGCTGCCGTAGATGCTCCTCAATACTCCCATGCCTCTCCTCTGCCTAGGAAAAAAATTAAAGGACTCTTCTAGGGAGTGTCAGCATTTACAGCTCTAGAGAAGAGTTACCTTATCAAGAAACAGCAATGGCATTTGGTCAGTGCCTGCAATGGGACATCAATGCAACATGGCAGTGGGGTCAACAGAACCAACCCTGAACAAGGTGCGGAGGACTGCAGTGGATTCTCCATCACAGGTAATTTCAAAATCAAAACTGGGTGTATGTGTAAAAGCCATGCTCATGTTCAAATGTGAATTAACTCTGGGCAGTCCTTTGCTCTATATTGTGCAGGACTGGATAGGGATAATGATCCTTTATGGCCTGCACATCTGGCCAGTCCAGGGTTATATTTTATGAGGAAGGACCTAGTAGGGCCTAGACCCCATTTCTGCTGTGTCTCCCACAGCACACTTGCCTTTGTGAGGGCTGCTATTCTCTGGGCGAGCTCTGCCTCCACCTCTGGTAGTGTTTCTGCCTTCCTCATCGTCTGCTGCAGTTTCTGCTCTGCCAACTCCAGCAGCTCCTGCAGATGCCGAGCCTTCTCTTCACACTGCAGGACAATGCAGAACAGATGTGCTTAATGCTGAGGCTGGGGAGCCTCTTCTACCCAGCATCACCCAACTCAGATCCAGGCTACAGAGGGGGAGAGGATGCATTTCAGGGACAAGGAAACAGAGGAATCCTGAAAAACCTGCCCTTTCACCTGTGGGATCCTGACCAGGGTTTGGGGGAACACATTAGCACTAAACTAGATATATCTCACTCGGAAGGAATTGCAAACTGGATCACATCAACAGTCCAGCATTTGGCCTTCAACATCAGCTGCTCCTGAAGAAAGTGGAGAATCCCCTTACTGGGCAATCAAAGAACAATCTGCCCCTGAGAGAAACTTCCTTCTGATCCTCTGTAGTTAGGGTTGTCTCATACCCTAGAACAAGACACTGGCTGAGTGGATATTTGGATGTGGGCTTAAAATCTCCCCATCAATACTCCTGGGAAGCTGTCTCTAGGTCCTTTCCCTTTTTCAACAGCTGCAGACAATAACAACATCTACTTCAATGCAGGGAGAGGTCAAGCACTTATCTGAGTAAAGCTTTCCCCAAATGGCTTCTGGGGAAAAATCCTGCTGGTCAGAAAAGAGGAGGAATTTATGGGCAAGATCCTATTTCTTGACTACGGGAACATGCACTTCCAGACATGATTCTCTGTGAGAGGAAGGAGAGGGGTGTTTCCAGCCAGGACACATCATCTCTGTGGCCTGACAAGCACTTTTCTCCCCATGTGTGGGTTGTACCTGCAGCACAGCCCAGTACCTGGCGATGGAGGGACTCCTTGTTGGCCAGTTCACTCTCTAGCTTGTCGTTGAGGTCATGAATGGAGGTGGCTTCTCTCTGAGCTGCCAAGTAGCGCTTCTCCAGAGTGGTGATCCTCTCCTCCATATCATCCTTCTGAGCCAGGGCCTGAGGGAACATAGATGAGCAGTCATAGCCCCCAGTGAGCACCAGCTAACAGCTCCATGATCCTTAAGCAGGGAGAGCACCACTCTAAAGCATGATCAGGGGAGAAGGAAGCCCTGGCCTGCATGCTTCACTTAGACTGGAAAGGGGTTTAGTATAATGGGAGCAAAGTGCAGAGATAAGGGGAGACCATCAGACAACAGATGTGTGGACAACCATCACATGTGGTATCCTGAAAACCTTTATCAGGGTATAAAGCCCTGAAGATACTTCAGCCCACTACCAGTGATAGCCTGGAGCCACGAGTAATAAAGCTATCTATTCCGGCACGGATGCAGCTCACTGCCATGAGACAGCAACACCTTTGGGTGCTGATGTTAAATTTGAGTATCCGTCTAAAGTTGATGTTGGGCTGAGATTTCAGGGAGCCAAAAAGGAACTCATTGGTGGCTGCAGGGCACTCAGAACCTTGGAAAAGGAAGCATATGAGACTGAGCTGCCCAAAGACAGGAACCCCCCAAACCTCCTGTTAAAAATGTTCTGTTTCTTCACACCCTTCCCACAGCACAGCCCTGTACTAAGCTTCTGAGCTACAGCATGCAGTTCAGACACAGAGAGTATTCAGGCTAATAGAATACAAGCATCTGACCTCTCGAAGGTCCCTCTGGTACTTGCTGCTCATCTCCTCTGATTTGATTAAGTCCTTTCTGGCTGTGCCTAGATCCTCTTCCAACTCAGCAACATTGGCAGCCAGAGCTGCTATTCGCTCTTTAGCTTGTGCAAGCTCATAATTCTGCTTCTCCAGGAGTTCTTGCAGCTCTACTATGCGACTCGCCTCATCATCAGGGTGCACAGAGCCATTTGACAGCCTCTGGAAACCCCCAGAACAGACAATGTTAGTATTACAATACAACTGTAGCAAGCAGAGCCTCTAGCTGTCCCAAAGCACTGCTTGAATTGCCTAGAGCATCTTGAGGAGTCCCTAGGGGACACGGCCCAGCAGGGCAGCCCATCAAGATGGAAAGCTGACGGAGGCACTCAGGGTGCAGAGGGATGTGGATAAATGGGGTAGTAAAGTCCAATGAGATGGATTCTATTTAGCCAGGAGAATTTGAGGGGTCTTGAAAGGCTGTATCTGTCACTTGTTTCAAGTGCTGGTGATTGTAATTGGTGTCAGTAAGATCTCTATGTCCATTTCAGAAGTGCTACACAGGCATGTCTCTTTAAAAGCACAGCACAGAACATCATTCAGCCAGTGAGGGGAATGTGACAAGAACAAATACTTGGAGATGCTAAAGTCTGATGCTCTCACTGCAGTAGCCTGTCTCCCCAAAGTGAGGAAACCCATTTTATCAGAAGATCCTGTAGTCATACAAGGAGGACATGGACCGGTATTATAAAATGTCAGGGGAAATTTCAGGGAGGGTGCCTTTATTGACCTGCCTTTCTTGGGTGCCTGTGTATATGTGTGTGTACAGCCACCCAAGGCAGGCAGGTCAGTAAAGGCACCCTCCCTGAAAGTCCTGCAGTGGCTGATCCACACATAGCTACCAGTCACACAGCAAGTGTAGAGCACTTCAGCTCAGATCGGATTTTCTCCTGGGGGTCCTCACCTTCCATGGAATCTTCTGCCCTGGTTCCTTGCCCTCTGCCTTCTTCTCATCTTCTCCTACTGGGGCTTCCCTCTGTGCGGGGCCGTGCTGCAGAGCAGTTACCTGCAAAATTCAACCATATGTATTAGAAGGACTATTTCTAGTACTGCCTGCCCCCTGTTCAGGCCTAGGGTCACTGCACAAAAATAACCAAGCATAAAGTAGTTATGCCTATGCTGTATTCCAGCTATTTCCCACGGTTCTGGGCTTTGCTGGTTGCCACATGGAGGAAGGATTTTTTTCCCCTCCTGTTGCTTTACAGGTCAAGAGGCTTTCTTTTCCCACCTCACCAAGGCTGGGCATTTTGACTGGGGTATACCAATGCAGGTACCAGAACTAAAACCTGGCTGTTCTTGGCTAAAGAGTCTTGCCCTTCTGCTCAGGGTCAGACCTATCGCCACATCGGGGGTCAAGAAGGAATTTTAACCCATGGTCAGACTAGGGCAGACTGTAGGGGTTTTGCCTCTACTGCAGGGGGCATAACCCTCTTCCTTGGATCTCTTGAACATATTTTAACAACCCTGAAAGCAGCAAGACACTGGCTGACAATGTCCTCCTGCTTTACCTGTGCCAGATTACAGTGATGCACCTTGTTGTTGTGCAATAAGATTTTACTGTATTTCAGGACTAGGTTAGGTAAGGATTTGCATGGGATGGTTTGAACAGGGATGATCTTGCCTTAAGCAGAGAATTGGACTACATGAACTCTGGAAGTCCCTTCTAGCCCGGCTTTTCTGTGATTCTATACAGTCATAGATGTCAAACCAGAAGGAATCATTCTGCATTACACTGGCCAGAGGTTCTCACTCACAGGGTCCTGTAGCATTTTTATAGCTCATAGATAAGCAGCAGCAGCAGCAGCAGAACTCAGGGATGGTGCAAAAATACTAGCCACTTCAGCTGCTGGCTGGCCATGCTGCCACTGCTACCATTGTCCAATGTGCTGCTGCTGTCTGGGAGCAGAGGTGCTCTGTTATGACTCTGTACAGCATATCTATGATTAGTAACCGTCATCCTAAGGAAAAAAACTAGTCAGCCCAGCTGAGGGGCTGTCAGAGAGGACAGAGAACAGGAAAAATGCAATAAGCAACTGAAGACTCAGGAAAAGTGGGAAGGAGGGGTGCCTCTTGCCAAATTTAGAGATAGGCTCTCCAAGGTACTGCCAAACTTTGATGAGGTGCTGGGTGATCCCACTGCTACCTAACTGCAAGATCTTGCTGCAGTCACCACCTCCGTGCCATTGGCCACTCACTCTCCAGAGACCACAAAGAAAGAAAACCACAAAGTCGTGTAACATCTTCTGGGTCACATGTCCTGACAATGCACAATGACTGGGGGAAGGGAAGAATAAGACTCAACCCCCTGATATTCTGATTTAAGAATCAAAACCTGCTTTCCAAATATGTTTCTGTCACCTTCATAGTTAGAAAGGTCCTCCTAATCTCCAATCTAAATTTCCTCTGCTGCAGCTGTAGCTCATTGCTCCTATTCCTGTCCCTTGTGGCCAAAGAGAATAGTCCATCTCCATCCTCTCTATAATCACCTTTCAGGTTTTGAAGATTGATGCTGAACCTTTTTTGCTGTACTGCTTCCTAGCAAATCATTCCCCAGTCTGTATTTGTATATGTAACTATTCTGTCTGAAATGCAGGACTTTGTACATCTTGTTAAATTTAATTTGGTTGACTGAAGAGCATTTCCTCAGTTTATTCAGGTCATGCTGGATCTGAGACCTATGCTCTAGAGCATCTGCAACTCCAACCAATTTGGTGTCGTCTGCAAATTTGCTAAACATGCACTCAAGCACATCCTCCAAATCGTTAATAAAGACATTAAATAATACATGACCCAAAAGAGACCCATGGAGAACTCCACTTGACACCTCCTCCCAACTAGGTACAGAGCCATTAATAACTACTGCTTAAGCACAATGATCCAACCAGTTATATATCCACCTGACACTATTTTCATAGTCTCTATTTCCTTATCTTACTAATGAGCATCTTATTACATTCACAGCTTAGATTCACCGCTGTCATGTTTGGTATTTATTTACAGCTAAGATTAAACTACAGTCCATTTCATCGTTTTTATGTTTATACAAATCAGGTTTTTTGGTGTGAATGTGTTTTTATAAGCTTGCATTAAGCAAATGTCTTAATATCTTAATCAAAAAATGAGCAGTAAAATGTTTTCGTTAGGGTAGGTGTTAGAAATACTTCCATATTTCATCCACAAAGGACACATGTCTCTTCCATGCCATAAGAGGCTTCATGGACACCTTTCTAGCTGTATAACTGTACGTGTCTCTGTGACCTGATGAAGCTTTGAGATTACCCCAGTGGGTAGCCCATGAGAGACCAAAGAGATTGATATAAATATGGAAAAAGAAAGAAAAAGGCATGGAAACTAATTCTCATTCTCTCTCTCTGTTATTTTTCTTCTTTTAATTACATTTCATACTTCCAGACAACCCCCAACCCTCTCACTATAAGCAGCCAACCACCACCTAGGCACCTAATAAGTAGCATAGGATGTGGTCTTTTCTGTCCAGTAAATTTGACTGCTAAACCTAGCAAGTAAATGGGAAAATACTCTTAGAGAAAAACATATTAAATGAACTGAAGGGAACAAGAATCATGAACAAAAACCAGAAAGGAAAAGGTTATGAAGAACTCATCTTGCCAGGAAACCTGACTGCTTAGTGTTTTCCAATATAGAAATGGTGAGAGAGTGGGAAGGAGAGCGCAAGCACCATTTAGGGTTTGGTAATATATTTTGTTTTGTGTCTCAAAAAAGTAAAAGGGATAAACAGCAGGGTACATAAATAATGGGTGGATTGGCTAAGAGGGAAAAGGATTTGCAGTTGTACAACAGGTCTGAGCTTATAGCTTGAATGAGCTATGACAAAACTGCGTGTCATAGCTATGTCATAGCTCCACCGAGCCATGGCACAGCGTGGAAGCAACAACAAATTACACCATCTGAGCATCCATCAGACACTCATCCACAAATACTCAAAGATGTAAACATCTGGGAGAAGAAGCAATTACAATGGTATCTGGGGGCAGGATTAGGAGAGAGAGAATGAAACTGAGACGAGGGATTCCAACTAAAGGGAAGGAGGGATTTGCAAAGGGTGAGCTGTGGGGGTACTGATACCATGCTGCCGCCTGCTGGCACGTTTTCCCATATCTCCCCCCACCTCTCCTCTCAGATGGTGCCAGGACACTGCATGCATGTGACTGACCCCTTTTCTGAAGGGAGGGAGGGCATTGGAGTGAAATGGGCTGAAAGGCCAAGGGGACATCTGAGGCAGGAGGATCATAAGCAAACTCATCCTGGCTGTTCAAACTGTTCTGCACGCCTGTGCCAAGCCCAACAGCCTACCTTGTTGCTATATGCTTCCTTGCTGGAGGGTCTGTTTAGATTCAGGAGTGGCCCACATAGACGGACAGCACAGAAGAACTCACACACGTGGTCCTAATAGGAGCTCCTCCTCTAGGAAATAATCTCAACACCCAAATTCAGTGCAGTGCAGAGGAACAATTTCCACTCTGGAGAAGCAGCCACTAGCACTGAGCTTCTTGAAGAAAAATCTGGGACAGCCAGTGCCATACAGCACAGCCCATGCAAAGGAAACCAGTGATCCATATAAAATAAGATCCTTATTATCCTATTGCTGTAATGTGATGGAGGCAGAAGCTGGAAGGGTTGTATCCTCATAGGAAGGCTGGAAACTCTTGGGAAGACAGGACAGCTAACAAGTGATCTGCCATGGGGTCAAATGAAGAGAAGAGAAAGCCCCTCATAGACTGGGTCTAAAATCCTGCCACTTGCAGACTGCCACTTGTAGACTGGGTCTAAAACCCTGTCTCTAGAGTTTGGTATATTGCATGAACTGAAGAAACAGGAGCTACTTTCAAAGGGCCTGAGACCAAAGCAATGTTCAGCTTCCTGCCCAAGCCAGAAATGTTTTTAAAAACGCAACAATTTCAGATCAATGCAAATAAAAGATTGTGTTTTCTTGGTAACTCAAAAAAAAGAAAGAAAAATAAACAAACTCCAATTTGACACAAATATTTTTTCCCTTTAACACTTTTTCTTTAGAAATTAAGTTTGGAAAATGTTGAAATGACTGAAATTTTTAAATGAAAATCAAAATGCAGCACAGAGTTTTGACTCTAAAGGAGTGGAATTTCTGTAGATGTCATTACGAAACATTTTGACTTTTTAATGTTTTTTTTTTTTATCATGATTTTCCTCAAAAGCATTTGCCAAATTGAGCTCCAGTTCACAAACTTTGCCAGCTGGCCAAAAAGTGCATTTTCCTGTGATTAAACTATTCATTAAATACAGTTCTGCACAGTTCTGCTTAGAGCACGCCTCTTGCCTCATGTTCAAAGATCAAACAGTCTCCAAGCAGGATTAACTTTCTATGACAAAAGGGACAGACGTGTCACCTGACCCTGATGAAGTCCCAGCTGTTTTGTCTTACCCAGAGGGTCTGGACAAATGCCAATGTTTTTTCCTGCTGCAGCAAGTGGTTCCAGGTTAGCCAGGGGATCCCCAGCAGCTGTGTCCAGTGTCAAGACCAGACAATGTCCTGCTGACTCCCAGGGGCAATCCAAAAGCATGACTCTTACCTGCTGATGGGCATCCGCAAGCTGTTCTTCTAAGGTTGTCACTCGTTCTAATGCTGCTCGCAAGCGCTCTCTCACCTGCAGTCATTTAAGATAATGGGAAAGGCTATTACTTTACTACAAAGGGGGCATCAGCTCTGGGAAGTGTTGAGGCTGCAGCTAAATCCTAGCCTTAGCCTAACTCCTGCTTCATCCCTCAGCACAAAGGAACGTGGCTAGCATAGGGCATTCTCTTCTAGTGTGGTGCGTCCTGGTCAGAAGCTGCAGTGTGCGTGATGAAGGAAGGAAGGGGAAAGGGAAAGCCTGGTTGCTCAAGGGAGACTTGATCCTCTGAAGCACTAATGGACTTTGAGTGCGAAATGCAGGGGACAAGAAACCAGATATACCCCTCACCCTGCGAATGTGAGCTACAGAGGCATCTCATCACCAAGATGTGCAGCCCCCAGCTCCAAGGTGCTGGCTGAACCCAAGTCAAGAATACTGGGTCCAAGGTTTTGTTCTAGTTTCCATGTAACAGAGTTGCTCTCTTCCAGTCTTCTCCCCTGTTGACTCCCCTCTCTTCCCCAGGACTGCAGGGTGTGTGCAGGCAGGCAGTCCTACCACTCACAGTATCCACAGCCGCTTTTCTGCCAGCAGGTAGAATATCTGGGGTGCAAGCTAACATGAAGGCAGCATGAGGGCCCCATCATCAAGAGGTACCACAAGCTGCAGAGACATCAGCAGGTAGCTGGTTGGAAGGCAGAAGAGGAGTCAGCACCCTCAACCCACTGGTACCCTAGCCTGATCATCTCCTTCCACAGTCAGACTCATGGCCACCAACACCCAACCTGCAAGCTGGAGAATCTGCAGGGTGACAGACCTGCACTTTGAGCATGAGTAAAGGCTATAACCCAAAGCTATGCCCAGTGATTTTTAAACTGGACCAGGTCTACTGCTATGGAAAGTTAATGGGGGTGCTACCTCACTGCCATCTCCCCTGCAGCTGCGGTGAGCTGGAGCAGCTGCTGTTCCTTTCTTGCTGGAGCTGTCAGCAACTTCTTGCTCTGTCACAGAGGAGGCAGGAGAGCAGGTCTCGCTGCTTCCTCACCCACCTCCCTGTTGGGCTGTGGGAACCCTAGAGATAGCATGATAAAGTCAGAGGACACAGGACTGGGACTGACTGGGTCAGTCAGTTCAGTTGTAGGAGCCAAGTATCTTATCCCCATGTCCCCTACTGGGAAGCAGCTCCAGAGTCTCACTGTTCTGAAACCTTTTAGTTTTCAGCTAATCTTTTTCATAAGCTCTGCTCACAGTGAGGGCAGCCCCCAGTAAAGTAAGATAAGACAAGACAAGTCAGGACACACAGAAAAAGAAGCTGAGAACCCGTCACCACCTCCCTCTCTGATTCTCTGCACCACCCAAGTTAGGGTAACTGGGGGGCAGCTCTACCTTGCACTAGAGGAGGGCTGTTCAACTGACAGCTTGCAGGCTGCATGTGGCCCTCCAAGGGTTAAACTGAGGCCCTTCAGGCTCTCATCTGAGCACCATACCCAGCATCACTTCAGCTGCAACAGCATTCTTAGTCTGTGAGCTCCTCTTCCCTCCTTAGGGATCTAGGGGACATGGTGGGGCAGTATGTGAGCTGAGGACAAGGCTGGAGCTCCATGGGTGCATGGTGCAGTTGTGAGGGGGGCTGGCATAGACACACAGAAGGGGGCATGGGGCCCAGGGGCCCTTTGTGCAACCCATGCTACTTGTGGCCCAATGGTTTGGTCTGTGAGGCATGTGACTTGTGGCTGCTAAAAATTAAGATAGCCCTGCACTGGGGGTGTCAAAACAGTGGAAAGAATGCCACCAGGTTGTTTGTGACCCCTGTCATTTTTAAATTAAACCTGGCCCTGAAGATGGGGCTCCTCCCACCTTTCTGAACCTTCTCAGATCCCCTGCTAAAGGTGCCCAGCTGCTTCTTTGCTCCCCCCATCACTGACAGCAGTACTCAGGAATGTGACATTGGTTTCCACTGTAAGAGTCAGGTCTCAGTGCATTGCAGGAGGTTGGTGCCAGCTCTGAGCTCCTTTATAGGCCTTGTACAGCCAGGAAGATGAAGTATGCAAGAAATAACAGCTGTAAGTTGCTAGAGAATAGGTTTAGACTAGACATCAGAAGGCACTATTTCACAGTCAGGGAGGCTAGGATCTGGAACCAACTTCCAAGGGAAGTGGTGATGGCTCCTACCCTGGGGGTCTTCAAGAGGAGGCTCGACGTTTACCTGGCTGGGGTCATTTGAGCCTAGTTTTCTCTCCTGCCCAGGGCAGGGGGTCATACTAGAAGATCTACAAGGTCCCTTCCAACCCTACATCTATGAATCTATGCATCAAAGAGCTGAAACTCCTCCAGCCTGGCTGAAAAATGACGACTGGGACAGTTGATCATCAGAGGGCACAGAAGGCAGAGAGGTGAGGGCAAGTCAGGGTGCACAAAGGGGTACAGAGGGGAGATATGGGGTGATACTTTGAAACAGAAACTCAGGGGTGAGGATTGGGGGAAGCTCCAGAGATCAAGGTGCATCATCTTATGGACATTGCTCCCAAGGGATGGAGGGAAGTCATGGACCCACAGACCATTCACAGTCCTGCAGCACAGACTCTCCCTTGCGCAGGGAAGGTAGGAGTTGGTGCTATACAAACAAGTGATTATAAAAGGATCATGTCCTAAGGAGCAGTGACCTTGAGTCTCTGCATGACCCATATCCTCCAGGAGCTCGAGATGAACGCCAAGGTGACTTTGCTGCCACAATGTCACAGAGAACAGTCGAGAGACTGGGTTTAACAAGGAAAGGCATCCTGCTGCCTAGAGATGAGGCTATTCTGGCTTTGAAGAGAAGAAAAGGATACAGGAGTAGGAGGAGCCTGATGGGAGCTACCCTTCCACATGTCTCATGTCCAGCTCTGCCAGTCCACAGGGACAGAGCTGCATACTGGGAGCAGTTGGAAGTTGGGCAGCCAGTTCTAGCGCTGGATACAGATGAAGACTTTAGGATTCTGGGCCACTGGCTATGGAAAGGGAATGAAATGTCAGCAGGGGCCTGGCTGCCTTGAGGCCCCTCAGCAGTGCACCTCACCTTTTCATCCAGCGCTTTGTGATGCTCAAACAGTGACTTCAGTGCCTTGAGAACTTCGACTTCACTGGAGACACCAGAGGGGGACTGGGCCTGGCGCTTCACCACAGTCATTCTCAGAGACCGCTCATGCCTAGAGACCAAGCACTCCAGATGCTCCAGCAAGAGCTGCAAGAGAGGGAGAAAGAGAGTAGCCTTTACCACCTCACAGGACTGAGGGGGTGCAAGAGATCTGAGCCTAAGGAGCAGGGTTGCTGCAGAAGGCTGTAGAGCTGAAACAGGACTGAGCTAGCAGGGGTATTCTCTCCTAGATTAGGCCTCATATTCCTTTGCAAAATTGTGTGGGAATCCTGCAAGTCCTAGACGCCATAATTTAATTAGTAGGAAACTAGCAGATATTACAAAAACTATTCCAAATCCCTACTGAACTCCTGGCTGAAAGCTGAGCCCTTCTCCTGAATTCTTTAGGGTGGGCATTGGCTCCAGAGAGGGAATTTCCCCCCCCGCCAATCTGTCAACTTCTCCATGAGCAGGGAAACACTGAAAGCAAGAACCTGAAGTGCATGGATAAAGCTGGGACAGAGGAAGCTAGCCCAGCAGCCACCTATCTAACTCTTTCTGGTGCCGTTAGTTCCTGGGGATCAATGGCATGCGATTATGCTTCTCAAATCACAGGTCATCTCAGGAGCAGCCAGGTAACAGGTCTAGGACAGGATGTGAATTACCCTTGTGTTATTGCGCTCGGCTTTCAGCTCGGAAATCTCCTCTTCCCTCTCCAGCAGCTGCTCTCGACATGCATTGAGCTCTCTTGTCAGCGTCGCAAACTCCTGCAGAGTCATAACCAGAGAGTTAGTAGGGCTGGCCTGAGGTGTGGGATCCAGATGTACTCCTTTTCCCACCTACTGCTACACAGCTGGATGCTCCTCACCTACAGCTTCCTTCTTCCCTCTATGTCCCATAACACTCACCAGAATCATCACCACTGCCTCAGCAGCAGGGACCTGCATTAAGAGGAATTTTTACCCCCTATGAGAAGCAGAAAAAGGAAGGGAGAAGGTGGCAGATGCACTATGCAGATGCAGTATGGAAACATTTTTTTGCCACAGTTTTGCTGACATTTATGACACTGAGGCAAAATTGTGGAAATGAATGAACCATCCTGCTCACTTCCAATGGATTAGCAAATACAACCAGTTTGCTAATGGAAAAGCCTGAAGTCAGGCTGGGAAGAACTGTATTCCATGGCTCCGAAGAGGGTTTTTCTTTGAGAGGAAAGAGTGTCTCATAATTTATATATTTTATCTGATATATAATGGCACAAGAAAGCACTGATGTGCTCCCCACACAGCCTGAGAGTTATTAGTTAAAACAACACAGTGAAACTAAACCAACATGCAGCATCCCCCCCATTCACAAACACACACATGCGACCAGAGAGATAACACCTTCCCCGCCAACACACCACACTTAAGAAACTACCACCTCTGTCAGGTCAAGATGTGCAAAGAATTGATTTTTTGGTTCACTGCCTGAACTGGGAAAACACTTGTTTTGATTGAAAGACACATTTAATTATCAGAGTGATTTTAAAAATTGAGGTTCTAAAATCTTTTAATAAAATTTAAGTAGATATTGAAATAGTATGCAAATGATTCATTCCAAAACTGCTTCTGAAACTAAAATGTTTTGACTTTTTCAAAGAATTTTCCCATTTTATTTTCTGCTAAAACAATTCAACAGTTTGGACAGAAATCTGCAAGTAGTTTCAATTAACTCAAACCTGCATTGCTGGGCAAATAAAATATTCAACACAAAAGATTTTTTTTCCAGCTCTGTTCTCAAGCCTCAGCATCTTCAAACACCTATGTCTAACAAATGTTTGAGCACCCTGGGTGTTCACAGTCTTTATGGCTAGGGATAGACATTCAAAAAGCCGGCGCCTGAACTGATTCAATCAGGTTAGTCTAACCTGCCTAGGTTGAACCAGTTTGTACAGTACAGACATTCCCTCTGGACTGAGAAAATGCAGGCACATGCCTGCACTTGTACAAGCCAGGCGCCGCGAGGTGCTAAAGCACATCCTTGGCTGCAGGGAAGCTGTGCTGGAAGTGAGTATGGCCAGGCTGGCAGTAGCCTGGGCTGAACAGGCCAGAGAAGGGTTTAATTCCCTGCTCCCTGTCCCACCAGCAAGGACTCGAGCTGGGCCCTCCCCCTCACTGTTGCAGTGGCAGGCTGGCATGGCCCCTGAGGCAGAGGAGCAGGGAGGAGGATTATTCCTCCCCTCCCTTACCCCACTGTCCTCGAAGGACTGCTGCTGAGTATGCCCACCCTAAACACCACTGCTGCTCGGGGCAAGTGATGGAATAAGCCCCCTCCCCCTGATGCTGGAGGGAGGGGGAATAAGCCCCATCCCTGTCCCCTGTTTAAGGGGCCCTGCCGGCTGGCATCTGGCTCTGTGCCTGCCCCCGCCCCTGCCCAGCTGCTCAAGCGGCAAGGGGGGAGTGATCATGACGATGGCAGAAGCCCTGTCATGGCTTCCCTGAGTATGAGCCTCTTCCTGGCAGGGGCCGCTTGGCAGGGTAGGGAAAGCTGCTGTGGACCACAGTGGCAGTGCTGGAGCTGAAAGGGGCTCTGGCTCCCTCCAAGCCCTGGTGCTGTCGTGGGCAGTCTGCTGCAGCTCTGCCTGCTGTGCAGCAGGGCTCCCTACCAGGAAGGAGCTATTATTACTGCCCCCATTGAGGGCCCTGCACCCCTCACCTCTGCAGCAGCCAGGGGTGGGGGTGCAGATGGCCAGATGCTGGCTGGCAGGGCCCCTTAGGCAGGGGGCAGGGATGGGGGTTATTCCTCCTCCCTCCGGCATCAGGGGGAAGGGGCTTATTCTGCTGCTTGCCCCAAGCAGGGAACAAGCGGCAGCAGCAGTCAGGGTGGGCAGACCCAGCTGCAGTCCCCTAGGAGCAGTGCAGGTTTTTGGGGAATAACCTCCCTCCCTGCCCCCTGTCTCAGGGACCATGCCAGCCCACCACAGCAGTGAGGGGGGAATGCCTGGTAGACCCGGCTTGGGTCCATGCTGGTGGGACAGGGAGGAGGGAATTAAACATCTCTCTGGCCAGACTCCTGCCCCTGCTTGTCCCTGCTTGGCTGGGGAGCAGAGGGGTGAGGCCAGCCCTGCTCAGCTAGAGCAGAGCCCAGGCTAGCAAGCATGCCGGGATGCTGGGGGACTCTGGTTTAAGTTAAACCAGGAAGGGGTCTGGGACAGACATTGAATAAACTGGTTTCAGTTCAATCACTTAAGTCTGGTGCTACATTCAACCAGGTTTATCTCAAACCGGTTTCGGCCATTTTGAAACTGGTTTATGTGCACTGAATGTCCATTCTGTTACAGGTTTAAACCAGTTTCTGATCACTTAAACTGGCTTATTTGTAATGTCTGTAAAGCTGTGTAGCTAAACTAAGCTAAATGAATACTAGGCTCCTTCATGATTGAACCAGTCCTATTTTCTGCGTTGCATCTGACAATCAGGACACCTGCCTTTGCAACAGCCAGCTGGAGAAACTAGGGGGGAGGCATTACTGCTCTGAACCTCAAACCTGGAAGCAGCAGATCAAAAGGAGGAGAAAATAGGAATCATATTGAGCACCCACTGGATGTAATAAAAATGGATTGTTTTGCTTGGTCAGGCCAGAATTCTGGATTTTTTACTGCAAGTCTAAGTATTAAGAGAGCATCTGGAAACGGCTTGGAGGGTGTTGAGCTGTCTCCATAGCTCCTCAGGCACAGTATGTATGGAGGGCTACAACATTTGCCTAGTCAGCTCTCATTATGTTTGCTTGATAGCTCAATGAAAAAACTAACTAGTGTAACTGGAGAGAAATGTGGCACTGTGACACTTCTGCCTCAGACAGAGCACGTGGCTGAATACTGGGCAAGAGTGGGGTACTGCTTCCAACAGGCCCCAACATACCCCTCATGCTCACTCCCCGGCGCAGGTCTCTGCAGGGATTAGCTGATTATCTTATTCATGAAGCTACTGCAGGGAGATGGAGCCTCTGCATAATGCAGGGAAATCTCAGCCAAAATGTTTCACACGTTGTGCAAAGGAGACTGCAGCCTTACAAAGATGTGACCTCTATAAAAGTAGTGATGGAGGAACGGATGAGACATTTACTGTACCAAATTAAGACAGAGATGGGGGGGCTAGCTCTGGATTGAAGATAGGACTTCAAGTAAGCTCTAATCAAGTCACGACCATGCTGACCATGAATACTAGTCTAGGTGCCTTGTCCAACATGCTTCAGGTCATCACCATGGCTCTTAACCGGGAAATGATAACAACAGTCCCAGCTTTTAGCCAGCCGTCAGATGAAAATGTATTTTTCAGAGGAAGTCAGGATAACAAGCTCTGAGGAACTAAGGGCACAGAGAGCAACAGTAACTTGACCTAAGCCACCCAGTGGGCCAGGCAGAGCCTGGGACAGAACTTGCCCTCCTGAGTCCCAGCCCAGTGCTCAGGCCAAGAGACTTCAGTGCCTCATAACCATATCTGAGGCTGTAAAACAAATGCCAAATGTAGTGATTTAATATAAATTGCTCCCTAAGCAAAGAAGGACACTTCTCAAGCATAACTTTTGGGATTACAAAACTCAGGCCATTTCAAAAATCTCAGAGAAGAGGGGATTTTGGATGGATAAATTGCAGAGGAGTCTTGCCTTCCCCCTGCTACTTTAATGTTTCTCTAGCTCCATTACTCGGCCCATCTTCCCTTAACAGGGTTTGAGGAGAAGACAGAGCCCTTCTTAACCAGTCTATGTCTCTTGCTTCAAGCTATTAGTTCACCCAGTGACAGGAGCTTGGAGCAAACTTCTGTGCCAGGTCCTTCCATAGCTGTTCCTTGTACAATCCCCCTTGCACCTTCTCCTGGAGTGTTGGACGCCTGGCCCTGGCAGAAGCAGGACAAAAGTCACCAGCCATACTCAGTTCCTTCTTTCTGGTTGCTGTCATGCTGCTTCATAAAACACTGAAGCTTTGAGAGGTGCTGGCAGAAGTCTAATCAACCCCAAACATTTGGGTTTTTTTTTTTACTTTTCTAATTGCCAAAATAAATGAACAAACAAAAATCTCTGCTTTGGCTTAACCCAAAAGGCTCCTCCCCCTCCTTTATTTTATTCTAATTGCCAGGGAACTGTACAGATCATATCACTCAGCCAGCCCTCTTCACAACACTGCTGGAGTACCCATCTCCCACCTCTGCTGACATCTAATCGCATGCCAGAGAATGCCATTGTCACTGCCATGCCACTGGTCAGCAGAATAAAGGAGACGTATGGATTGGTAGATCTTTATAACGGGGCCATGGCTTTCTACAGACTTCACGTTATACTTGCTCAGTGGTACTTTAACTTGGATGTGGACCCCTGAACACTTCTGCAGTAGCGATGATTAATATTAAAGATTGGTGGACAGGGGAAAGATGCTTCAGATGCCCATCATCAGGCATGGAGCAGACACATGGTGGTGCATGGCAATGGAGAAAGTCCCAGTCACATTTGCAATAGAGAAAGTCTGGAAAAGACAATTTCCTTTTGGTGGTCCTATTCAGCTAGGGTAGCACAGAGATGTCATAGACATTAGGGCTGAAAGGGACTTTGTGAGATCATCGGATCCAGCCCCCTGCCTGAGGGGCAGGAAGTCAGCTGGGGTCAAATCACCCCAGCAAGCTAAGCATCTGAGCACTTCTTAAAAGGTATCCAGAGTAGGTGCTTGCACTGTAAATAAGCATCCAAGCGTTTCTTAAAGGTATCCAGACTAAGTGCTTGCACCAGAGATAAGAGGGTTAATGCAGAAGGCATACCATGTGTGAGAATTTGAGAAGGGATGGCCCAATAGCTCCCTTTTGGCAGGCTCTGACTACTTCTGGTAACACACTGCCTAGTGAGCTGTTAAGCTAGGAGGAGTTTTGTCCTCCCTGATGTGCAGGGCATGATTGGATTAGGTTCTCTCTCACAACCATCCCACACAGGTGCTATTTCTGCAATGACTTTTTCCATCTCATTTTTTTCCCTCTGTTTAGAGTCTGACTGAGGTTATACCCCCTTTTAGACTAATAACTGTTTACTATGTGGGATGTGAGGCAGGCACTTGATCTATCTCTGTCCTATTTAATATTTTATACACTTTTTAGAATTAATCAAGCTCGGAAACAAAATCTGAAGGCTGCACGCACAGACTGAATCAGCTGGGTGGGCTCCTGTTGATATGGACTCAGCCATGCTGTTTGGTCCATGTCAAATCCTATCTAAATCCTTATTTTGCAGCTCTGGAAGGCCCAGCAAGTGGTTACTTGTAATCCTAACACCACCCTCCCTTCTCCCACAGTCAGGCCTGGCTGTTTGTTTGATGGATTTTCTGCTGCTCTCTCTCCTTTCTGTCAAGGGTTCTGTGCTAATTGGCTGTTTTGTTGCAATATTTTCTAACTTATCCTCTATCTCAGTAAGAAATATCAGCTGCTTCCTACAGCATCATGGATGACTAACATATAACCACTAATTTGTTTTTTAAAGCAGGTGTCATGGGAATGATGGGCTCTTGCACCTGCTCTCCAGCATCACAAATACCCTCAGGACAATTCACTGTATTGGAGGAAGAGGCCCGGCAAACAAGAGCTCAGACATTCTCTGTATCCATCAAATTGTGGGAATATGGTGTTATGTAAAGGCTATGTGAAAAGCCAGCAGCTTGAGTGCAACTCCCCACAGATTATCTAGGGGCCTTGTGAGATCCAGTAAAAGAAAGCCTGAGTAAGCCATGTCACGCATTTGGAGTCTGCTAAGCATCTTGATTAGGTTTCCTGTTCTGATGGCTGTTTCATATTTGGGGAGATGCTGCTTACAAAGTCCCTAACCTGCTGGAACACTCTGGGGAAGATGGTTTAGAGTGATGTTAGTGCTTGCCATCGACAGACATAAGCCTTGTGATGATGGTAGCCCACAGGAGCTCAAATTGAAGGCCCTATAAATAAACATCTGGGCTAGTCTCCACCACTTTCCTGACACTTGCTACTGGCCTGCCCAAGCATGTCGAGATCAGTCCCAGGCATATAGGCATGGCTGAACTAATAGGAGTCTCAAGTCTTGCAAAACATCTTTTCTGGCCTCTGCAGTCTATTCAAAGCTAGAGCTGGCTCTCTCCAGCTCAGAGGCACGTGACTAAAACTGCCTTGTTACACACATTGGGCAAATCCTCGAAATCCTAGACCTGGGCATATAAGACACTTACACCAATGTAATCAGCTTTTACACCCTGTAAAAAGCATAGACAGATGACGTACAACCCTTTTCTGGTGGGACTTACTTAAATCCAGTACAGAATTATCCCAATAAAATTGGAGGGGAAACAGCACCCATAATTAACAGCAGCATAGATGCTGTCTGTCTGCAGTTTGTCCCAAGGTTGTTACAAATACTTGTATTATCCTCAACACCTAGTGCAGAAGCTGTATAGCAGTACCTACTTCAGGGGTTCTCAACCTTTTTAAGTTCCTGGGATCTCTCCATAATTCCTGTAAATTGAGCAGCACCCAAGCTCAATAATGAGGTATTTATTGCAGCACCTAACTCCTGACACAGGAGCAGGGAAGAAGACAGAGAAGGAGCAAGCAATTAGCTCCTCCCAGAACAGCCAGGCAGGGAAAACCATGAGCATACTTCCTTGCACTGGAAACAGGAGACAAGTCTGTGTTTCTCTTCTTGCAAGGGGCTGGGTGGGAAAGAGCAAGTGCTTATCCTTTCTCACCCCAGGGCACTCACAGAAGTAACCTCTGTTGAGAACCACTGTGCTGCTCTGCAAGTGCTGCCTGTCTGTCTGCTCTGATCCCCACGTCATTTACATCAGCAAGAACAATCTATATAAATGACACTGCATCATGCTCATTTACAGAGGAAGAAACACACATTTTGCCAAACATTTTCCGCAGCTACTGAGATTTTAAAAAATGTGGCAGGTTTGCAGGACACCTAAAGTTATGTATTTCAATCATCCCTTAGTCAGGTTGTGTGACTTGCTGCCACTCAAAGAATTACTGTTGTTCAGCAGGCAGGAGACACACAATATACTGAATGGTTACTTGAGCCAAAACACTGCAGAAAGCAATACCAGCTGCAGCACTGGTAAGGCACCTCTGTGAGGAAGAAACAGACCACGCGGTGTACTAAGCAACAGAAAAAAAAGTCATCAGTCCACTGTATATTTAGTAATCCAGAAAGGAAAAAGCCCATTTAGCTCAGCCTGCCCCGCTGGGAGCGGGGGATGGGATGAGGATGCTTGCAATGCAGGTCCAGCCTGCATGACTAACAGGATGAAGAGACTGCAGATTGCTCCAGCAAATCCACCTTGTCATTCTCAGGGACAAGAAGATTAATAATATTAATAATAACAACAATAATAATAATAATAAAAAAAATCAGTAGTGCACACACACGTGTACAATTCCCGCCCCGAGTGTTATTAACCGGCGCTCAGGTTACAGCAGGGGCCAGAAGTGCAATGGAAACTGTTAAACTAGATCAAGCGGAAAGGAAAAGAATCTCTTGTCCCAGTCACATTCAATAAATGAGACCTTCTCGGGCTATTGTCCAGTTCTGACTCCTAATCTCTGCCAGTAATTTGTTTCCTGGTGCAGCATCATTGAAAGAGCCAATGTTGCCACTATGTCCCATAGAGGGGAGCCCTGGAACGTGCCCTGTGGTTATTCAGAAGCCATCATTCTCCTGAACTGCCTTACGGGGCGCAGAAAGGGATGACGGGGGAGTTTTAACTGGTGCTTGTTAGCATCCTCATCAGCTCCGGGCTAGGAGCAATGCTCCATCTAAGTGTGATCATGGCAGAGCCTGGAAAAGGGCTGGATGGCACATGGTCTCCATGTGGAAATCCTGTAATAGAAAAGATAGGCTGGAAATCGGCTGCCCTGGTTCCTACTTCCCCAAGGACAAGTCTGTTTTATTCCAGCATCTCCCCAACCATGCCAATCCCTGCTGCCCTGCCGCAAGGGGAGTGGGCTGAGTCCTCCAGCCATCCTGAAGAGAGGCTGGCTTGATCACACACGGGGAGGGTGGGGGGGAAGGAATCTGGTGCCCACAGGGAAGGTCTGAGACAACCCTGTGGGGTCTGACAGTGACAGCTGTCACTTCTCTGCTCACTGCTTCTCCGCATCCTACTTCCTATGTGGCCCAAGATACTGAGAAAGATAGGCCTATGCTCCGACTCAGTGAATGGCAGGTCTTATGTTCTCTAGTCTTCTTACCTTGGGGGGCGGGGGAGGGGGGATGGATCATCCCCATGAGCAACTGTATCTGGGATAGCTTCAAGGGGTGCTCAGAGTGTGGAGAGGACGAGGTCCCAAGCAAGAAACCCCTTGTGGCAGTGGTTTTCTACCTGTTTAACTCAAGGCACTCCTCAGAAAATGCCAGCACTTAGCTTTCACTCATTTTTTGACTGTGGAAAAATAACAGAGCATTTTTTTCTGTTGCAAAGAACTGAGAAAGGCCACAACAGGTCAGAACATTGTTGACACTCATAGATTCATAGATGTTAGGGTCGGAAGGGACCTCAATCGATCATGGAGTCTGACCCCCTGCATAAGGCAGAAAAGAGTGCTGGGTCTAGATGATCCCAGCTAGATGCCTATCCAACCTCCTCTTGAAGACCCCCAGGGTAGGGGAGAGCACCACCTCCCTTGGGAGCCTGGCCAAGGTCTGGAACGCTCTCACTGTGAAGAAGTTCTTCGTAATGTCCAGTCTAAATCTGCTCTCTGCTAGCTTGTGGCCATTATTTCTTGTAACCCCCCAGTGTGCTTTGGTGAATAAAACCTCACCAATTCCCTTCTGTGCCCCTGTGATGAACTTGTAGATAGCTACAAAGTTGCCTCTCAACCTTCTCTTGCAGAGGCTAAAAAGGTCCAGGTTCTCTAGTCTCTCCTCGTAGGGCTTGGCCTGCAAGCCCTTAACCATACGAGTTATGGGGCCATGGAGTGGCCCTTCTCTGGACCCTCTCCAGGTTACCCACATCCCTCTTGAAGTGCGGCACCCAGAATTGCACGCAGTACTCCAAGTGCGGTCTGACCAGTGCCCGATAGAGGGGGAGTATCACCTCCTTGGATCTATTCGTCATGCATCTACTGATGCACGATAAAGTGCCATTGGCTTTTCTGATGGCTTTGTCACACTGCCGACTCATGTTCATCTTGGAGTCCACTTGGACTCCAAGATCCCTCTCCGCTTCCGTGCCACCAAGCAGGTCATTCCCTAGGCAGTAGGTGTGCTGGACATTCTTCCTCCCTAGGTGCAGCACTTTGCACTTCTCTTTGTTGAATTGCATTCTGTTGTTTTCTGCCCATTTGTCCAACTTGTCCAGGTCTGCTTGTAGCTGTTCCCTGCCCTTCGGCATGTCCACTTCTCCCCCCAGTTGTGACATCCGCAACCTTGGACAGAGTACACTTCACTCCCTCGTACAAGTTGCTGATGAAAACATTGTAGAGTATTGGTCCAAGGACCGAGCCCTGTGGGACCCCACTGCCCACACCCTTCCAGGTCCAAACTGACCCATCCACTACGACTCTCTGGGTGCGACCCTCTAGCCAATTAGTCATCCACCGGACCATGTAGTCATCCAAGTCACAGCCTCTTATCTTGTTCACCAGTATGGGGTGGGATACCGTATCGAAGGCCTTCCTGAAGTCTAAGTATACGACATCCACCCCTCCTCCTGCACCCAAGCGTTTTGTAATCTGGTCATAAAAAGAGACTAGATTAGTCAGG
Source organism: Caiman crocodilus (assembly GCA_030014935.1). Taxonomy (NCBI): domain Eukaryota; kingdom Metazoa; phylum Chordata; order Crocodylia; family Alligatoridae; genus Caiman; species Caiman crocodilus. The sequence goes on along the minus strand of JAGPOW010001998.1, from coordinate 4,053,855 downwards.
CATGATCTGTCTGCTACGAACCTGTGCTGGTTTCCCCTCAGCTCTTGCAAATGTGAACCTTGCTAATTTTTTCAAATTTCACTATGGATTCCTAAGTGAAAACTCTGGGTTTATCTTGTGAATCATGTGCAGGTGTGTGCACATCTAGCAGTGCCAATACTGAGAAGCACCCTGCAGCACTTTTAGAAGGATCTCGTGGCACCCTAGGATGCTGTGGCACCCTAATTAAGAATTACGAGGCTATGGGATCCATGACAGGAACATACTTCACTTCTATTTGGATCCACATTGGGTAGGTGCAAACTGTGGCAGAGGCTAATCTAACATAGTCTAACAGTATGAATAAGCCAGCAATGCAATGCTGTAGCCAGTAGGGCAAATAATATTCTGATGTTCATCAATCGATGCATCTCCAGCAAAACCAAGGAGGTGATTCTTCTGCTCTACTCAGCACTGGTGAGATCACAGCTGGAGTACTGTGTCCAGTTCTGGGCACCGTCCTTTAACAAGGACGTGGACAAGCTGGAGAAAGTCCAAGGAGCCACCCGTATGATCAGAATCTTACACGGCAAGCTATACGAGGAAAGGCTGAGGGGTCTGGGACTCTTCAGCCTGAAGAAAAGAAGGCTGAGAGGGGACCTGGTAGCAGCTTACCACAACACCAGGGGAGTACATCGAGGGCTCGGTGAGCAACTGTTCACTAGGGGAAAACTAGGAGCAATGGCCACAAACTCCTGGAAGATTGATTCAGGCTCAACATTAGGAAAAACTTCTTCAGTCAGGGTGTTCAGACTGTGGAATAAGCGCCCTCCAGAGGTGCTGCAATCGCCTACACTGGCAATCTTCAAGAGGAGACTGGACCGGCACCATGCTGCGGGTCACCTGACCCCCAGTTATCTTTCCTGCTTGGTGCAGGTGGCTGGACCTGACGACCTCCCAGAGTACCTTCCAATCTATGAATGCATTTACTTGCAACTACAGTTAGCCACTTTTCTTGCTGCACCTCCTCTTTTGGTCCCACAGCAGGCAAGAGCTCCTGGTCTAAGACTGTGAGCCAAATTCAGAGGGAACATGAAAGATAACTATCAAGCAGATGCAAGACTAGTGGCATCTACAGCTGTAACATCCACGACTCCCTTGGTCATGGTCTGAGCTCTGAACTGCCCAATCCACAATCAATATTATTGTGGAACTGCTGCCATGGGGCTGAACTGCAGCCAAGGTCCTAGGTTTTCCCCTGATCTTTGTGCAAAACATCCACCTAAATCTCAGAAAATCCCTTTTCCTTGGAAATAGAATTAAAAGATCTTGTTCTTCTCGTAAAGATCTCAGATTTTGCCCAAAAGAGATACCTAGACATGGATACAGAAGTGAAACATGGATGCCTAATCCTGGATCAAATTAACAGCAATGATACACAGGGCTAGGAAACTAATAACAGGGTCCTCATGAGACCTGTCTGAGATCATAGAGAAAAGAAATTTGGACACTCCAAGCTCATGGAAGCTATATAGTTAAATAAACAATAGATCCATGACCCCGGGCACCCAGTGATACCACCCATGTTCCTTTGTTCCCCATCAGTAAGATGAGAATGATGAGACTGGCCTCCCTTGTGAAGTGGTTTGAGTGCTCCCAAGCAGAAGTGGTACTGAACTGCTGGATATTCTTGTTAATGAGGTGTATTGTGGAACTGATCTATCCTGGGGTGTAACTCTGCGTCTTTTCAAATCTGTCTCTTTCTGTACCTTTACAGTTACAGGATGGGGAGGCTGAATCCAGGAAAGCAGTCACTTATAAAAGGACCTGGAGACCACAGAAGCCACAAACTGATCATTAGCTCCCACTGCAGTGCTGCAGCTGAAAAGGTTTATGTAATTCTGAGATGCATGGAAGGCAATAACAAGCAGAAAAAGGGCAGCGGAAGGACCTCTGTTGTGTATGCCATATGGGAGACCATCCAGGGAATCGTGTGCCAGGTCCTGAGGTCCACTATTCAGAAGAGATGTTGAGAAACTGGAAAATATGAGATGGAGCAACAACAATGATCTGAGATCAGGAAAAACCTGCAAGAGCCTTATGAACAGCACTGCTTTCAGATTTCATCAAGGAAAGGTTAAAAGGCAAGTGGGCATATCTCAATGGAGAACATTTTAGACACGTGAGAGCTATTTAACAGACACAAGCTTAACAAGACCCTGAAAGCTAAAGCTAACAAAGTGGGTTGGCAATTAAGGTGCATTTTCTCCCAGTGAAGGGAAGGGACCATTGGGGAAAAGTTATCAAGGGTCTTGATGGATCCACTGTCCTCTGGAGCTTTTAAAATCGAAGTTGGGTAAGCCCCACTGAGCCTAGCTCAACCGTAAGGTCTGGGCTTGATGGAAGCATTGTTGGGTGAAATTCCTGGCTGGTCCCATGTGGAAGAGCAACAGAAAGGATCAAAATAGTCCCTTCTGGCCTCCTGTGCCAGAAGCTGTCTTTGACTTTATGAACCATGCAATGCCCTGTGCTGTTGCTGCTAATTGCTAATCATTTTTTAATTACTACCTGCTTTGTACCAATGGAGTATGACACAGCTCCTTATTAGCTTTAACTCTTATCACTGTAAGCTGCCTGGCACCTAAGACCTAGGATCTTTCTTTGCGAGGGGAAAGAGTCTGGCCCATGTGACTAGACAGCTTGAGAGGGACCACCAACAGGAGCTCTGCAGGTCCTGTTTGTTGGGATTCTCAGCTATAATCTACTCTGCGTGTACTCAAGGAGTGTAATCTTATCTAATGTTCATCACCTAGGATCCTGGCTCTCTCTTTTTAAAAACTGCAAATTCTCTGATTTAAAAAAAACCCAAGCAGCAAACCCCTCCCCACCACCAAATTCTCTGATTAAAAACTGCAAAATCTGCAGTTTTCCATGATTATAATGAAGTGCCGCTATATATTATAGGTATCAGTTGAACACAATGTTTTATTGATATATTTACAAATTTAAAGCAATTTGCAAGCCTACCAGTTCCTCAATTACTACCATAAAATACATTCTAAATGCCTGTACATTTTGGTGTTTGATTTTGGGTTTCTGATCATGGAAAAATTTGCTCCCTAGGATGTGGGTCCAGCTGCAGCTGTCCCCCTTCCCACTGCTTTGTGACACTGAGCAGCCCTGATATGCTGGTGACCTGCCAATGCCATAGCCCCTCACTCATAAGCCACAGCCCCAAACAGCTAGTACCCCTTACTCCCCACCCACAGCCACCTGGAATCTGCCAGTGCCCCACACTCCCCCCAGCCCTGCCCAGGGGAGGCGAGGGGAGGCCCAGCTGCTGGGGCTACAGGGCCAGAGACCCAGGTCCACAGCCCCCTTCCCTCTCCAGCAGTACCCAAGCCCTTGCTCCTGCCTGTGAGAGGCAAGAGCTGCTGTGGTGGAGTGGAGTATGAAGCCCAGTTCCCCCTCTCTGTCCCCCATGGGTAGCATGGCTGGAGCAGAGCCTGGGGGGTGGGGAGAGCTGTGGGCTTGGCCATGGGGGCCAGCTCCCAGCCATGAGATGTACTCCCAGGGTGCCAGATTTGTGTGCAGGGCACTTGTGGGCTGCAGGGTCCAAGCTCCCCGCCCTGCTGCTCTCCCCTGGGGGCAGGACCAAGCAGGCAGGACCCAGCATGGCAGCACAGTGAGGCCAGGTGCCACTGCTGCGAGCTCCGTGCCACCATGGCAAGGTACCCTTCATGCTACCACCCCCATTACTGTTGGGCAGGCAGGGAGTGCCTTACCAAGGCAGTGGGGGGCTCACGGCAGCATCATGCTTCCCCACCCCACCCACCCCGCTCTGTCCTGCTGCACTGGGTCCCACCCCCTGGGCCATGCAGGCTGTCGGCAGAGGGCAACAGGGCAGGGGGTCCAAGTCTACAGAAGGCAACCAACTCTGCCCTACATGCAAATCTGGGGGACACGTGCCCTCTGTGCCTCCCCCAGGAATGCACATAGCAGCCCTGTCCCTACCTGCCAGCCACTTGTGGCCCCATCCCGCTCCCTCCCAGGCTGCACATGCCAGTCCCAGGCCCTAAGCCCCCAAGCCCCATGCACTTATTGGGCTCAGCAGCAGCCCCAGCCATGCCTAACTCCCTCTTCTCCCTCACTATGGGGTTCCTGACTGCCCTGGCAGGAGGAACATGCTCCCACACATGCACATGGCACCCCCTGCCTGATCGCCCTCCTCCCACTCCCCTCCCCCAACCCCAGCCTGCAAGGACGGCTGGGAACTCTGCCGGCCTGCAAGGGGAAACCTACCGTTTCCCAAGTTCTTCTCCTTTAGAGGAAAAACATCCAGGTTTTTCTCCATAAAATGAGAAAATCCATGATTTATCTTATTTTTCCATGGCAAATGGAAAACCTGGATCCCTGTTCATCACCATGGAAAGACCGATAGCAGCACTTTAAGAATACTCCATGATCCATGACTTTTCCGACTTTCAGAAAGGGTTTAAAGCAGCAAGATCTTAGCACAATTCATCGGATCACAGAGGCAGCCTCTGGAGAAAGGGTAAAATTTAAATCTTAAGACAAAAAATGTACAAAGACATCAATCACACAACAGCCATCTTTTGCCTCTCTGGGTGCTGTTTGCAGTATGAACAAGAATGTGGTATGATTTTTCCAAAGCAAGCAAAAGCCTTCATTTCACGGCAGAAATGCTTTTACTTTTCTAATGCAAAAGAACTCAAGGAATAAATTGGATCCATCTGCGTGATTAATCTCATTTCAGGCACTTAATTGGCATGATTGTTTCTGACAGGCCTGGTTTGTGAACAGAAGGAGATGTAGAAAGGTTGTTTATGCTGTGAAATCAGCACTATTGACTTGGCATTATATGGGAGAATTAGCCCAATATGCACAAAAGGGACATTTGGAAAAGAAGCGTGTCCAAAGCAATCGGTATTGTGGCTTCTAAACTTCCATTCAGTGCTAAGGCTCAGATTATCTCCAAGTCGCATTCAATTCTGTGTTGTAGAGCAGAAAGGGGACCATTCAAGCCCATCTCTAGCAGAAGAAGGGCCGGACCCTGGGTCTTCTCATTCCCTAAGTCTAACTTCTGCCTCCAGGAACGTAAGTGAACATGTGAACTAAACTGGTCCCAAAGTGAATTTCCTACCTACTTCAAAACTTTTGCCAGTACTTTAAAAAAAAATAATAATCAGGAAACATTAAACACCTTGAAAGACAACTTCCAAGTGCTTTTGTTTCCAATCCATATTTCTCACCCAGCTATAATGCATTTTTTTCATGATGGACTACATACAGCAACTCTGCTTGGCATCCATTAGGAAACAGTGGACTACCTGGCCTCCTCATGTATTATTATTTGCATTGTGAGAGACCCTACAAGTCTCAGTCCTGTCCCAGGCACTGTAGCAGGGGCTGTACAAACACAAAACAAGAGATACTCCATCCCTGCAAGGGGTTACAGTCAAAGCAATCCTTCCACCCTAAAGTCTAATTACTCGTGTGAGCACAGTCCCAGCACAGGCTGCAAACTCCCTGCAGTTTCCACTACTGAAAATAGATTCCAGATCCAACAGCAAAACACAGACAAGTCCCAGCTGCAGGTGCAGGCTGGAGCCAGACAGCACGTGCTGGTGACAAGAGCTTGCTGGGGAGCTGGTTGAGCTCAGGCTGACCCTACAGGCACATGCCATGCTCCCGTAAAGGTTCTTGCAAAGAAAAGACCTTGGCAGGAACTTGAATGTGTGTTCTGAGCCCTGACTGCAGGGATATACAGGAAACAGGCCCAGCTCAGAGTCCAAGAGTATATGATGGACTGTGCTGCAGTGTGCACAGAGCAGGCTCCCAACAGCAAGCACCCAACAGCAGATACAGGAGAGGGCAAGCCTCAGGCAGGAAGCCACAGCAGCCATGAGGTTATGGGATAAACAGTACTCCACAGGCGCATGGGACAACCCTGGCTGGAAGCCAGCTGTGCACACTGGCCCTATTGCAGGGACAGAGAGCAGCTCTTGGTGAAAGCAACTGTGCAGTGCTTTAGCATCACTGTTCGACAACTAGCCCCCAAAAGACAGAGAAGGGGAGAGATTGGAGCAGAACATTTTCAGCCTGATTAAGCAGTGTTTTTTGCTCCCACGTTGAATAAACAAATCATGTAAGAGGTATTAATGCTGCTTAGTGCCCCTGGGAGATCACACAGAAAAGCTGCCTTTTGTGGGACAAGGCAGGCCCGTAAGGATTAGGGAAATGACTCTGATACAGGCATGTAGTCACTGCTTGGGCTCCAGAACATGGGATCCAAGGAGCTGTCCATGGACATGGGCAAACCATGGGGCAACACTCCTGACAGCCTCTGACAATCACAGCACCCTGCTGTTCATCAGGCGCTGGGACCCTGGGAGACAACATGGAAAGTGTTCATGCCCTGGCCCCAGAGAGGGTCCCCACTCACCCCATGCCTGCAAGCAGCTCCTCCCCACCTTGTTCCAATTCTGTATAGTAGGGTATATTTTTCTTCCCCCAGCTGGCCCTAGACCCACCTACACAGGATATGGCCCCTCACACCCCAGACAGTCCCCCATACACACATGGTTCTATTCTCTGATCCCGTGTCCAGGACTAGCTCCTTCTCTGATCTCATTCATTTAAAGCACAGGTTCCCCAGACACTACCCAACCCATTGACTATGGCTCTCCTTCCAGACCTGCACAAAGCACACAGTTCCTTCCCATTCCATGTGCTGGACACATCTATCCCTTGATTTGGTATGTTCAGGTCATGGCCATCCCCTGACCCAGGATACACAGGCTATGTCCAGTAGCTCCTAGACTCAGCCCATGTATCCAGGGCACAGTTCTCCTCCAGAAGGCATGGATCCTCTCCCTGGTCCTGTATGTGCAGGGCACAGCCTCCCCACACCCCATCCTGATAGGACTCTGCACAGGACTCAGCTCCCATCCAAGCCCTGACCTCAACCTTGCTAACCGACTGGCCCTACACATGCAGAAGAAACAACCGCCCCTTTGCCCTCCCCTTGCCAGCAACCCATTTCCCAGGTCTGAGTGCCCAGGGCCATGAGCCCCACCAAGACCTTCCACCATACAACGAGGAGACCACCGACGTCCAAGCTCGCTGACTCTTATGTCTCTACTCTGATTCAGGAAATCAGTATCCCCCACTCTCCAGCCCCCACTTTGCTTATATAACAGGCAGTCAGGGCAGGTCATGGGCATCAGGTATGTCAGACTTTCCCTAACTGAAGCTACAGGTCACAGCTCTGACACTACGGGGTGCATACCTCCCTTCAGCCTCAGAACTTCCCTCCTTAGCCTGCTGCTGGGGACAATGAGTCTCAGGGCCAAGCTCCAAACCAGCCCTTCCTGGGAGACCACCACCCATAGAGAGGGCTCCCTTGTTTCATAACCTCAATGCAATCCTGCCACACAGTGAGTCTGACCTGCTCCCAGGTCTGAATGGAGCAGCAGGGGGTCGTAGTAAGAGCCGGGTACCAAGTACGCCAGTCAGCTGGAAGGGCAGGATGGAGCTCTGTTTTGCGTGGGAGCCCAGAGCAGTGTTTTCCAGCTTCTACCTTCAACAGGTGCCCAGCAAATGCAGACTAATGGGTGGACTCTTTTGGGCCAATTTGTGCAGCAAGCCTATCAGCCCCTGCCCTACTGGAATATGCCAAGGACCTCCTGCTCCCACTTGCAACACAAAGTGAGCACAGGGGCCTCTGCACCTGAATAAAGCACAAGTCAAGCACCCAGCACACACCCTGGGGATGTGGTATAAAGTGCCACCCCCCATGTGCACTGGAAGGCAACATGAACCAGCCTCCCCTGTACCCAGACAAAACATCTGACCCTAGATTCTATGAACATGAGCCAAGTTCTGCCATGAGTTTGCCAAAAACCAAGGAGCCATGCACACATTATCTGAACCAGGCACCAGGACAGCACATGGCATAGACCCAGCCAGAGACTTCCTGCCTTGTGCAGTGGCATTGGGGAAGAGGCCATAGTGGCCTAACACTGCCCGAGGGGGAGGCTTTTTCTTAGGATGCCCTGCAGTTTGCCCACTCTATTCCATGAGGAGGGAGAGGTCCCACTCCCTTTCAGATGCAGGGCAGGCATAGAAAGACAGGCTGCAGAGGGGTCCAGGGAGAACCTGGTGGGAGCAGTCAGCTCACCAGAGAAGCGTTTGCCTAGAAGTGAGGTCCCAAAGGGGCTCAAGATGAGACATGAAGCACATGAACCTAGAGAATTCCCCACACGTCCTGCAGAGCTGTGACAACTTACCTGGTACATGAACATGCTGAAGTTAATCCCATTGGACAGAGGAATTGCTATGGATTTGCTCTCTGGGTTCATGCTGAGGCGTCATCTCCAACTGGAGCTGCAGATCGGCTATCCTGCCAGCCAGGGGGGACAGCACACATGACTCTCCAGGGCTGAGGGCCAGAGAGCCCTGCTGCAGACCCAGGACACTGGCCTCCTCCAGCTGCGAGGAGCTGCGCTGGGCTGGAACCAGCTAGCAAGCTGCTTTGTGGATAGCCCGCCTGCCTGCACACCAGGTCACTGGGAGTGTGCTCATCAGGAGGCAGCATTTGGAGCTCACAGAAATTCCCCATCTGCTGCTTGTGCTAATCACATCCCTTCCCACAAATCGAGGGAGCCAGAGACATGGCCGAGGAGGGAAGCTGTGAGTGGGAGCCTGGAGCTGGGGAATCCTGTGGACTAACCCGGAGGAGCACAAAGATGCAGAGTCCCTTGGCAGTGACCTAGTTTGCTTTGCTTTGCTTGCATGTTCCCTGTGCAGAGACACGAAGGAACTGGAGCTGGAGCAGGAGCAGAAGCTAAATCCGCACAGTCCCTTAATCCGAGAGTGGCTGCAACAGCCTAGGGGGTGGGCCACCCTCACGCTCAGGGTGACCTGGGATGCTTTGCCTCCAGCTGTGCCCCAGAGCTATGCATGGCAGTCCTTTGCCCACGGGGCCAAGAGGGCACTGAGCCCAGCAGAGAGTGCACACTTGGACACAAGAGGAACACAAGAGGGCACAAACCCCAATGTCATGCTTAGGGGCACTTCATTCTCCTGGGGCTGGAGAAGGGGCAATGCCTGGTGGTAGAGAGTGCACGGCCCAGTTTGTGGCCTGGCTGGCAGCATCACAGTTGTTTCCTGAGGACCAAAGGCAAAGTTTAGAGGCAGCCCCAACCCTGCCTGGGCAGGGCTCCCATCACTCTTTGAGCAGCTGTCTAATCATGACTGGATGGGATGAGCAGAATGAAGAATCCAGCTGATCCAGACAGGGTGAGGACTGAACAGGACATAGGACCTGCCGAGAAATCCCTGAGATCTCATGTAGAGGAACGGTCTAATCATCCAGACAAGACCTAGATGGGGCCTAGCAACCACACATTTTTGCTTCACACTGCTCCTGGAGCACTAAGCGTGAAGCATATGTCTGGCTCTTCACAGACCCTCTAGGTACAATCTTGAGGCCAAAAGCTGAACAGAGCTGAAAACCAGAGCCAGCCTTAGGGGTGGGCAATGTGGATGGCTGCTCAGGGTGCTGTGGTCGGGGGGACCATGCACACACACATAGCCACCTCTTTTCCCAGGGATTCCCTGTGGCCTCCCCTGGCTGCTGCTGAGCAGGCCAGGTGCCCCTCAGAAGGGGGCACAGGAGGGTGAAGCAGAGGGAGGCCACCACCTTCCTCCCTCCTTCCCATCTCCACAGGCTGTAAGACTCCCTCTTTCCAGAGCCAGGCAGCTTCCTCTCAACCCTCTGCCTTCAGCAGGAGCTGGGCAGCTGCCATTACTAACTGCCTCCCAGCAGTGGCAGTAAATATCTGCAGGAGCAATAGGAACAGGCAGGATGGTGGGCAGGGGAGAAGAGGCAACCAGAAGGAACAGAAGCCTGGGGAGCGGGGCACCTGGGGGTGCTAGAGGACTGCATATCAATCGCTTTATCTCTGGGGAACAGAATGAAGTTACCCTGACATGAGCTACAAAGTGTGGCCCAGATTTAATCCTCATCTGAAGTAGTGTAACTCAGAGACAGCAAAAGGGCACTTTGCACAAGTTAGCAGGCAGCGAGCATGTACGCAATGGTGGCCCAGCTCGGCTCACTGTGGCTGGCAACTGCCTGAGAAGTGGCAGTGCTTTTCAAGAGCTCCCAGAACCCTCACCACCATGCCCGAGGAGCAGAGCAGCTTCTCGCTGGGCTCCCAGCTGAACAGGAAGCTGTTTCACCTGGTCACTGCTACAGACACTTACTTGGGGCTGCTGCTCTTTGTCAGGTTGGGGTGGGGGTGCCAAAATACAAGCTCAACCAGGACACCATTTTCCCCTAAGGCCAGCTCTGCTGAGCACCCAGAACCCTGCAGATTTCAGTAGATCCTTTAAACACCTCAATTTAGGATGAAGTTATGCTTTACACACATACCATAGTAGGGGCACTTTAAATGCAAGACTCGGCATATGCTAAATTGTACAAAGTCCCTCTCGTCCAGCCTATCACACATCCCATTGGCAATATGTTGAGAGGGGATTGGGGATGGACCCAATGCCTGGCTGCAGCCGGGGTAGTGGGCACCGCGTGGAGTTGTGCTTCCCTAGTATAAGCACTTATGCATCACCTATCACATCCTCAACACCAGTATATTCTGATGATGTTCTACTGAACTTTGCTAGGTAAGTTATCCCCTAGCGAAGCCTGCCCATCACCACATGGAAGACACCCTCCCTGGTACAGCCATGCTGCCCAAGACCCTGGCTATGCTGCTCAGTGCCTCTACCATGACAACCTGGACATAGTACAACCACACCCTGTGCCACCCTTTGCTCTGGCTATCTTCCAACAGATGCAGCACGTGCCAATTATACTACTTGACATATGTGAAGAAGCATAACAGCCACCACCTTGACAATGGCTCTTCATAATGAGCACAAATGAAATAATAGTGGACAACAGTGGCCCGGTTGGAAGAGGATAGTGGGCAAGGGCAGCCAAGCTCAGAGATGACCAAGCAGCTCCCTGGCATGCCGGCCAGGCCACTCAGAGCCTGGCTGGGTGTGTTTAGTGGGAGTGATGCTTCCTAGAGACACCTCTAGTATTGCAGGAGCCTCTTGCCAGCAGTCATGGGGGTTTCTACTTGATTGGAGCACCACCTGCTGGCACTAGCTGTGCCCTGCAACAGACCAGGCTGCAATCTCCCAGCCAGGAGATCCACAATGCAGGGTTTTTGCTAAGGTTTTTTGCAGGGATAATCCCACCTCATTTCCTCATGCTGTGGCAGCTGCCTCTAGTGCTGGAGGGGAGAGAACAATCTCACACGGAGCATGGGCAGCTTCCAGCTGATCCGCCCTTAGAGTATGAAGGACACTTTGTGATATGGTAGTTTTCCACAATAGGAATTTGCAGGGTTTTTCCAGAGCACTAATGATCCTGAGCATTCAGTAGTGAAGCAAAGCAGCTGTTTGCTTTGGGTACAGCCAAGAGTACAAGAAAGGCAAATTCAGCCCAAGCACCTTTCAGACAGGATATGCCAAATCCATGAGCCTGGCTACACTGTTTGTGATCCCAGGGGGTGCTGATGCTCCCGCTCCTATGCTGCTCATGCTGTCCGTAATGCATTAGTAGACACCACCCAACTACCTCCCCTACGTGCTGGCCCAGGTAAATGTGGGACTAGAAGGGCCCTCCTGAGACAAGTCTAGAGTACCTGCCAGACCGCTCCCCTTCCCTTGAGGCCCCCAAATAACCCCTAGCACTTTTTATTCCCCAGGTCACACTAAAGGGGAAGAAACTTGCCCAAGGTCACTCAACAGGGCAGTTGTGAAGCCAGGTCTCCCCGTCTGGGGCTGTGTCCATTAGAACCACCTAGCTGCTGTTGTTACAGACATTTATCACACATGGTGCACTGGGCCAGGCTAGTGCTTTGCCAGGTAAAAGGAGTTAGCTCTCTGCCATCAGATTATTTAGAGCATGGAATATAACAAGGCTGGATGCTTGTGGCTTATGGACAAGATGGGAGTGAGCAAAATGGGGAAAAAGAAAATACTGATTAATAGGCCAGATGAAGAAGAAGCCTGACCCTCTGGTCCAGGACAACATCTGGTAGGTCTGTGGAGGTGGCTGAACCATGGTCTTTTGCAATGGATAGAAGGGCCTGGTGCTCTGAAACAATGAGATACATAAATATAAGGCTGAAACAACAAAAGGGTAGCGCTGATATAATTTAGCCCTGGGCTACAGCAAGACTAACCCAGGCCTCCACAGATGCAGGTCTGGGCTCTAAGGCAGTATCATGCAACTCCAGGCCATTACTAACTTGATTCAGAACATCTGGGAAGGATGAAAGTATCTACTGGTTGGGAAACTGAGGCATGGAGAAATGACAATTTACCCAAGGTGACAGCGAGTCAATGACACATCTATCAAGATTTCTGATCTCCCAGGCCCATGCACTGACCATTAGACTGCTTAAGTTTTCCCCAGTGACTCAGGAGCACGCTGTCTCTCAATGCTTATAATGGAGCAAAGGCCCTGCAACAACACAGGCTGTTCAGGGGAGCCAAGCTAATGAAGGAATGGCCACTCCTTTACAGGGCTGAGCACCTGCATGTCTGAGAGTCTCAGGAGTTCAAGGCTCTCTAATTTAGGGCTCCCTATCTTTGAGTGTCAGTAAAGCTCAGGGCTTTGCATGTGGCACAGAGCAGTGCACAGATCTGTGGCTGTTCTACCAGATGAAGGGCCCCCCCCTATCCTTGACCAACTGGAACATGGCCTCTTGCTCCTCAGTCACTGTCAGCATCACATTTGGGCTGTCAGGGCTGAGACCTGTCCTGTGCTCTTTCAGACCAAGAGAGTTTAATTTCCAGAAAGCCAGGAGGCCATGCAGGGGGAAGGTACTGCTCAGCACAGCAGCAGTGGACAAGACATCTTGATGCAGCTTCATGAGACCTAGGCTAACAACAGAGGCTAGGCACAGAGCAGGGTGGGCATGGGACAGTCCCATCAAGAATCAGACTTCCCTACCTCACCCTTAGTCAACCTCCCAGCGTCCTGAGACCAAGCCAGCTCACCTGGCCCTTCTGGCAGGTTGGCTGGTGGTTGGCTGAGGCTGCAGGGGAGCAAGGGATATCCCAGAGGAGGAGGGCACAGAAAAAAAAAAAAATTTCATCAGCCTGGAAGCAGAGATGTCTCTGCAGCTGAGCAGGGCCAGCCCCTTCTGAAGGGAGGGCTGGAGCCATGCTCTGCACCATGCAGGGATTGCTGAAACCCCACACCAGCTCGCTAGGAATATCCTCCTTCTCCTTTCCACGTGTCAGCCCAGAGCACTGCAAGATGTGGTCAGGTGCCTCAGCCCTATCCAGCCCACACCAACGGCTGATCCTGTCCCAGTTAAAAAGCAGCTGATATTTAGTACTGCTGAAAGAGAAATGGCGCACAGGACCTCCCCCCACATGAAAGGAGAAGGGGAAGTGGGAAACGTTTTCCTGGGCTCCCAGAGTAAACACTCTCCCCACAACTAAGAGATAGTAGAGGGCCTCTGGCAACCATCACCCCCAGCACCCCGCTCAGTCAGGCCCCTGAATACAGTCCGAAGCACTGGCCACGGGATGAAACAGAAGCAGGAAAGTGACACTAATTTACCCTTTACTCTACCAAGGAAGACCATGTACCTCACTCTGTTTTACCCAGATGACAAAGAGTAAACACTACCCCTTCTTAAGGGACAAGGCTTCTTCACAACCACAGATCATAGAGAAGTACGACTGGAAGGGACCTCAAAGCATCATTTAGTTTAAACAGAAACTGAACCTGCAACCTTGGTGTTACTAGCATTACGCTCTAACCAACTGAGCTAAATGGCCACTTGTGAGCAAGGAACCAGATAAGCAAGATCCTAACAGCAGTGGTGCCTAGTGGATACAGCACTAGACTGCAGCTCTAGCACTGCCCTGCAGGGTCACTTTGGACAAGTCATTTCCCAACTCTGGGCCTAAGTTTTCCCATCTGCAAGATGGCAATAAGGCTACTGATGCCCTTTGCCAAGCACTTGGCAATCTGTGGATGCAAAAATGCCATGAGCCTGCTAGGGAAGTCTTGACATTGCATATAAATTTGAGGCCTAAGCCATAACTACTAAGCATGTTTAGTTTCCCACCTCAGTTTTTGAGTAACACTCTTGCCTTTTAACTAGGTGCGTTACCAAACTGAATGGAGCACCAGGATCACCAAGCTGTTCGGTGCTCTCTGGGGATCTGGTTAGGATGCTCTAAGGGTGAGGTGTTCATATCCACTCATGCTAGACTGAGCGAGTCCCAGGTGACTTTTCTCTGATGGCCAGCCCCTCCCTCATCTCCTACACACCTCTATTACCCAGTCAAACAAAAGGTCAGTCTGTCAAACTTCCCTGGTTCCCTTTCTTATTGGATTCCAGCACCTCACAACTTTTACCTGACTTACCTTAACACACCTGCAGGAAATAGAGCAGTGCTGTTTACCTAAGGCCTAAAAAGGCAAGGGCCTATATTTCTAAAAGATATTTGGGTCTTTGAGTCCCATTGATTTTTGGTGCTAAGGTCACGCATAGGAGTCTGTGGCTGAGCATGTCAGCACCCTAACCACTGGGCCATCCTTCCTCAGGGTAGCAAACACTGGGAGGAAGAACTAAGAACGTTAATACTGTCTAGCAAGATCAGACTTCTTTGCAGCAGCTTCCTCAGACAGGTGCCCTGGGCTGCAGTTTGCACCTTCCCTGCCTTGAGTCTCATTAAAGTAATGGCAAACACCCCCATTTGCAACAGGAGAGAGCCATAAGTCCTATGGTTACAAGCAGAAAAAAACAAGGGTCTGATCCATGATTAACACTGACTGTTAATAACCCCACTGAGTACAGACACCCCTTGCATTTGCTTAGTGTTGTAGTGAAATCAGACAATCAAGCTCTTTCAGGCAGTGCAGCAGTGGCAAGCTCTTACACCTTTGGGTAAAGCAGAGATGAATACCCACATTTCCAGGGATTTCAATTCCTGGATGCCCAACTTCAGACACTTGAGACTTGATGTGCAGAGATGCTGAGCACCCATATCTACTACACTCTCTAGAAGCTTCATGTGCTCATTGCATCCAGAAAAATCAGGCTCCCAAAAGTCTAGTGGTAGTTACTCAACACAAGGGGCTGACCTCTTCAGAAACAGATGCTCTATGGGTGGCATTCTGTTCCCTCCTGGTCATCTAAACATCTAGATTTGGTCATCGACATGGCAGTTCTAGTTGTCTACATGCCAAAGATGCTACTTATGCCCAGGCTGGCATTCTATTCCTGGGCATGTACATAGGTGACAGCCTGTGCAACTATGCGGTCATGCACAGAGCACATGAAGTAGTAGCTAGGGCCCATTTGCATGCCCCTTGTGGATGTACACCAGCTTTTGACACCCAAAAATGGAGTCACCCAGAGCATATGACTACTGGATTTAGGCTCATGATTACAAAGTAGTGTAATCCAGTTGTTAGTCTGGCATCTTCACCACAAAAAGGCAAATCTGCCTTCAAGAGTGTGCTAACCTGACCGATCCCACAGCCCCTCCACATAAGAACCAAGGTCCAGCTCCCACCACTTCTACCCCTCTGCTCACTGGTATTCTCCAAGCTCCTGGTCTTCTTACTTTACCTGGGGAAGGGCAGAATTTATCTGCCTCTGTAGCTGGTCTCGCTCATGCACAGTCTCCTGTAATCGGCCCTGGGTCATGGACAGGGTCTCTCGGGTTTCTCTTAGCGTCTCCAGCAGCTTGTCTCTCTCATCCAGCATGTTCACCATTAACTGCTCAAAGTTGGCATCGGAGTCAGACCCTGGCTGGGACCCCAGGGGGTCACCCTCATTGATGGTAGGCATCACCTCACACATCATGGCGGCACTCTTTAGACACACTCCAGTCTCTAGAGAGATTGATGTGGCTTGCTTAACGATTTGCTGTGAAGGCCTCCTCAGGGTCTCTTCTAGGGACCACAGATCTGTTGAACCTGGGTTACACTGCTACTGCTGCCCATGGTCTATTTTGGAGAGTATCAAAGGGATGGGCAGCTTGGAAATAGCTGTGAGCTCCTCCATGCTTTGTCTCACACCAACGTAGACTTGTTCCCTGCACTGGAAGTCATGGTTGAAGCTGAAGTTGGCATAATTTAGATCAGTATTTCATGGCTATGGGATAAAAAAGGTCCTTCAAACCATCAAGACCGATAAAAAGAAAAATGTCCTTGGCCATCTGTTGTTCATCCCAGCTGGCCACGCTGGGATCTCGATAGTCCACTGTATACTGGATCCCATTGCAGAAACATCATGAAGGAACACAGTGAAGCCATGGAGGTCAGAGAGAAACACGGTGCTCTCTTTCTATGATCCCCTTAAGTACCTGGTGCAGCCAGCAGCTTCAAGAGAGTCAGGAGGACATTTCAACCTCTTGGACATTTTGAAATCAGATACTTTCCCACAAGGCAGAGATGCACTCTGTAGTAAAAAAGTTACTCCTGGAGCCAGGATGCACTTCGGTCAACACAGCTGCTCTTATCCCAGGTCCGTAACCTATAGAAAGGAAAGAGACATATAGAATATTTTCCGCATACAAGCTACTATTTCACAGGCCCTGCTTCCCTCTTCCCTGTACTTGGGTCAACACAAAGCATCCCCCAAGCAAACGTTCAAGGAATATCAAGTCCTGGGTCTAGCCCTTCCAAACAAGCTCGGATAGCAGAGAAGCTGAATTAGACTTCTGCGGTCATTCTCTGTGGTGTGATAGCACCTACCATTGTACCCCTTTTTCCAACCAAACCTCACTGTGCCAGGGATGCTGTGCAAGCACCAAGCATACAGTCCATGCCCCACAGAGCTTCCCATGGCAACTTCTGCATGAGCCTTCCCCAAGCCCTCTTTGGGGGAGTTTGCTCCTGTCACATGCAATATGCCACATGGGCTGAGGCACCTACTAAACCAGCTGATCTTTGTGCCACTGCACCAGGCCAGCCATGTAGCAAGGTACTTTACTATGCTGGTATGTGGAAAGGGGGAAGGCAGCCACCTGGCTTGTAGCTGACTATCAGGGCAGAAGAAGAATATCTATATCCTACTAAACCAAGCTGATTCACTACTGTGCTTCATGGGACCAGCTTGGATAACAATAAGAGGCCTGGCCCCTTATCTACACAATTCTACAGATGACAGGTCAGGGACAGGGCATTCCCCCACAATAACAAGCTATATTTTTCTCTAAGTCACGGGCAATAGAGAGAGATGAAAATGCCGATAGTAGCATGGGCTCCTACAAGAGCCCCCATTAGATTAGGGATGCTGGAAGCATCTGGAGTACTGTGTCCAGTTCTGCCCCCACCAAAAGGATGCAGACCAATTGAAGAGAGTCCAGCAGAGGGCAACAAAAATGGTTAGAGGACTGGGGCATGTGATTTCTGAGAAGAGGCTGGGGGAACTGGGACTATTTAGTCTGCAGAAGAGGAGACTGAGAAGGGATTTAATAGCACCCGCCAATTACCTGAAGAGGGGTCCAAAGAGGATAGAGCTGGACTGTTCTCAGTGGTGGCAGATGGCAGAACAAGGAAGTAGTGGTCTCAAGTTGCAGCAAAGGAAGTTTAGATTAGATAGTAGGAAAAACCTTTTCATAAGAAGGGTAGTAAAGCACTGGAACAGGTTACCCAGAGAGGTTGTGGAATCTCCATCCTTGGAGGCTATTAAGATATGGCTACACAAAACCTTAGCTGGGATGATCTAGTTGGGGATTCTGTTTGAGTAGGGGGCTGGACTAGATGCCACCTCCTGAGGTCTCTTCCAATCCTAATTTTCTATGACTGAGCCAAGGTGACTTAGTCATAGCCAAGATGACTAAGCCAAGGTGATCCTAATTTTCTATGACTAAGCTGCAGAGGTGAACCCTTGGCTATAACAGGAGGGTGCCCATCACTAATGGATATGAGGGGCCCCAGTGATGCCTGAAGTGGAGGGAAAATGGGAGAGGAGCAGCAGGATAGGGAGCCAGCAGGAGAAATTTTCCAGATAAGAACTAGAGAGAAGATACTGCAGATGCTGCACTTACGATGCAATACATACCTTGCCTGTGTCTGTCTGTCTGTCTGTCTATCTCTTCACCTTCCTGCCCGCCTGCTGGATTGGGTCAGTAAGCCCTGCAGTCTCACCCGGGACTCCTCCAATAAAGTTCATCTCTAGCTCTGGCAGCAGCCTGTGTTCATGCTCAGTGCCATTAGGAAGCAGGGCACCCAGCCCAGAAATCAGCTGGGTAATTTCCTGTGATTGTCAGGACTCACTACATAGCCTGCCAGCCTCACCCCCACTTCCCTCCCCTCTCCCAGCAGCTGTGAGAAGTGTGGTTGCTGGGACCTCCAGCCACATGATGCCAGTCCAAATATAGAAATGGTTCACAAAGGGTGATTTGGCAAGCTGTGTCTCCAGCCCTGCCGAAGGCAGGTGTCTCTGACAGCAACGCGGCCCCGTGACTGGCATCTCTCAAGTGTCCTGTGTGGAGTCTGTCTGAAACTGTGTGACCAGACCCATAAATCCAGAGCATCAACAGTGACTACAGTGCCAGGAAAGCAGGGTCAGAGTTAAGCCCACATCAAGCAATGAGTTATGGGAGAAGGTAAAGCTTGAAATCAGTCGGTCCACTTTTTTTCTGAGCAATCCTTAAAGCAAATATTGGGAAATGAGGGAAGCAAAGGACTGTACCTGCCAATTGGTGATACTGTCATGCCCTATCAGACCATCGGTCGATGGAGTCGAGCATCCCTGCTGGGCCGATGATGCAGCAAGGGAGGGAGATCCAAGAATGATGCTAGAACTTTTACCCACAATGTCATACAAGGCACACAAGGGGAAATTTCCCACTGGACCTGCCTGGGTTGAACAATTACACCCTGAATCCTAAGACTCAGGCATCCTCTTCCCTACTCCATAATCAAGTTTGGTAAGCATCCTCTGTTTGCTCGAGAGATTAATGCCAGAAAAAGGCACCCAGAGGTCTCTCTAGGCTACTACTTTGTCTGACAGGTGCCAGCATGAAAGGCTGCAGGGAAGGAAAGCAAGGAGCCACATACTGAACAATTACAAAGTAATCAACCCTGGGGAGAGCCTCTTTTGCTTAATGCTAACTAACACACAGATTACGCTACGAGGCAGAAGTTTATAACTCTTCTTTATTTACCCCTGTGCAGAAACAGAGCAGTTAAGGAGTCTCACTATGTCTCCAAAAGTGAAAGTTTAGGCCCTCTTCTGTTTGGTCACCCCCAGTCAACCCAGCCATAGACGGGCACACAGTAATTTGGCAGGGACTTAAAGGCAACTGGATACGATGGTAGCCACATCACTCCCTCATGTGTCCTTGAGTACAGGAACAAGTGTACTTGAACCATAAGCAAGTTCCATTTAGGACTGGTCAGTCAGACTCTTGTGTTGATCTGCAAGTATCTGCTGCATGAGCACCCCACTGATGTAATAAATTAGATTCAAAATTGTTATGCAAATGTTATTAAGCTTAAAAATAAAAATCAAGAAAGCCTAATGCCAAAGCTCAGCTTTGTGAATAGCATTAAACTAAACTAAGACTGAAGGAATACAGCCGTCAAATCAGTATCAAATCCATGGCAAATCAGGAAGATCGTGTCAATATGGGAGTGAAAGCAAAGCATTAAATTAGTTAAACAGACAAATTAATGCTAAAAATAACCCATTCTCATATAAACTAGAGATAATTCTAGGAGGAAGGCTGCAAATTTAAGTGCCAAGTAAAGAATTTCACCCAGGTCAAACAAAACTCTAACTATAGTGGTTAAAAGTGGCTCAATGCCAACACCAAATGACTGCTCAACATTTGACCCACACTTTGGAACCAATTATAAAGCTTCCTCTATAGAATACAGTCTTGATGTGGTGGTTAATCCTTCTGTAACTAAATACAATATTTAACAGAGGATCCATGATATGGAGACAGGTCGTGGGCAGGTGGCCATTTCCAGCAGTCAGAATTTTGTTGCAAATCCTGCCCATAGAAAACTAACTGAGGAGCTGAGCATACCTGTGTCCAGACTCTTGGCTGGAGAACTACACAGGCTCAGGGGAGCTCAGTGACTGACAGCCTATCTGTCCTCTCCTCTGCCTAGGAAGGGGCAAGGCTGTCAGTAGGCAGATGCTGAAAAGCGCAGACAGCGCTCCAGGAGAGTGCCTCCCCTATCCCATCAAATCAGCTCCTGGTTCCCACTACAGAGAAGCTCATGCTCCATACCCTCCTTTGGGTGAAGCTGAAAGCATCCAAGAGCAGAGGCCATTTTGCCAGGGAGGGAGATCTCCCTATGCCTACTCCCTCACTCTACCCCAGCTCCTCTGGGATGAGCTGTGGGGAGCATTCAAGCATCCAAGAGGGCTTCCACTATGGGAGACTGCCCCATCACCAATCCTGACTGGCAAGGGCAGGGAGGGGGATGGAATTGTCCACGAGAGGCTCCCACAGGTCTCCCTGACACCTCAATTTTGTGGGTACAGTGCTGGAGGAGGGAGATCTTTCTAGCTGGAACCAATCTAACTATTTGGTGGAAGAACCAGGTCTCTTCTGCAATACAGAGTGAGGAACGCTGACATCTAGTCACATCCCAGCATGGGAAAGGAGAACATGGAAGAAGTAATCCAGGTGATGGCTAAACAAAGAGATAACATTACAAAAACAGGAACACTTCATCATCTGCTCTTAACTAGGGAGTTTGAGTGCTAAGCCCCATCTTCAAGCATTTGCAAAAAAGTGGCATCCACCAAACTCTTCCTGATAAAAGCCTGTGCTTTCCAGAGCAGCTATAGATTCCCCAAAGCACATACACAAGAAAGAGAAACTGCTTTTACTCACTTTGAGAGGAATGGGGGGAGTCTGGGGCAAAACCCCACTGGAGCACAAGTCCCTCAAGATACCTCTCAAACGGCACCAAGAGTGGTCCAAGATGGATATATTTGTCATGCAAGTGCAGAACCATTTCTGGAGCCTTTGTAACAAGTGCCCCCCCCCCGTACTACTGTAAAAGAAATGGTGAAATCAGGACTCTGTCTGGGCCACTGCTCTATACATCCTGGATCACATCCATCAATCAAAGATGGTACAAGATGGCACCATGGGAGAAGATTCACATATACCAAGGGGAAAAAAATGCTGCAAGAAAAGACTAAGCAATAAATCCAAGGAGAGATGCTGCACTGTGCGGGAAATTTGTCACAACTGCAAAGCTAGGAATTATTCTTCGAAGTAGGAAAGACTCCAGGAACGGCAACAGTGTACGTGCAGAGAGCATCTCTTCAGGACCACGTTGTTCAGATGGAAGGCAGCAGCCTGGGAACCCCTCCTCGTCTCTGCACATGTGCACTCCTGGGGAAAGAAAATTGTATTCATCTGCAATCAGCTATTCAGCTGTGGCTGAAAACTGCAGGAATGAGGCCACTGCAGCTAATGCCAAGCTGAATATGAGCGTAGCGAGCCAAGGCAGCAATCCTCCTTGTCGGCCCAGAGAAAAACCCACTAAAACTGACTTCCACTGGAGTTCTATCAGGCCCTAGAGGACCAAGAGCTATAGATTAGGTGCTCTACCTCACTGTGATCTGGGACAGCCTCATGCACAACTGAAGCTGGATTTACCCAGCTCAGGCTCTAGCAAGGACCAACAGAATTCAGTGCTGGACGTTTTGACTCAGTTGGAAAAATGAAGATTAGTAACATTGTCTACTAGCATCCCCCAAGCCTTCTTTCTCAGAAAGCAGCAGAGATGACATGCATGGGTCACGTAACTGGCTGCAGCAATGCGCAATGCAGTAACAGGGTCTCAGACAGCTTGTGGCAGACATTACAACTCCTGAGGCTACATGCCCTGAGCATCAGGGACTCTGTCCCTATAGGACCTACAGTCAGATAGGACATGCAATTACAGGTCACACAAGGCTCTTTGGAAGGAAACAGCCCTCAGCCAGAGGGAGCTCCAGGCACAGGTAACCCTTGGACGATGCAATGGTTGCTTTGCAAGGAGGAAAAAGGAAACAAGCTCTGCTGGACAAGGGAACACAAGGCTGCACCAGTTTCATGGGTTTGAGGGAAAACCCAAGTGTGGGCCAAGTTCTTCTGTTATACCCTGTGGAACTGCACTGGTCACTAGTCTCACACAGGACTTACGAGTGATAAACCAGCTCTCTACCAACCTGGAGATGCAGAAATGACTGCGTCAGGAAAAGTGCAACAATGCAGTTCTATGGGGCAGGGTCCATCATGGGATCCTGTTTCAGACTGGAGACTAGGGGTTGTTTGTGAGGGTGGGAGGAAAAAGAAATAGCAGAGTCCTTACGGTGGAAGGATATCAAATCTCAGAGCCCCCTGCTCCTCAACCTGGGATCTGCCTCTAAGCTTGTCTGAAGTGAATACTGCTAAATAGCATCCCAATCGCAGCTGAATTCTGTTCCCATCAGTGGCTCTTCCACTACGTATTTGCTGATACAAGTGGCTCTGGAGACTTTTTCTTCCAGTACATGCAGAAGCAAACATGCCTCAACTAAAAGTGAGACTGAAACACAGGAAAGAAAGCACGGCTGCTATAAGCTGGCAGAGGGGCAAGCCTATGGCAATACCAGGCGACACTGCACCAGTTTTGCCAATTCTGACAATGGCCTTAAACTGCAAGCCTGGAATACCATTCTTTTCAAGGCCGATGCGAGCAGTGTCAGCTTGAGTGAAAATGGTAAGAGGCATTCACAGCCTTGAATAAATACTATTCAAACTTGCTCAAAGAAAGATTTTTCTGTTTATGCGACACAATGAACTTCAGGAACTCATTGTCACACGGGTTCGCCTTAAACTATCAGGATTCAGGAAGGGATTTGACTCTAAAAGCAACAGTAACGAGAAAAAAAAAAGTATAGGACTGAACTCCTCTTGCTCCAGGGATTAAGCCTCAACTTCTAGTTGGGGGAAGAGTGGAAGGGCACAGGAGGAAGCACTCTGTAGGAGCAGGTTCACAGAATCATAGAAAATGAGGGTTGGAAAGGACCTCAAGAGGTCATCTAGTCCAACCTCCTGCTCAAAGCAGGACCTTCCCCAACCAGTCAGGGCTTTGTCAAGCCAGGCCTTTAAACCTCCAAGGATGGAGATTCCACAGCCTCTTTAGGTAACCTGTTCCAGTGCTTCACCACCCTCCTAGGGAGAAAGTTAACCTAAACCTTCCTTACAGGTTACTTCCAAATTGCAAGATTTCTTTGCACACTTTTGAAGCAGCTGCTATTAGCAATCCTGGTGACAAAGGTGACCCTGGCATGACAATGCCTATGTTACGCACAGGGTAGGTTGTAGTTGGGGGAAGTCTCAAGAGGATTCAGTCACCTGGCCAAACCCACCCTGCCAAAGCAGTATCAACTGGATTTTGAGTTACACTGCTGTACAAGTTGAACTTCTCAAATGTCCTCAAGCTTTTTCATAGCATAGTTTTGTCTTCTTCCACAGACTATAACTGGATGTCAGGGGCATCCCTGAGAAGGAATATTCCCTCTGTATCCAAACACTACAGAAAGCAAGTGGTTGCGTGACTAGCAAGAGAGCATTTCAAAACACAACATTGCTTGCTTATTCTCCTCCACTGGAAACAGAACTGGGCAAAACTTTAGAGGTGGTGTATTTTTTTCCCTCACCAAGACAAACCCATGGTTGTTGCAACCAAAAACATTCATACAGTCATGCTGAACTCATGCATTTGAAAAGCATTTTTTGAAAAAAGTTGACATGCTTTATTCCAATGTTTTCCAAGGTAAAAAAGCTTCCCAGAAAAGAAATCTAAGCATGTCATTCAACCCCAAATAGCTTTTTCTTGGTTTTTAATTTTAGTGGAAACAAAAAATAATTATTTGGAATCAAGAAAAAAAAAAAAAGACAGGATTTTTTTTTCCAGGGTCAACCAGGAAATCAGTGATTCATGGTTCTAACTGGAAGCTCCATCACATATAGATGAAGGTATATAACTAATTCTGAGCGCTACACAGACAACACCATTTTAAATAATTCTAACGTTAGGAGAGAAATGAGGTAAGTGCCCTACTGTGACTATATTACGTACAGGCTCTAATATTGTGTCTGTTTAATCTTACTATTCTCCACCAAATGTTAGTTACTTATTCTTATTCTGAAATCCGACTTTTATTTGAGATGTATCACTTAAACTCTGACTAATTGTCTTAATCACAGGCTATCATACCCTGATCTTGAGAATGCCTGTAAAAAAGCACTTGTCTAAACTCCATGGAGAAGCCAAGTGGGTGATTGTGGAATGACTGGCACAGGGCGGATGCAAAAGCTCTGATGACAGCAGACATCCTCAGAAGGCAACCCACAGAGAGAGGCCCTGGGGAGAAGAGGAAAGGCAGAATTGGAGGCAGATGCTGGGCTGCTGTGAAAGGAAGGGACAATGACAGGCCTACTAGGAGATGGGGCACAGGGATTATTAAATCAACAGCTAATTTTTAGGCTGGTATCCATCCCTAGGGAGAGGGCTCCTCCTAAAAAGCAGACAGGTACTGGACAGTTATCAAGGCTGAGAACACTTCCTGAAGTTAGCAATCCCACAGTCCCTGAAAACTCAAGTGGTGGAGACAAGAGTATCAACAGGCACAAGTCAAACATCCAGCCAAATTATCTTAAAAGATTGGGCAGGAGGCTGATCCAGCTGGCATTTCACCTGCAAGGAGTAAGCATCCCTTGGGGAATTTATCCTGATGACGATGAGGACCTTCATCTGAGGCTTCTCAATCATGTCAGGTGCTGGTCATGCTGCAGGTAAGCCCCAAGAGTGAAGCTACTAGTTTGTTTGGGGCTATATCATTATTACTATTTATACTATCTACTATTCATACTAATTTATACTAGTATTTATACTTATTATAAAATTATTTTTATTACTATTTCTGCTGTTTTGCTGCTCCTGCAGTTATTTCCCCTTCATCTACTATAGTTATTCAAATCTAAGATGAAGTTTTTTTTCCTGCATTTAACAAGTTGTGGCAGGGAAGGACAGGAGCCAATAAACCATGGGAGGGGGCACCAGGCAGGGAAAGATAGGGGGGCAGGCTCCAGGGTATACAGGCACCACAGGGAGCAGGCACAGGGCATGTAGGCAGCAGAGGGTAGGCAGGCTGCTTAACTCCCTCACTGCTTGCCCCATTGCATCGGTGGAGGAGGACAAATTCAAAACAACCCTCCACAAATGATATTCAATGCATGGAAAATTAAAACAAATCAATAGGTTTTCCAGGTCTAGAATCTAATTATTATGGGGTCATCTTGAATTCGAAATAGTCTTGGAATCAGGGAAAGATGGTAGTTTATATTAGTGGCAGTAATAAATATCTTTAATGATTATTTAATGTGCCCAGGACAGGTTGATTGCCTAGGTTAGGTTAGTGAGGTTCATAATTTATCAGCATAGTAAAGCAGTAGGAATGGACTCTAGGAGACATTCCCAGACATTGTGGCTCCCCAGGCAGAGACAGAAGTAAAACTTACTCCGAGGCCATCACCCAGCAGCCCTAAAGACATCAGAAGAACTCTGTATTTCCAGCTGCCTCCACAAGAAAATGTATGCAGAAGCCAGGAGCCCGGGGAGCCTGAACCAGCTGTTTACTCCCAGGCCAGTGCCTAGCAGCCCCATACCTAAGAGCAGAACAAGCTAGGCAGACAGGAGCTGCTCAGTGATGCATATAGAGGCTATGTACCCAGAAGCTTGAACCAGGACATTAATAGCTTGGCCAGTTAAAGTGGCTCTGCCTTAAAACCCATGTGATTCTGAAGAAAAACACTCCCCATGGGTACTGAAGTTCCCCAGGGATTGCTGAAGCATCTTAAGGGACCACGCATTGCGGGAAGTCTAAGTTATTTAGAAATTAGGAGAGCCACAGCAGCTGAAGAGCACAGCTTCATCTGGCAGTGAAGTTTTGAAATCGCAGTGACCGCAGGACAAGCTGAGCCTGAGCTACTATACACCTTGAGCACACTACAGAAACAAGACTTTCAAAGAGCAAACACCATCTACAACCTTCTTGAAAAAGATTCCCCATATTATCTAAATAGCCAGAACCTCTGCAGAGACCCTGGACAATCCTCTAGCAATGAATTCAGAGTCCAATTTGGTTAGGAAACAGTGACTGTCCTCAGCTCCCACAGCAAAATGCGCTGTTTCTCACTACCTTGGAGCCAAAGCTAACTCTGCCCTTGCACAACCACGGCTACCTACATAGCCTCCACCCTCCCACTGCTCAGATGCTCAACGCCTAGTTACCCCATTCCCCACCTTGGTGCCCTGCATGCCAAGGACAGAATAGGGCTAAAAACTTCACTTGGGCTTGTGTACATCTGCCACAGAAGATTATGCTAAAGCCTTCCATCCTCAGGCTAAACCCTCAAAGCATAAACTTAAAATCAGTGGGCATGTCTACACAAGACGCTTAAGGCACAGAAGACTAATTCTACTGTGCATTAGCATGGTGGACAAAGCATGTGCTAATAAGCTAACACGCAGCAGATTTAATCTAACGCACAGCAGCATCACAGAAAAAAAACAACTATTCGTCGGTGTTAATGAGCAATAGCACCAATTACAGCACATCAAGTCAGTACTTGTCATTACAGGTACTAAACTAAATGCGCTGTAATTAGGGTGCATTAATGAACACGTAGATGCGTCCAGTGTCTAAACTTAAGAATGCAGACTCCTGCCTTGAGAGTCCCAGTATCAAAAAGCTGGTCACTTGTCTCCTAAGGAATGGTCAACACTGGTGGGGCATCTCTTCAGCATGAGGCTGCGTTGATTATTTGAACTCTGGTAGCACAAAGCTCAATTTGCATCAGTTCACATGTGGAGCAGACACAATTAATCCAATCTGCTCCAAAGTAACGGATCTCTGGCACGTCATGGGACAAAAAGGTATGTGTATAAATGCTCCACGTGTGCAACCTTAATGTGTCTTTAAAATGGTGATTTTAGGCTATTTGTGCCTAAATTTGATACTTGCAAATGCAGGTATCATATTTATGTGAGAACAGCTAAACACACCTTAACTCACACATAGACAGGCTAAGGGGCGTTAACACTGCATGTCAACTGACTTGGAACTAGCTTTAGTCCCAAGTCAGTCCGCCCACTGTGTTAATGCACCTTAGTGTAATGCATATGTAGATGCATGCCTAAAATCTCCTTAATGCGCATTAGATTCACAGATGTAGGGTTGGAAGGGACCCAAGTAGATCATCAAATCTGATCCCCTGCCCTGGGCAGGAGAAAATACTGGGCTCATATGACCCCAGCTAGATAATTGTCAAGCCTCCTCTTAAAGACCCCCAAGGTATGAGCCAGCACCACTTCCCTTGGAAGTTAGTTCCAGATCCTAGCTGCCCTGACTGCGAAAATTAGGCAAATGCGCATTACATTTTGGCGCACATAAAAGCATGTGTAGACATACCCTACTTTCTGCTCCATTCCCCATGCTCGCTGACCAATTTGCTGCTTTGGTTTCTGCTCCTTGATGTATCTGCCACAGTGCTGCCTGTCCCTGCCCCAACCTGCCACATGCTACACAGACATGGCCCATGCCACCTGTGCTGCAAGTTGGCCACCTCTGGTTTACTGGATGCCACAAAAAGGCTCAGACTTGAAGGGGGGGCGGCAACACAAACCTCCCACCCCATAGCTCTTACACTTGGAAATCAATAGGCATTTTGCTATCGACTTTAATGGGAGCAAGATAAGACCTTAGATCAACCAACTTCCATGGGTGCAAAATAGCTGAGATATGATCTCTCTTGTAATTTAAACACCCCATTTTACTGATGATCTCAACTCTTAAAATTATACAACAAACACTAAATATCTGGTTTTAAAGGGCCTTAACTGAAGGGATAATAACTGGGTGGAGAAGCTAGAATGCAAGGAGACAGCTGGTAATCAGAGGAAACAGACATTGCACTGTTCTAACCCCCTTGCTGGGTATTTTTAGTCCTGCAGGGCTGGCAGGAACACAGTTGGTGGAAGCAAGCAGGTTGCTGATGAAGAGCTTGCCTGTTTCATTGTTATTCGGAAAAAGAAATAAATACTCTCATGCGTTTTCAGGGCAAGAAAACTAAGCAGACACTGACTAACTGCTGCAAGAGACAAATCTGCAGCAAACGATGACCCAAGCTAGTTCCTTAGTGGCTGATTAAGAATGGATCATATTTCTGGATGATATTTGAACAGCCTGTTTTGCACCCAGCTGAACAGTGCACTGCTCAGACAGCAGTGACAATTCCTCTTCCTGATGGGTTGGCAGAAGCTGAATTTCAAGCTCTTTTCCCTAGTCATTTTCTCACCCCCCTCACCCTCTAGAAACAGAGTATAGCAAAGATTCTTGGCAGGTAAAGGGCATCTTCTCATTCAGGCATCTCTCCTCTCCCACTCCCCTGGCTGCCCCTACCACCAAGCTTCTTATGTCCCTTCAGCAAGAGACCTCCTAACCAGGCCTTCCCTCACCCAATTCAGCCAGCAATGCCAGACTGCCCAGGGCTCCCTGTTCCCACTGTCTCTTCCACACCAGTCCTCAGCCACAATCCCCATCCAAGTCAACACACCATCCTGCCCTCAGCCTGCTTGTACGGAGACGTTTTTGGTCAACTACCATTTGCTAACTGCACTAAAACCCTGGACTGCCAGCAATGGGGCTGGAACCAGAGCGTCTCCGGCTCTCACAGTATGAGGCCCTGTTGCCTGAGCCAGCAGTGGCTGTGAGATTGCTCTACTCAGCCATCACCATTGGGTGAAAGTATCACAGCAAGTGGGTGGGTTACACTGATAGCTAGACAGGTGGCCAGAAGAGAGTGGCGACACAGAGATTATTTCTAGCTGGGCTATTGTATAATAAACACCATTGCAAGGCCCAAAAGCTGCCTTTCTATCACCAAATCAGTCTGCTGGAGTTATGGTCAACTTCAGCCTCCTCTCCCCTGCCATTTTCAGTCACACACACTGCCCGTGCCTTGTCCTCACTCCCACAGTATTTCATATATGTCTATCTAGCACCCAACAAAGAGTCTGCTGGGCCCTATAGTAGCATAGATAAGAAACAAGAGGTGCAAGGGCACCAAATGGCCCTGACTGATATCAATCCAAAATGTTGATAATCATCACCCATTCTGATGCCCTGAAGAAAGGTCAGGATGGATGTAGTGGGAAATGGAGACTAAGCTTTCACTGCATTCACAGAAGTGCTCTCATCAGGCCAGGGCGCACATACTGGTAGAGAAAGAGATGTGGCACTGCCCATTCTGTGCCTGACCAGTACAGAGACAAAGCTCTGGGCTGCAGTTTTGTTACTCTGGCACACAGATTTCATAGACATTAGGCCTGGAAAGGACCTCGTGAGATCATCAGGTCGAGCCCCCTGCCCAAAGTCAGCCTGGGTCAGATGACCTCAGCAACCTAAGCATCCAGGCGTTTCTTGAATGTGTCCAGAGTAGGTGCTTGCACCACTTCTGAGAGGAGTCTATTCCAGACTCTGGAGACTCAGACAGTAAATAAGTTTCTCCTTATGTCCAACATAAAATAGTCTTACAGCAGTTTGTGACAGTTAGACCTTGTCTTCCTTTGCGGTGCCCTGCTGAACAGATGATCTCCCAGTTTGTGGTGTACACCCCTTATATACTTACAGGATGCCACCAAGCCCCCCCAAGCCTTGTCTTCTCCAGGCTGAAGAGTCCTGTGCCTTTCATCTGCTCCTCATAAGGCCTGCTCTCTTGACCTCTGATCATGTGCGTGGCTCTCCTCTAGACTCTCAAGCTCCACATCCTTTCTAAGGTGCGGAGCCCAGAATTGGATGCAATACTCCAGCTGCAGCCTCACCAAGGTCGAGTAAAGTGGGAGGATAACTTCTTGGGTTTTGCTTGAGATGCATCAGTAGATGCAAGCCAGAGTTTTATTTCCTTTGCTGGCTGAGGCATCACATTGGTGGCTCATGTTCATCTTGTGATCATAGTGTCATAGTAGCTGGGTCAGAAAAGACCTAAGCAGATCATCAAGTCCAACCCCATGCCATAGGCAGGAAAGAATGCTGGGTCAAATGGCCCTGCCTAGGTGATTATCTAGCCTCTTTCTGAAGACCCCCAGGGTAGGAGCCAGCACCACTTCCCTTGGAAGTTGGTTCCAGCTCCTAGCCACTCTGACAGTGAAGTTGTGCCTCCTGATATCTAGTCTGAATCTACTCTCAGTCAACTTATAGCCGTTGTTCCTCATTACTCCCAGCAGTGCTCAGGGGAAAAGAGACTCTCCCATTGCCTGCTTGTCCCCCCTGGCCAGCTTGTAGATGATGACCAAATCCCCCCTCAGCCTTCTTTTGGGGAGGCTGAACAGGTTCAGGTCCCATAGCCTCCACTCATAGGACCTGCCTTGCTGCCCCCTGATCATGCGGGTGGACCATCCTTTGGACCCTCTCCATGTTGACCACATCCCTCCTGAACTGCAGCGCCCAGACTCCAACTGCAGCCTGACCAGTGTCGCATAGAGGAATCACCTCCTTGCACCTGCTCATGATGCATCTGTGGATGCATGGCAAGGTGTGGTTGGCCTTCCTGACCATGTCCCCACGCTGTCAGCTCACGTTCATTTTGGAATCAATGACTCCAAGATCCTTTTCTGCCTCTGTGCTGATGAAAAGGGAGTTCCCCAGCCTGTAGGTATGCTGCTGGTTCTTCTTCCCCAGGTGCAATATCTTGCACTTGTCAGTGTTGAAACCCATCCTGTTCTCATCCACCCACCCCTATAACCTGTCTACATCTAATTGCAGCCTGTCCCTCTCCTCCAGCATGCCTACTTCTCCCCACAGTTTAGTGTCATCTGCGAATTTGAACAAGGTGCTTTTCACCCCCTCGTCCAAGCCACTGATGAAGATGTTGAACAGTGCAGGCGGGAGGACCGAGCCCTGGGGGACCCCACTGCCCGCATCCCTCCACGTCAAAAAAGACCCATCCACCACCACTCTCTGGGTGCAGCCCTCCAGCCAATTTGCAACCCATCTGACTGTGTAGGTATTGACACCACAGACACCTAATTTCTTAATGAGAATGGGGTGAGCGACAGTGTCAAAGGCCTTCCTGAAGTCCAGAAAGACTACGTCCACCACAACATCTTCATCCAAGGATTTTGTGACCTGGTCGTAGAAGGCCACCAGGTTGGTCTGACAGGACCTGACTCGAATGAACCCATGTTGGCTGCCCCTAGCATGATCTCCCCTGCTGGTCCCTTGCAGATGTGCTTCTGGATAATTTTCTCAAAGAGAAATCAATCATGACCCCCCGCAAGTCTCCACACCTATGGGGTCCTTCTTAGAGCAATGGACACAGGCTCCCCAATTGACATTTCCCTCTGTGTCCTTTGCTTTGACCTACAATCTTTTTTGTTCATACTGGTTTTAAGACACGTCGAGGCAGCTTTCTGAAAAAGTGGTCCATTACTTTGACAGGCTCTAGAAATGCACCCGAGCTTTCTACACAGTCACAAACAGCTCAAGTACGGGGGGAGAAAAAGATTCATGCTTTTCTTTTAACATCTTTAGTCTCATCTCATTCCTTAAAGAATTCTCCATGGCTTCTTCAGTGAGTTCATGAAAACAGCAGACAACTGGCAAAGAGGTTTTAATGCACACACATTCCTCAAAGGCAACAAGATTTAATAGATTTATTGTCCTATAAAAATGTCAAGCCTCATCTTCTCGGCTCGCAGAAATTCCTTATCCTCCACCCAAAATGGCCTCAAAAGATCAGTGCTGTCAGGATTGCAGAGAGTGGAACTGACACGCTACAAGTTCTCTTATATAACAGCTCCACTAGATACCGCTACCAACACAAATACCATCGTCAAAAAGTATTCTTTTCTGCTTGATCTCCAGAGTCAACTACCACGGCCACAGCACAGAAAGTAGTCAGCCCTAGAGCTACCGCTGCTGCAGGAAGCAGTCTTGAATTTGGATGCTGTGAATCATGTACAATCAGGCCTCAGTCATCCCACAGTGGCCACTTCTTAGCTGTGCCTCAGGGGCTCTGCTCTTCTCTATTCCAGCTACTGCAAGAGCATGTTCAGGGCAGGACTGTGCACAATTGGGTCCAACCCACCTCCTATGCCACAAGTATCATACTCAGCTGCCATGTCACGCAGACCTATTTGTTATACAGGCATAGTGGGCCTAGGTCCACTGGGAAACTCCAAGCCTCCCTCCATGGTTAGAGCTTGGCCATTAACTATATAACAATTGAAATTCTTGGGACAAAAGGAATCAAAAGACCAGACCAAAACAGAGACGGGCATTCAGGGGACATGCCAAGCAGACAACACTGCCTATGCAGGATACAGAGCTTGGAAGGAAGCTGAACTAGTTCATGTAATTTTGTTCTGTTTTCTTCCTGCTTTACTGGCCACTTTGCAGATGGCCATTCCTTCTTTTATACAGGGTCTCCAAAGGTGCTATGGGATCGCTTATGCTTTGGGAAATGCAAAAGGGAGGTACCCGGAGCTGTCTAGTCTAAAGGAATAGTCATTTCTGCTTCAGTGCAGCCAGCCTACACACAAAATGTGTACCCGATACCACCACCCGCCTCAGCCCTTTTTTGCAGCTCCATGTTAGGTTCCTTAATCCTGAAACTAAATTCTAACTGGTTCTAAACACCATTTTTGTCATCTTCATTTTTGGATGAGATGCCTGAGATGAATACAGCATGCTAGGCAATGCTACTCTACAAATCAGTATGGCATCACATTTTCCAGTTTATTCTTCAGCCCAAACCTTGTGCATCCCAACATTTTGTTGGCTTTATTGGCCACTACTGTTCACTGAACATAACTCTTCATTGAATTGTCCATAGTGACACCACTGCTTTTCCCCTGAATGAGACCATTAAATTTTGAATCCTGCATTGTTTTGTTTTTACTATTCAATTTCATCAACCATCACGTTTCCTGTTCACCTGGTTTGGTTAGCCTAATGCAAGGTATCATCTTCAAATTGTCGCCTTACTACTTATCCTGCCTCCCAGATAATTAAAACACTGGTAGTAGCCAAGAGCTTTGTAGTACCCTCACAGCTAACATGGGGATAAAAGCTGTCCACTTATTCCTATTCTTTGTGGTCTGACTCTAAGCTGGTTTTCTGCTTATAACAGACCGAGACCAGACTTCAGGCTCTCACTCCAACACTACAGTTAGTTTCCTTAATGACCTCTTTGACAGGTTCTTGATGCAATTTTTTTTTTT
>JAGPOW010001998.1:3980694-4005539 GCA_030014935.1 Caiman crocodilus | reverse complement strand
AAAAAAAAAAATGACCATTTTTGGGCCCCCTTTCTCTCCAGGCCCCAGGTGGCCACCTGGTTCACCCATGCTTGTATCTGGCTCTGTCCCAGGCACAGCAGTCCAGATTCCCAAGCAAAACCCCAAAGGAAGAAACTAGTAACCAGGGAGCTTTCCCTCAAAGTTACCTCTCATTACATACACCCTCAAGGGGACTACAGCTTTATAATGGCTGCCTTGCCACCTTTTTCTTCACCCCCAACCAAGGTCAAGAAAAACCAGGGGTTCCTCCTTCACCCCACTCAGCTCTAGATGCCTCGCAGGCACTGACACAAGGGAGTAGAGTGATGTGCCTTCCCCACTGCTGACCCAGAGCTACACAGAGATAGCCCCAGGGACATTAAGGGACATTAAGATACAGGTTGGGCAGTCTCCCCCAACCTCTATGAACCATACAGGTTTTTGAGAAAAAAATATTCCAGGAAGGAGCACAGTGAAGGGATGTAGGCCAGAGCACAGCCAGGCAGAGAAGACAAAAGCTGGCCCAGTGGTTAAGATGCTGGGCAGGAATTATTTGATATTCTCCAGGAAATGCAGACTCCTTCTGTAATGTTGGTAAAGTCTCTTAGTCTCTCTATTTCCCATCCATAAAAGGAGGATAAACAGGTACACGAAGATAAATGAACTGAAGATGGCAAGTGCTCAGGCACGATAGTAACCCAAGGCAAGCAAGGCCAGAGATTATTCTGGTTATCCAGGGCTCCTACCACATTCCTTTCTGCCCCATACACCAGGTCGTCTCTTATGCCTTACATGAAAGGCATCTTAAAACAGGGAGCTGATAGTTTGTTGCTTGCTTTTCTCCCTTGCACCTTTTGTGTCATAGTAACAGACAGTAGTTGCTATCAGCTGAGAACAAGAGGGAAAAAAAAAACAAACAGCCCTGGAAGCCTGGTTACCTTATGCAAAAACTGGCCTTCTGCAAAAGCTCCTAAGGAAGCCACGCCTTGGCTGAAAGCAGCTCCAGGCCTAGGGGAAGCAAGATAGCAAGTGACAGGGGATGGGAAGGACCTCCTAGCTCCGAGATAGTTACAGAGCAACTCCAGTGGCTACACTGCCATTTTGCTATCACACCTTGCATATGCCAGCCCACAAAGCTTAAGCGTTGCATCACTTGTGGGCAAAACAGCAGAGAATACAACTCATCTGACTCTCACAGACGGGCTACCTTAGACGGTAGAAATCTCATTGTAGCAGCAACCGGAAATCAAAGTGTGTGGTACTGCACGCAAGGGAACAGGGAGCAGAGTTAGTCCTGTACTTCCTGGCTTGAGCACTGACCTGCACATCCTGAACATGATGTGCTCATTATTGCCTTTTACGCATGTTGCTTCAATCATATGCTTGAAGGCAGAAAAAGCTCCAAGGGGAAGATAAGCAGCAATACCAGCTGAAGGGAATGCTGCGATTTGGCATCGTTTCCCTATTTTTAGAAGGCTCTGGCCTCAGCAGTGAGTGCCACTTTTTCAGATTCCAGCCATCAAAAGAGATGAAGGGAAACTAACTTGAAAATGCTCCGGGAATCTGAAGAGCAGCAGGGTTTGCAGCTGGGCTACTTAAGGTGCATTGGCTCAAAAGAGCCTCCTCTGTAATGGGAGAAGAACAGGATTCAGAGCTTTTATCATCACTAAAGGCAGCACTGGGCATTAATTAAACACATTTTCCATTCACTTCCCTTCTAAAATGTCAGCTTCACAGAGCTGAACTAATTCAGCCAGTTCTGGGTCCTCATTGTGATCACCCAAGCTCAATGTTCCCAAAGGTCAGCTTCAGAGCAGATCCTCCAGCCTGCCATCCTGCACTCCTCAACCGCTCTGCAGCTAAAAGGCCCTTAGGATACCTTCTCTGACTACAGAGACCAGAGCTCTTGTGTAAAGGTTGTGCTTCTCGTGAGTTCAGTTCTACCTCTACTATGCAGTTTGCCTGCACAGGACAGTGAAGAATAGATTCATTACAAGCATATCCCTCCCTACCATCTCACCTTACACAACACCAAGAGCAGAGGCCCTCAGATCTGACTGACCCATTATCCCAACCTGGCTCAGTTGCAAAGCAGAGTATCATCAGTAGAAGCTTGTGGGCTTCACCCTGCTTACAAACTTCTCATTCCCCAGCACTCTGATCCCCAGTTCCCCATCCATCAACTAGTGAAGAACTCCTCAGTCACCAATTCAGACAAAGTTCTTTGGGGAAATCCAATATCTTTTATCAGACCAACTTTTTTTTAGTTGGTCTAATAGAAGATATCAGATTTACCCAAAGAACCGTGTCTGACTAGGTCTTTAGACCGACACAGTTATAACATACACCTCAATCATCAATTAGCTTTAAGGAGTAACTGTGTTGTTAAACTTCTACTTGTAAAGAAGAGTCCTTAGGTATAGCTACAGACAACATTTTGAAACACTTCAAAAAACGGAACACATTAGCCACGGGCAGGCATATAGCACCCCTGCTGCACCCCCAAGATAGGGCAATTCAAAAAATCAGTGCACATTCATGCAGCAATGCATGCTCCAGCCACAGGCAGTGACAGGGACCAGCTACATCCTATATCTCCATTCCCAACTTGGGGAAGGCTGTACAAGAGTGCTCTTCTGCGTGCACCATATCTGCTGTCCCAGGCTGTCGCTTACAGACCCTTGACCTAGGTTGCAGGATGAACACTCCTGAAGGATGAATGCTAATAGCTGGGAAGCACAGGGAAATAATTCGAGCTGAAGTGTGACTATTCATTGAGAGGTCATCAAGAGAGGCAAGTTTTGGCTTTGCACACTGCAGGTGGAATTCTATTTCACCTAAATGGCAGGTTTCTAGCCATGCACCTGGGGCTTGGGTCCTGCTTTTGCACTGTGCATGTTATCATACACACAGACTGAACATGCTCAGCCAGAACACTCTAGACAGGCGAATACCTGAGTGTAAGTTGGGGCAAAATTTGGGAGAAGGAAGGGCCTGCCCATGATTTAGCCCCAATGGTTAGGTGGTCAGGGCAGGTGCCCAGAGAGAGTCTGAACCTGCATCTCCACCTTTCCAGCACAAGACAGGCATTATGCAGTGCCCTCCCTTTCAGAAGCTGAGCCACTGCCCCTTGTGTTTAATGATTACTGGGTACAACAGATGGAGGGCAGTGCAGTGGGGAAGCTTCTTCTCCACTGAGAGCAAGATCCCAAACCAGAACCCAGGGCAGCAGCCTGAGCCACACATGTTGTAGCTTGTTCTCTTTATCCCAGCCCCACAGCTCTGTCCTTAGCTCCTCCTCTGGCATCTAACACCTGTTCTTCATGGGTGTCTGGCCAGGTACGTTT
Source organism: Caiman crocodilus (assembly GCA_030014935.1). Lineage (NCBI taxonomy): Eukaryota > Metazoa > Chordata > Crocodylia > Alligatoridae > Caiman > Caiman crocodilus. The sequence goes on along the minus strand of JAGPOW010001998.1, from coordinate 4,002,192 downwards.
TTGTAACTTGCACACCCAATCACAACCTGTGCTTTGCCACAAACCTAGCTAGAAAGCTATCACACAGGGCAGAACTATATTTAGAGAGCAGGTTGGGAAATGCACCTGCTCAGACCTCTGCTAGTGACCTAGCGGGTGCTGGAGCAGATCCCAGAGACAGCCTTGGCAGCTTTGTTTTCAGATTCTCCTACACTATGTGGCAAGGTCTGGGCAGCAAGAACAACTCCATAAAAGGTTATTCCAGGGCACACAAACCTTTCTAACTGCATTTTGTGAACAGAACTAAATAAATGAGCTTCCACAAGGTTTAACCTTGAAGCTTAGTTCTACACAATGAGGTCTCTTGAAAGCAGTCTTGTGTGGGACAAAAGCTCTCAGGTCCCAACGCTGCTCTGCCAATCCCTGGAGCCCGAGTCAAACTGCTGCCCACAGCATATCTGCCAGGACCATCCCCAACAACAAGGCATGCAAAAAACCAGGAGTGGCCCCGTACTATCACTGTTCCTGTTTCAGATGGAGTCCCACATGGTGTTGCTATAATAAGACCAGATTGCGGCAAATTAAAAATGCTGCGGTCCCTGTAGAGAGATACAAGGCAAAAAAATGCATGTCCCAAGCTAGCACAAGAAGAAACAATGCAGATATAAACAGAATGAGCAAACTGCTCTCTGCCCTGCCCCCAAGTTCAGTGTCCTTTGCCAACCTTGAGCAGCTCAGCACAGACTCCCTGCAGCACACAGTCATCACCAACCTCTGCAAGATGACCTTTGCCTACTGTACAGGTACAAAGCTGTTTGCAATCTGACGTTCTGCTCACATGTACCTGATAGATGGAGTTTTTCTGATCTTGTCTATACTAGACAGGTAAACTGAGTTAGCTGAACCTATGCCAATGTAGCTCAGGTTTAAAATGCCCCAAACCTCTAAAACATGTGTATTTAAAACAATCTAAGCTTTGCTCAAAGAAGCACAAGCTATAGCTGATGTTTATCCCTAGTTCATCTGTGTTAGTGGTTCTAGACCAGTTTAACCAACATAATATTTTCCCTCTGTACACAAGTGACCAGGCTTTTAGAACAGCTCAGAGTTAGGAGCAAAAAAGCTGCTAATTAACATGGGAGCCAGAATCCCATGTTAATTAGAATTGACTGCCATTCTGCAAATGGGAGTGGGAAGCTTTTGGGAGTTTTACCCAAAGCCTTCATCTTGAACCAAGTCCTTTACAAAGGCTCATCCCATCTGCAAGGAATGAACAATGTTAGGATGTCTAGTTAAACTTCATCACTTTTCTTCCCAACTCATTTAATTAACGACCTCAGATTCAGCTCATCCCCAGATGTGTGCTAAAATAAAGCTGCCGGGGAGGTGGGACAAGCTGCAAGGCACATTAAGCAGCATTTGCTATTGGACTCTATTTATCCTATGCTACTTCCCACGCTCTGAAGTTTGCCTTGAGTCAAGAGCCTTGAATCAACTTGGCCCCAATCACCACCTATCCTGTAGGAGGTGGGACAATCCAAGAATCCTTATAAGACTGTTCCCACATAAAATGAGGATCAGTCTGTCACTCCCCCCTCTTAAATTATAGGGGATTTACATGTACCTTGATGACAGCCCTGAGGTCAGGCAATTAAAAACTACCCTCTGCCACTCTTGTCCCCCCAGATTCTTCAGCTGGAGGAGTGCAAGGGAGGAAGGAAAAAAAGAGAGGCAGAGAACTGTTCCCCCCCCACACACACACACACAGAGACCAAAACATAACTGCAGACTGTACTCAAAAAAACCTTTGGAGGCTTTTCAGCATGATTTGGCATTTCAGGGTCTGGGCAGGGGAGATGACAGCAATGCAGAGGCAAATTAAACTCTATTCCAGAGAAGAAGTATAGGGACAACCACCGTTATAGAGGACATCCTCTAAATTGGCCACGCAATGGCATTTGGGGCATTCAAACTTTGGCATGTTGAATGAACTGGGTGTAGTTGCTTTCCTCAGGGAATAACTGGCCTTTATTCACTCTTCAATAGAAACAGAGCCGGTCACTTTCCACAAAGCAGTTTTGCTGTCACACAATGCCAGTTCAACTTAACTGAAGTGGATTACAGCATTGTATCGATGCATTGCTGCAAGCACTCTTATTTTCTCAAAGTGTTTGCAGCAAATTTTCAAAACTTTGTTTTCACCTTTATATCACAGATGTCAAAACCAGATCCCTAAAGCAAAACATTTTGATACGGTCAAGATAGTGTTTCTAGGATTTTTGACTTCAGAAATTTGAACTCTCCGAATTTCCTGAAGGAAGAAAAATTCCTGTTTTCAACTAGCTATGGTTGGGAACCAAGGGACTTTGATTTGGTCACTATTATCCCAAAACACAGGCCAGCAAGCAAGCTCCTGTAGACAGCCTGACAGGTTCAGAGCAACATGAACCATAGTTCCCATTACTGCCCCTTTTCTAGGCGAATTTGGACCATAGCTCATTCTTGCAGATCCCTTGCTTTAATGCACTTGCCAAAATAACCACTGGGACAGATTTCTCTTTAGAACAGATGCATTTCCCATGTGGTTATCTAGGCCACCTTTCTGAACTGCTCTCATCCCACTTGGCATCTCTCAGGCCTTACCTCAATGCACAGCAAAGACATGAATGAACAGGAAGATGGCATTAGACCTCCCAATCCCATGACCAACTGAGGTGGTAGGCAAAAAGTGATCCATTCCTGGAAGATGCACCTTCCTGTCTACAGCTCTGGGCCAGCTAGAGAACTCCAAACCCCACTGCTATTCAGTAGGGGTACACCGATAAGATTTTTTAGGACAATACCGATGGCCGAATATTAACCAGCCATATTGGCTGATACCGATCTGATAGTCAATTTACAGGAATGCAGTCCAGCAGATTGGAGAGCAGCATCTGGTTGGTAAGTTTGTGGAGGAAAAAGGGCATGGCAGGGGTGCAGATTGAGGCCCCCACTGTGAGGGAGGTAGTGGGAAAAGAACAGGGGCAGGGGCTGCTCAGCCAGGGCAGTGAATGCTCTCCAAGCTGCTAGGTTGCATTCCTGGCCCTGTACATGCTGCAACATTTAAATCAGTGACATTATTGGCTACACTGGCCAAAAAAGGCCAATTGCCTATAACGTTAATTTTCCTTTTATTGGTGCCAATTCAATATTCCACTGATATATCAGCATACCTCTGCTATTCAGGGACATCTAAACCAACTACCAAAAGAGAAAATTAACTGAGAGGTTAGGATAAAGAATGTGCAGGTGAAGATTAGAAGAAAAAAAAAAAAACACAAAGAAAAAAACCACACAAGCAAAAACAATTAGAGTGACAACATTCTTGAAAGCAAAGCTTTATTTCTGAATCCTTGCAATCATTTCTTCTTACCCTTCATGTCTGGCCCAGCACATAGAGGGAGCACAGAGTGGGCTCCCCAAATAAAGAGAGAGAGAGAGTTCCGAGTCACCCTGAGCCCATAGCTCAAAGTATATCCAAGGGATATATATCCAACCCCAGTGGAAGAACAGCCCAAGCCTAAGGCCCTTAACCGTCAAACTTATTTAGATATCTAACTTGCATTGAAATCACTAGGAGTTTGGCTCAGCTCTTTAAAGGTGCCTCCTCTGTATCAATAAGATAACTGGTTGCCATCAACCAGTGGCAGGAGAGGGAATCGGAACGAATCAGAGGGCATATGAGAAAAATCATCTCCCATCAACAAAAATCCAGACTGTCCTTGAAGTCTGGCTCTGAGAGACAATTACACCAGGGCTTTCCCCAGGGGAAGCTGTCCTGCTTTGGCCTGGAGCCCAAGTCATTCTGGGTTTGATTTTAATTAGCCCCATTTGGGGTCTCTGTTCACTCCTTCTCTTTAGATAATGATTTAATTATCACAGGCTTGTCTCCAAATTAGGAGTTTCCCCAATGGATTATTCATCTGGGACCTCCTCAATTACAGAGACAGTCTCAAAGCCACCAGTGAGAGCACAAGGAACTTAAAGAAAAACAAAAGACTTTCTGAAAAAAGAAACGGCAGGAGACAGAACTTTCTTGGCAGAAGGCTGCACGGACCATCAGTATCACATTACAGAGCAAGCCTCCTAGAACCAGAGCCCTGCACCTCCCCGCAGCACTGAAAAAAGGAAAAAGCAACACCACGTGTTGTAAAGATTGGGTAGGTGACTCCCTGCAAACCCAGGTCAAAGGAGACTAGGTTCAATCTGCCTCCCTCCACCTCCCATACAGCCCAGAATTACAACTGCTTAGCACAAGGGCTGTCAAACGGGGGTACATGTACTCCCAGGGGTACTTGGAAAGGAGCTAGGAGGTACATGCAGGTGGGTGGGGATATAGCACTGCCACCCACTACCCTGCGCCACCACCTCCCAGGAGCAGGACGAGGTATACTCCTTAAAAAAGGCTGAAAACCCCTGGTTTAGCAAGACCAACCATTTTTGGTAGGTGTTCCACAAGTTAGCCCTGCACCCCCTCTAAGTCACTTGGATCTTGTCCTCCTGCCAAAATCTGCTGCTCTTTCTGCTTCCTTCCCCACACTCCCCATCTGAGCTGCTGCTCTGCTTTCTGCCCTATTTGCCATTGTGCTACCCGTCCTCTCCTCAGTCTACCACATGACACACAGAGGCTGTTCATGCTACTTGAGGCACCTATACTTCAGGTCGGGCACCACTACTGTAATGCTTGCTAATGAAAGATAAAGCTGCATGTTTCAGGTCCTCGTCCCAGCTCCACCTCCTGGGGATCGGTACAAAACCTTCACAGGTAGAACAGATTAACCCAAATTCACCTGGATCGGGACTGTCCAACCTGGGAGCAGCTGGGGGCTGCATGTCATGAAGGCTGCACCTGTGTAGCTGTGGGTCCCCCAACCTGCACCCTGAGTAGATAACACCCCTTCTGGTCACGTGGGAAACCCCCACTGTGCAGGGGCCCCAGCCCCCTCCAAGCCACAGGCTCTCTGGGATCCATGAGTCTTGCCACCCCTTCCACAGGTACAGGGTAGGAAGCAGCAGCTAGAGAAGGAAAAGGGAGCCTGGAGACCTCACTGACAGCAGCAGTCAGAGCAGTGGGAAGGGGAGGCAGGAATGACTCCTAAACCAGAGCACATGCACTGTAAAATAACCCCTTGCAGGCCACATGCACTCTACAGTGAGCTGGACATCCCTGCCTTCGATTACAGCAAGCAAAGTCAAAGCCATTCATGCATAGGATAGAGGCAGCCTAGCGTTCAACCAAGAGGAACATCTTTCCCATCTCCCACTTACAATAATGTTTATCACCAGCTTGCTATACCCAAAAGCCCCATAAAGGCTAAAAGGATAAGACAGGAGTTCTAAGCCAGAGCTACCCTGTACTCAGCACAGAAATGGGACAAGCCACCATCACAGGCTCACCTACAGGAAAAACACAGCTCCCATGATGTTAACTTTCATGATCTGCCTCATGTCATGTGCTGGTTTTCTTAATGTCCCCATTCCTGGAATCATATGAACATTTCACCTTTCGTACAAAAAGAATCAATGCTTTCCTGGTATTGTGCAGAAAAGCTTGAAAATCTGAATTCTCTCCCCTCCAACATGGACTTCATTGTAGCACTCCCTAGAATAGGCCCCACACAACAGAGACATGTCCAAAGCACCCAGGCTGGCAACAGCATTGTACTGTCTCATAATAGTGGCTCCTGCATTTAGATCTAGAGGTTCCTGGTTTAATTCATAACTCTGGTGGCCATCATATTAGCACAGCAAGATACCTGCAGGTCTTACCAGCACCCAGAACATGAGAGGTTAAACTCTGCATCAAGGCAGATGTTGAAACATGAGAATGAAATTCTGACGTGAACAGCAAGAGACTGGCAAACAGGTGTGAAAAAGAAAGAGTCAGATTTTCTGGCTGGGAGTCAGTGTCAGAGCCCTTGAACGTGAGGACATTACAACACCAGACTGAACAAGCTGGCTTTCTTAGTACCAGAACCACCTCTGAGCTGGGCAGCCCATTCTTCTGACAAGCAGATAGATAAACTACCAGGCTTGACAGAAAACTCCTTCTTTCTGACTTTTAGACTTTCACTACTGTCTCTAAAGACTCATCCCTTACACAAGCAGTAAGGCCCAGACCAGAGGACTGACCCAAGACTTTCTCTATCTGTAGGAAGTCTTGGAGCCAGCATGCCTATCCTTTAAAGGCCAAGACACAGAAAAATAAGTACCTTGAAGGGAGATGGGACACAGTATAAATATACCACTTAGTCCTGCTCCCTTGCTTTGGTGTGACAGAAACCACAGCTGGTTCAAGAAGTCCAGCTGCAGCAGCCTGAATACTGCCCTAAGAATCATATACTTCCTCCACTGCATGCATCTGCCATTATGAACCAGCAACAGGATGTCCAAGTCAAAACCGCGTGGGAAAGTCTTTGGGAACACATAGTGACACCCTACATGCAACAGGGATTAGATGGCTGGGAACCAAACAACCTCTTATAATGTTAGCTCCAAACCTCTACAGATGTGAGGGAAGGCTGGCATGTCCAGAAGGCACTATTTTTGCTAGTTATGACCTCTCAGGGAGAGAGGTACAATCCAGCAGCTTTTAGAAAGAGAAGAGATGGGCCAGAATGGAGCTTTTTGTAGACTCGGCTCTGCAAGCAGGATTGCCTTAGCAATAAAGCAAGGTTGTAACGAAAGCACTGGCACAGCCACTCTGCCAGGGGTGCCAGGCATCATGCTGGGACAGCAGGAAACACCAGGTCATCTCCAACTGCTGCAGTACAGATTGAGCTCCAATTTCACAGCAGGTAGCAGCCTGGTCAAATTCCGCTGATGTGGTTTTAACTACTGGATTTCTAGAAGTCACCTGGACTGTTTAGTCCCCATTTTTTTGCAGCTATTATGAGAGCAGACATCAAGCATGAGCAACTTCCATCGAGGTTATTAAAGCCATCTTTTGTCAGTGCAACAACCAGTAATATGCTCACTCTGCTCCTCAAACAAGAAGCCAGTCGGGGACTGGCAAGGCCACCATGACTGTATTAAGCAGGTTCCTATTTTACTGTGTCTGTCTTGTACCCCTGTGACAGACAGTGCCATGACCTCAGCTTTTACAAATGATGAGCGGAGATAAAGGGTAGATGTGTGCAACTTGCCTCAAGTCGCACACAACTGGAGCAGAAAGCTCTGGTGCCTACTCACACGTTTGCAGCTAGACACACTTTGTTTTACAACAGAAAATGTCTGCCTCCAGTCTGGGATTTTCTTCTCCCCACCCCCGCACAAAGCCAAAAGATTAGAAACAAAAAGGACCCTAGATTAACTCTGAGGGTGCTCCACAGTGCAAGATACAAATGACAGGATTCTCAAGAACAGCCAGTGGGTCTGGGAGCCTCAGTCCTTTGAAATTCACCTTGAGATACCTTAACTTGTTTCAAAAACTGCATACCTGACGATTTGGCTCTGTATTCCAAGGCAATTTTAGCCCACTATCTCTCCGCTGTGTCACTGCACAGGGAGCAAAAGTGTTCCTAAACTACACAGTAGACTTGCATCTGGAACTGTTGGTACTAAAGCAAAGTACAGACAATCAAAAAGCCCGAAGCTGAATCAATTCAATCTTTGCAGGTTAGTCTAAATTGTGTAGATTGAGCTGATAAACAAGTGAACAGACATTCACTTTTGATTCTGGAAGTGCAGCCACGTCTGCAGTGGTAGAGGCCAGAAGCTCAGGGCACTAGAGCAAGTCTACCTGCTGCTGGAGCACACAGCTTAAGCCAAGGCTAGCCCACACACCTTACAAGGGCAGGGAGGTTGTAGAGGAGGTGCAAAGCATCCTGGGATGCTGAGGTACTGTGAGTTAACTTGAATCTGGAGGGGATCTGGGACAGAAGTTCAATAAATTTCTTTAAGCTGAATCAGTTAAGTCTGATACTACATCCATCCAGGTTTACCTTAAACCAGTTTCAACCATTTTGAAAGCTGTTTATGTGCAATGAACTTCTGTTGTGTCACAGCTTTGAGCTGGTTTCTAATCACCAATACCAGTTTATGAGCAATTTCTGTCCCTAGCCTAAGTGCACGTTCTCTGGTGGCTTCCATTTCTTAGCAGATCAACTCAACAGGAGAGAGAGTAATAAGCAGGGATCCTGGTTTTCTCTGTTTAAAAATCCCAAATTCTCCAATTAAAACACCCCAAATCCATGTTTTTCCTCAATTCAAATGAAACACCACTACATAAATAAGTAACAGTTGAACACAATGTTTTATTGCTATATTTACAATGTTAAAGAAATTTAGAAGCCTACAAGTGCCTCAACCATTATAATAAGATAAGTCCCAAATGCCTATATATTTTGGTGCTTGATTTTGGGGAGTTTTTATCATAGAAAAATCAGAGCTCCCTCCTGCCTCATTTGCTCACCAGGACACAGGTCTAGCTGCAACTGTCCCCACAGCTGCTTTGTGGTGCTAGGTCACACTGATATGCCAGTGCTCTGCCCCTGTCCATGCTGCTGCCTCTCACTCCCAACCCACAGCCCCTGATTTCCCCCCCACCCCTCCCAACTCACTCCCCCTCAGCAGTAGCTCCATCCCTGCACCAGGACACAGGTCCAGCTGTGGCTGTCCTGCCCGTTGCTTTGTGGATCTGAGCAGTGCCAGCCCCTGCTGTTCTGCTCCCTGGTCACAGGCCCCAGCAGTCACAAAGCTCTTCCTGGGAAGCCCTTAACTGCAGCTTAGGAACAGAGCTGGGCCTGCCTCTGGCTGTGCAAGCCCCTTTCCTTCCACGCCAGCCTCTCCCTGCACAGACTGCTTTAGGGAGTTGTGGGGGAGGAAGGGGGGGGACTCTAGGCCTGACTCCGGCAGCCACTTCTAGCTGGAGTGCCCTCCCCCCCCACCATCAGTGACATACCAGCTGGGGGGGGTAGAGGGGTGCCACCCGGAGCCTCCACGGGTACTTGGTCCCCCAGCAGCACTTCTGATTTTGCTGCCAGCATTTCTGGTATTGGTGACTGGCTGCCGGGGAACCCTTCACCTCCACTCAGCGACTGGCCACGGACAGGGGGCGCAAATGGAAGTACTGACCCCTGGCACCAGAGACCCACAGTATGCCACTGCCCACCATCTCTCTTTCTCTGTTATATACACATACCCACCCACACACCCCCACCCCCTGCTGCCACCTCATTCCCTACCCTGCCCATCACTCCCCACTGCACTTCCACACCTCTCCCTCAGCCCATTAGGTGCACCCCCAGGAGGTTCCCAGGACCAGGAACCCCACCCCCTCCACCCAGGCCAGGGCTGTGAGACTTGGTGCCAGTGTAGGGCTGGGTTGCAGCGCAGCAGCTGCCTGTGTGGCTACAGCTCCCACCGGCAAGTCCTGCCTCATCCGGTGGTTAGGCACCCAGGGGTCATACTCCACCAGGGCCAGCAAGGCTGGTGGGGCCTAGGCGAAGCAGGGCAGCACGTGAGCTGGCCACAACACTCCTCTCCTCACTATGTAGCGTGCCCGCAAGGCCACCTCCAGCACTAGCCATGGCAGAGCTGCCAACAGCCCGCCATAGCCATAGGCCAGTGGGATGCGGCTTGGCAGCACAGTGAACAGTGAGGCAACAGCCGCTAGACTAGAGGATAGGCAATGCTCACCCACAGGACCCCAGCCCCCAGCATCGCCCTGGCTGGGCAGCACCCGCAGCCCCAGCTCCCAACTCTGCTCCAAAGGCACCCTTCCCTTCTGCACTGAGGCACTGCCTGCCCCAGCTGGGCAGTGCTCCCAGCCCCAGTCTGAGCTGAACTGGGATGAGGCAGCATGGCCAGGGACAAGGAAAGCCACACCCACCCCAGCCTCAGCCTGCAGCTAGGGTTGCCAACTCTGACTGAAGCTATTCCGGGAGATCTTTTTTTTCCAACATGATGTAATGTCATTAATTTCATCTTCTTAAAATATCCTATTAAAACCTCCTGGATTGCTTTCAATAGTCACTGGGAGATTGATGCCAATTCTAGTGGACTCCCGGCCAATTCAAGAGCATTGGCAATCCTACCTGCGGTTTGGGATAGGGTGATCGCCCAGGGCAGGGGTGATCGCCCACACACCACTGCCCTGCCGGCTCAGCCCACAGGCCCCAGCTCTAGGGTGACCACCTTTTGCAAATCAGAAGGCAAGCCTCAATCGGCACCCCCCACATAGATTTAACTGCAGGCAGCTATGGGAGCTGCTATCCACCGCTGCCTGGGGCTGTATTCCTGGCCATGTGAATATGCACATGCACACACAGGCACATGGCACCCCCAGCACCTCGCTTCCCACAGGCCCTTTTAGGCTGGAATGCTGCCAGACTGCAGCGGGAAACCTGCCTTTTCCCACAACGAACAGAAAACCCGGATCCCTGCACAATACTGCAAATTCGAGATAAATGCTGTGCTGGAGTCACACAGCCTGGGACGGGGACTTGATGTTACCATTTCAGGACTGTCCTGCCCAATTCGGGACAGGAGGTGATTCTACCCAGCTTCCCGGTAGCATGGTCCTCACCTAACCCACAGAATCTGCCCAGCCCTGCTGAAGGGAGCCTACGACTGTCCTCTACCCCCAGATCCCAGCCCCCAAAAAGCCCTACTTACCACAAAGCCCTCAGGAGGGAAAGTGAATCTCAGCCAGCCCTGCCCAACTCAGATTTTGAGGCCCTGCCCCTGCATCCTCGGGATAGGACTTAGGGTTTCTCACCCTTCTGCAATTAGTTCTTGTCAGCTGGAACTCTGCCAGCTCGCAGAGCAGTTTGCAAAAAGGGAGACTCATACTTTCTCACTTCAAAGAGAAAAATCCACATTTTTCTCCTTTAAAAGAGAAAAATTTGTGTTTTTCCATGAGAAACAGAAAACCTAGATCCCTGGTAATAAGGAAACTTGGATCTAGTGGCCGCTGTGATTTGTGCTGTTCAATTTACATGCCTCCTTTTGCTAAATACAAGGGGATTAGACTTCAGGAAACCTATGTTAACAAGGAAGGTGCAACAGGAAGAGGGCTAAGAATCTTCCAGTAGAGAAACTGATGGAAATTTAGCAACTACATGCCACAATTTAAACCATAACTAAAAAAATTGGTGATTATGAAGAGCTGGGTTCTATTCCAAGTATTCAATTCAACACTCAGTGCCTCACCTTCCCCATCTGTAAAATGAAGATAATGATACTGATCTCCTTTTTAAAGCCCTGAGATCTTCTGATGAAAAAAAATGAGATACTGTTAACAAAGTGATAACATAATCCATTTTGGTATTCACTAGTTTGAAGCAACTTCATAAAATGTACTCAATTAAAAAAGCCAAAAGGTAGGAAAACCCACACCAGAATATTAAGTATTCTGGCCAATTTAATTGGCTTAAGACAAAGACAACAACACAGTGAATTTCCGGAACTCTTACCCCCAAAAGTTTTCATACAGATAAGAAGGGAAAACAATACCGCCAGGGAGAATGATGTAGGTGGCAAGGGGAAAAATTACTCAAAAATGGTTGAAACCACACAATTCTTTGTATGAAAAGAAAATCTGGACAACTGGGATCTAAGAAAAAGAAACATGCTAAAAACTGATGAGCAAAGAGCTGGTAAATGCTATAAACAGGAGAAACAGAACATCTAGACAGACTGCTCAACTGCATCAGGACTGTCCTAGAACTGTATTTTTCAACTGCTAATAATGAGGCAAGAAATCAGCAACTGCAGACCAGAGTTCAAGACAGAAAGATAAAGAGATCCTGCCAAATAGTCTTCATGTCTAATTTCTAGTCCGTCAGCAAAAGCGACTTAACATTTGCAGGACAAAGGAAACCGAGAGCCACAACATCACTGGAGGGACAGAATAGCATACAATGGCATGTGGTGTGGCCATTTCTCTCCCAGTCCACCATTATACATTAACCAACAGCGCAGTGGGCATTGGATATGCCCTCACCTCTCTTGCTTTTACCTACTGTGTTGCAAGCTTTGTACTGTGTAGCTGCCTGGGGGGATTTGAAGTGGCAATGATGGGGAAGCCTTGGATAAACGATTGCCTGTGAATGCAAATAACCAGTCCCTGATGACGGAGAAGGCTGCCCCCAGCCCCGTGTTCCCATGAACTCAGGTACATTTGTTAATATTCTCTATATTGGAGCAAACCCTTTGTGAAGGGCCCTTAGCTCTACTCCCCCATTGATTCCAGTCTCTTCTGACTTGCACAGCAATGTAAGGCACAGCTGCTTTGTCAAGGTGCTTAGGAAAATTAGAATGGAGAGCATTTAAAGTGGCTGCCCATGAGCAAAAGTGCACACTGGCATTTTAGAATAGTTTGTAAAATTTGTCCCTCAAGCTTGCACAAAAGAGAAGCATTAGTAGGTCACTCACCCAGCTCCCTTCTCAAGGACAGCTGGCTCCATTCTAGGTTTCTAGGCAGTTTATTGTTTTCATGGGGGCAAATGGGTCCCCACAGAAACAACAAACAAAACAGGTGTATGAATAACACAGACAGATAGAGCAAAACCTGCAGTCTTTCCTCAGACGCTGGGAGGGCAACCCAGGCTCCGTGCTTCCTCTTCAGTACCACAGCCTTCCCTCCCTCTCTCTGCATTCTGCTCCTGGGGCCCTACACCTCATTCATCCATCATCACTGCAACCTACTCCCAGCCGTCCAGCCAGGCAGCCTATGAACTGCCGCCTACCTGCACCTGGGGGTTCAGCCCCAGAAGGCTGCATCTCTGTATAACATGTCAATCAAAAATTTAATCTAGTTTTTCCCAACAGAGTTACAGAGCTAGTGGACGAAATTGCTGTGGGGGCAGGATCTTTTACCTTCATGGAGAACGCTCAGGACTGAATGGAGCTAGCTGGGCCCTCACCTCCAGGTACAAACGTTTCTAGGACTGGCAGCAAGGTCATATTTGTGTATAAAAACAACATGCACAATATGAAGTCTGTGAGAGATGAAACCCAAAGCCACTTTTCCTGTCAATTTTTGGAGAAGAACTGGCCTTTCAGATATGTTCAGGGAGCTTGCAGCAGATGTGAAGAGAGAACCAACACCCCCCCCCCCCAGCCTGTAATACAACTTGGAAGAAAAATACCTCTGTCTATAAGTTTAAATACACCCAAACAAAGAAGACAAAAAGCTTACCCAAAACACCAGACCTCAGCTGATAGCAGCCGAATCTCACTCGGCCCTGATAAGCAGCACCTGAAACCTCCAGTATGCACATCAGAGGGACAAAGTATCAAATAAACCCTAGCTTATCTGGACAGTTGCAGTGAGGGAGTGAAAGAGGTGTGGCATTTAAATAGCTAGAATCCATGTTATTTTAAGGCTTTGTGTCTATCAACATTGCAGTTTGAGAGAGAACCTCCATCTCAGCCCCCAACCCAGACCACACAGGTCACAGAAATGAACACAACAGATCCAGCTAAAGTTACTCTGCTATTTTAGCAGTTTCCACCAAGAAACATAGAACCCTTCTATATTTCTTACTTTAGCTGATGCAATCCTTACCTTCTCCTAACAAGCTAATTTGCTCCCCTGGAAGCTTGCGAGCAATAAAATAGAGCTTACGTACAGAATGCTGCAGACGCCACTCAGATTTTCCATTGCAAGCTCTCCCCTGTGCGTTTTCATTTAATAGTCTCTCCCCTACAGTATCCCCAAACGCTCGCGAGCTGCATTTACAGATAACATCCTTCTGAGTCTCCCCAGCTGAGAATTTTATGTGCACACACAGAGCTCCCCCTGCATTCTCTCCACTAAGTGCTGGCTGCAGATGCATACACACAGACACGGCTTGCCGCTTCATTAAGATGCACAGAAGATGCTCAGGGTTTCTCTCATGTCATGCTAACTCTGACAATATTTGCTTTTTTATTTAGTTTTTGAAACGTGTGTATACCCCTTCTAAGAGCCAGGTTAAGGGCACACTTTCTAACCCAGTTCATCATCATGGCAAAATTATGAATTTATAAGGAAAAAAAAACAAGTCACCACTGTATCCAAGCAACTTCCCCCAGAAGCTTCTCAGTTAGTGACTTTCCCCATCACCTCCTCTTCATCTAGGGAGCCAACTGGTAAACTAAGTCCAGACCAAATAAGCAGCAGATAACTCTCCTTGTAGTGGACAGACAAGACCTCTTCCAGAAGATCACAGACCATAAATAGTGACCGGTACAATGTCCTGGGAGCACAGTCCTGCGGGCAAGTCATCAGCAACAATATAGCTCTTATTTTCACCCTGAACTGACTCCCCCTGGGGTTTTCATCACAATATGCTGAGCTGCAGAAATACATGCACACAAGCATGTGCACATGACCCACTACTCTTCTCACCTCCTTTCCCCAGCTCCAAGCTGCCCATCCTGCCACCCCTTCCCCAGACCTCCTTCCAACCTGCTGTCTGACTCCTAGCTTATACTGCCTATTAGCCAAATGAATTAGCAGGCACCAAGGGTATCTCTGCGCCCATTAAATCCAACCCCGCCCTTCATTACCCTCCCAGACACAAATGGAGTACCTACCCTTACACTTACGTAAGGATTATCATATGACAACCTTATGAGGGTTGTCATATATGTCTTCTGAGCTGCCCTGCCAAATGGTCTCACCACAATGACTTCCCCATAAGGACAACTTAACATGCCTCCAAGCCAGTTGAGGATGTTCAGGGTCTGAACAGAAGACATTTTGCTAAGCTCAGGGTTCCTTAAGAAGCCAGTCAAATAGTCCTGACTTGCATATGGAGGTGAGGCCTAGCAGGAATCTGACAGATGAGATGAGGGTCCCAAATCCCCACTTGGAAGGGGCCAGATATAGAAAACACCATGGAAAGTGAAGCCCCCATCAAGCTGTAGAAGTCCCAAGGAACCACAGGGGAAGAAGCCTATAGAGACAGCAGCAATGAAATTTGCCTTGTTGGGTAGCAATTGCCTTAGTCTTCTGTTGTCAGAGCATATTGGTTAGTGGGGCACTGATTCCCGACAGTTTAAATATCTCTGGAAATACGGAGATGTAGCCCCCTGGCCAACAGGGAAGGACAACGAAGCGGTTGGGTGACCAGAGACCTCACAGGAGTTGGAGTTGCTCCTGTGGCTGCGTTACTGCAGGGATAAGTATTTGGCAAATGTTCAAGAGAGAAGCAAATGTGGAGGCCCGGGGAAAGGTGTCAGTGGAAAGCTCTTTTGCTAAGCAAGGTGCTGACGTTACTGACCGCTGCCTGCAGCAGGCTGCCAGCCAGTAGCAACAGGAGGCTGCCCAGAGGGAAGCACTGAGCAGGTATTGCTGCCTACACATGACTGCCAACTACAGAAGAAAGCTGGCAGCAGCCATCCAGAAATGGCCTGGCTGAGGACAAAGCATCACAGGAGGAAAGATAAGGAGAAGCAAGAAAGGTCCAGCAAAAAAAACACCTGGAGAAACAGGTGAGCAGGAAGCTGGTATGTGGAGCTATAAGAATAACTA
The DNA here is from genome assembly GCA_030014935.1 of Caiman crocodilus. Classification (NCBI taxonomy): domain Eukaryota; kingdom Metazoa; phylum Chordata; order Crocodylia; family Alligatoridae; genus Caiman; species Caiman crocodilus. The sequence goes on along the minus strand of JAGPOW010001998.1, from coordinate 3,986,708 downwards.
CCACCACTTGGAAGATGAGGGTGGGAAGGAAGAGCAGTCCCTAGGGCTCAAGCATTCAGTGCATTTACCAGAAGAGAAAGGTGACCAAGTGCTTTTGGCACTAGCCTGGGATTGCAAAGCATCAGGTTCAACCCTTTGCTCTTGCCCAAGATCACATGGGAAGTCTGTGGCAAGTCCCTTACTTCTGCTTTAGTTTCTCATCTGTGAAATAAATAAAACATGCCAGCATCCTAGGGCATCTGAGGATAAATACGGTAAAAAAAAAAGGGAGGCATTCAAATATGGCCTCCACTGCCATAGTACAGTCATCTGCTAATTCTGCAGAGTTGAAAAAGAAACTGCATGGTACAATTACCACTGTCAATCTCACCTTCCTAGTCATGTGCACTTCCTCCAGCAGAGCTATTTTTGGCAATTGTGCATTCAGATGATGCTCATTGTTTAGTACTCCAGAGAGCAGTGGCAGGATTCAGCTCCAACAGACAGACAGGCAGTGATGTGGTCAAACAAGTTTCATTCTCCGCTTTGTTGCATCCCTTGGGAACCAAGAAGGAAATGCAAGAGGTCTGTACCCCCTCTGACTTTCTGCTCCCTGGAAGGGACCACGCGCAGTCACCTAGTCAGACCTTCTTGCTTGGCGCAAGCCAGTGAATTTCACCCAGCAGTTTCCCTAACCAGCCTCAACTTGTGGTTGAGGCAGAGCAGAGTTTTTGAAAAGGGCATCCAAGACCCTCCATGCTAGAATTCACCACATCCCATAGCAAGGGGTTCCAATGGCTAAAAGGCTATGCCAGTAAATGTTTGCACCTGCTTTCCCATTTGACTTTGGCTAGCATCAGCTTCTAGTCAATGGGTCTGATTTCTGCATTCATGAGAATTGCCACCAGAAAGCAGGAACCAGAGCATACACTGAAACCTGCACAGCACAAGATAGCAGAGCAATGATTCGCAGCCAGGGTGCCTTGAGATCCTTTCACAGGTGCTGCAGGGTGCCACACAACGTTAGCACTGTTAGGTGTCCAAACGTGACTTGCATGACAAACCCAGAAGTTTCAAATATAATCCATAGTGTCCAGAGAATTCAGACCTGTTGCTATCTTTCCCGAGTTCTTTGCAACAGAGAAACTGCATTTCTATTATATTTCTTTAGTAAAAAAACAACTGAAAACTAAGAGCTTTCATTTTCCAAGAGGTGCCTCCAACATAGCAAGGGGTGTCTTGAGTCTAAGGTTGAGAACCATTATTAGAGCAACACCAGAGTTGACTACCCTCAGTAAAAGATGAAAATGTAGAGGCAGCAAGGATACTCCTGCCCACAAGACTGTACGGAAACCACTCTGGGGTTTTTCCTAAGACTGTGTTAATCAAAGTTTGCATCCAATAATTTATTTGCATTGCAGTAGTGTTGACTCTGGGAGCTCAAGGGGCTGACCAGACTGTGCTAGTGTTGTGCATTAGTACAGAACACAGGTTAAAACACCCACATCATAAAGTGTTACAGTTTCAAAATAAACTAAGCATTTACCACTTTGGAAGCAGCCAGAGAAATATCCAAACAATTTCACAGGTTATCCAGTCTCTTAAATGGGCCCAAGCAGAGCTCCACATGCATTTCATTACCTTAACTATGTCCCACATCCATGCCAGACAGCAACTTATTGCCTAGAGACTCCCTCACACGAGGCACCATATCAAATGCCCATAAACAATCAATCCAGGAAGGATACCTTTCCACTCAACCCCTATCAGTCAAAAAAAACAGCCTATCCATCTAGTTTCAATACACAAGACTGCAAACCTCGACATGTCATCCACACTTACACTTCTAATAAAAATCAGAGGCACAGCCACCTAGATACAGCCATGCTTCCACCTTCTCCCAGTCTCCTCAACAAGCAGATCACATTCCCCAGGTTTTCAAGCCTAGTGATTTATTTATTTGGGGTGGAAAGTGTCAAGATCCAATAGAACTGTGCATGTTATAAGCACCTCACTAGTAACTGTGTATAAAATGGATTCCTCTACATTTTTAGTTAGCGGCTTTGAGAGTCTGCAGAAAATGATGCAAGTGTGTCCCTGTTCAACAGGAATGGGCAGCACTGGATATCAGGGCAGCATTAAAGCTGCACATGCAAATATATATATATTATAAACATATACACACATATATATTTTGTTATGCATTTGTTGGGTGGACAAGCTGTTAACATACACAAATATTTACCTACATTTCATTTTCCACTCACATAGCTTAAGTTGTTGGGTGTTTCTTGGTTTGAGATACTAGGGATTTTTTGTGTGCGATGTTTCTCAAGCTACATTTTTAAAATATTTCATTACATTTTCCCCCCCTTTAAAAAAAAACCAACCCAACAACAACAACAGGCCAGTTAGGATCTTGAGTTCTCAAAATTCCTCAACTCCCAGCCTAGTTTCCTACAAACCAGCCCTAGTTTTTTTACCTGGGCTGGATTCCCTTGACTGCCTACTTCATTTCCTGGCAGCCCCTAAATTCAGCACAGCCCCCTGCCAACTTCTACTTTTCCCACTGACAGTTTCGAAGCTATGGGACAAATACTGTTCCCACTTAAGTCTCTACATGGTGCCATAGCAGCACAGAGAGGTCTCATTATGCTGCAGCTGCCCACTGCCCCTTTACAAGCCCTGCTGCAAGTGGACATATAGAAGGACAAGCCCCAAGCATTGTGCCGTGGGGATTCGAAACTGTACCACAGCTCAGGTCAAAGAGCTGACAGCTGCTCTGAATAATGGCAAGCGTCCTGTGGGCCCCTCAAGCAGCTCAGAAGATACAAAACAAGTCTGTCCCCCAACCCCATCCTAGCCCACATCTCCGGAGGCAGAGTACCAAATCCAACAGACAAGATCCTTAGAGCAAGGATGATCTGTTCATTCAGCATTTGTACAGCACCTAGTACAAAGAGGTTCTGATCCATGACAAACTCAGAGGAGCTACCACAATACCAATAATAAACCCACATTTATGGAAGAGGTGAATATAGCTAAAATATTATTTAAATATTGTATATGGAGAGCAGAATTTGGCTTGTTATAAACAAGCAGCTGTACTATATTAAGCTATCTGGAAATATTAAAATAAAAATGGTGGTTGTGTCACAGCCAAATTATTTGGTAATTAAAGCCTTGGCAATTTTAGGCCCAAGCGAACATATGTGGGAGAGATCTCCAAGTGCACCCTTATGGCATTTGCTGCAGGGCAGTCAGAATGAGATTTAATGGTAATCAATATTTTGAAAGAGATACCAGTGCTCATGGAGACCTCTGCAGTAACTGAGAATGCTAGTTTTAATTTCAGACAAACTGATACACAGTAAGAATAAGGGTCAGATTTTTAAAGTATAAAAAAAAAAAAAAAAATTAACCAACTTAAGTGCCTAAACAGAAATGTGGCCCTAAGTGTCTTACCCAAGGTCACAGTGGGAGTCTGTAGCAGAGAAGAACCGAACCAGAGCCTCTGGAGTCCCAGAATTGCACTTGCGCGGTCCGTGGAGCAGAGGAGTAACAGGTTTCTAAGCTGCAGCAAGAGACCCGTTTTACTAAACAAGAGCAGAGGAACTGCATTACTGTTAATGGTTATGGGGAAGCACCACCTACAAAAGTACATAGAGTCTCAGATACTTACCTTGTAAGATGGCACAAACTGGAGAAAAACCAGAGAAGAGCTCTTATATTTATCAGAGGTGGAGAAGGCTTTTAATTAAGAGGGACACATGAAGAACCCAAGCCAATACAATTTGAGGAGAAGGCTCCGATGGGGGTTGACTAATGCTGCAATTTATGAACAACTCCAAATCTGTGGAGCATTTACAGAAGATTCACTGTTGCCAAGTCGCAAAAGGAATTACCTCTCCTTCCTGGGAGTCAGATGAGCTCAGGCTAAATTTGCCAACCAACCCCCACCTGGCAGGTATGGGTGCAAGAAGTCTTTCAAAGCCTGGCACTGCCCACCCCACAAAATCTAGTGGGAGACTACACCACTGCAAGCTCACTCTAAGGAGTCCTCCAGGTTCAAGATAATCTACCAAACATTAAAGTGCAGAGCTAAACGACAGACCCAGCTACAGGAAAAGGTCCAGGCTTGCTAGGTTCTGTTATGAGGTGGGATCTTTACACTGCTCATTTCCATTTAGAAAACACCACCCACCTCACCCCCTGCAAAAAAAACCCCAAGACATAAAAAAACCCTGTAAGATCCTGGCACCATCCTTTCTAGCCCAGTCAAGGAGAGAGTACTGAGGACAGCAACTGTTAACAGGCAGATGGGAATCTCCACGACTTCTACAACAGAGCCTGAGCACAGCAAGATCATCCAAGACTACAGAAATTGGCAGGGAAAAAGCCAAGACTCTGCTTGTTCAACATAACAACAGATTATTTCAGGGACTCAAGCGTACAACCCTCTGCCTCACATTTCCTAAATGTATCCACTTTCCATTTCACAGAACTCCTATGCCATCCTCAGGGCCATCGTACTATGCTACAGATTACTATATCACTGTACGGCTCACAGGGCATTAACACACACAGGGGAATCCCTGACAGCAATCTAGTCAGCTTTATATCAGTGCTCCCAGTCATGGCCCCAAGTGAGCTCAGTGGGAAAGCAGAGTGCACAAAGCAAAGCCTGTTTCATCTCTGTCTCCTCCCACCCCCAATATTCCCTAAGCCTGGCTAGACTTCTAGCCCATCACCTTACACAATTAAGCATGCCAACAGGCATGTGAGAGAGAACCAGCAAACAGCCATCAGAACCCTTCTGCCCAGGAAAGATGTGCATTTGCAGCTGGATAGCCTTCCCCATTGCGCAAAGCACTCCCTTTGGAAGCTACACCTTAGTTAACATGGTCAGCCCATGAGTCATAAGCAGATATCAGGAATTAGACATCAAGCGTGCAACATGGCAAGCAGTGCTGGGGCAGGGACCCAAACAATACATTTTGTCTGGGGCAGGAAATAAGTCACTATCAGGCAAAGAGCATAGAACGATATTGCAATTCTGAACAAGTGACCAGTAGGCTACTACAGCCACATGTGCCAGGCCTGTGGGCACAGCTCTAGTCTGCCTCAGGAGAGGCACTAATGAATGGGCTGAATTCAGCACCTAGGCACCTTCTAGCTCCAATCTACACCCAGTATTTTCTCAGACATTTTCCAACTTTGCCTCAGAGCTCTCCTGCGTCAGCAATCATCACTAACATTGACACCAGAAAGGTGAGACACACTAGTGGCCTTTATGTGCCGGTGCTTCCACCTATGGGATTGTACCAGTGGCAGCAACTGTGGGAAATTTCAGGGAACAAAAGTTCCAGCCAGCAGGATCGGGCCATGTGACTCTCACACTTCATTAACACTACCCCTCCCTAGGGGTGTGAGAACTGGTAAACAGGAGGGAGTGAACACAGCTCATTGGAGATGGTACTAAGAACAACTTCACAGCATGCCAGGGAAATCAAACAAGGCGACAAGATATTCAGCATCAACACAGCTACATCATCCCACAAGGTAGATGACCAAAAAACAGATCCTGGAAGAGCATGCAAGGGCCAGAGGCAGAAAGCTGGACAGGAGAGGGAAAAGAAAGCCTACCGCAGTTGCACAAAATGGCAGATGTTACAGCAAAACTTGATGTGTGCTCAATCACAGCAGCAAATGGAAGAGACTATTAAGGAGAAGAAAGAGGTCCCAGTCCCATGCTTCTGCTTGCCAGCGCTAGAGCAAACTAGGGCAAGGTGGGAAGATGACAGAGAGGCCTGCCTTAGAGCTATCCTACCCCAAGGAAGGAACATGGGTAAAAGCAGTCTGCTTTCCATCTTGCTTCCTCCACCACCCAGTTGAAATGGTGACGTCCATCAGCACGCTCTTTTGTCAAGCTCTCCTCAGGCTTCTAGGGTACATCTTATCACCCTAAAGGCTAACATACAGAAATGCAGATCTTCACCACTGGCCACTGTATTGCCCTGCACCCAAACTGATCA